>VZRI01009103.1:38809-183064 GCA_013397515.1 Upupa epops | reverse complement strand
TATTGATTTACATGGTTTGTTTTGTTTTGTTTTGGGTTTTTTTATGTGAAATTGCTACTGTCTGAAAGGTCATGCTTTGCAGAATTCATTAGTGTAAGGGTTAATGACTTAGCATGACCTTGAACTTCAACAGTGCTTTCCTTGCTAGTGTGGGCTGGCAGGACCCACCTCTCTGGCAGTGGAAAGACTCCATTCTACCAGCAAAGAGCTCTTAAAAATTAAAAAAAAAAAATATTTATATATAAGTGATTGCTAAGTCACCTGTTACATGAATAAGTGCTTCCAGTGTCATATAAAGACAGACACAGGACACTGAAGATCTATCTCCCTGTTGTTGCCCTTAGGATCTACATATTGAGCAATACAAAACCATCCTTAGCAGAAGTCAAACACTAAGAATGCAGGTCAAGAAATGCATTTCAATACCTGCACTGCAGCTATATATATCTGTATAAGCACAGCATGATTTGTTGGTGCTCACAGGCAAATATGTGATATGTGAACAGTTGCAACCGGTTCATGGCCAGTCCTAGTGTTGAGTATTATTTATCTCTGCTAAGCTATTTCTTTGTCTTCCCAAATTGTATTTGAATTGCTGGAACTGAGCAAATAGAGGTGGTACACACTTCTTTCCTCTTAAGCACTTGCTACTTCTAAAAAAAGGCTAATAAAATGAAATAAGCTTCTCCCCACAAAAGAATATTTCCTTTTTATTAGAAAGGAAATATTGCAATATATATGTGTGTGCTCAGTGCAAGAGAAACCCTCTACAATAAATTTTGTGGAGATAATCAGTGGACAACTTTTTTATACCTATGCAAAAAGAAACATGGTTGAGTATCCCCAAACATTACTGAGCCTTTCTATGTGAATCTTTTGAGAAATTGTTTATGTTTTTTATAGGTCATATTCATATACTGCTACTTCTTCTCTTGTTTCTTAAAAGCCACTTGTTATTTTCTGTTCTTAAATTCACAAGCATGTTGAGGAGTGAACTGGGGATAAATTTGTCTGTAATGACACTGCCTTGGTTGTGATGCTTTTGACTTTTTATATTGCACAGCCTTTTTTTCTGTGTTTATGGGTTTATATGGGAGATAATTCGGCCTTTATTACACACTTGAAATGGCAAAATACTCTTCACAGGGTTGTCGGGTCCAAGGAGGGTCTTGCCCCAAGATAATCTCTCTGCCACGAGGCAATATGTTAACAGATGGACTACTCATTAGATATGCTTGTCACATCCACCAAGGCTGTCACCTTTGGATCAAGAATGAAATTCAATTCAGACTGCAGATAATTACTTCCTCACCAGGCAGAACCACAAGATCAAAGATCAGAAGTTGAAACTTGTCACTTAGTTTTCCTTCCATGTCATTTCTTCCATCTTGGCTGTTGCAAATCTCAAGACATCATGCAAATTCTCTTACATTCATACAACTTTATATAAATCAAATATATTAAACATGTTTGAAGTTTGGACAATACCAGCTGTTATCACAGTCTAACTCATAGGGAATATTATCAGTATTAGAAACCTTATCTTGCTTTACTGAGAAATTTGTTTCATTTGTATGAGATTTTTCTCTCTTGTTCATCCCGTCAAATACAATTTTTTCATACCTGGCCTCTCTCTTACTTGCGTATCTGTGATGGAGACATTGCTGCGACCACAATCTATGTAACTCTGACCAGGCTAGCTGGCTGTGGGTGTGTATATCTTTTCTGAGTGTCTGTCTGTCTACGTATTGCAGTCAGAAACGCACTGTGAGGAGTTTTGAGTATTTATTCATCTCCTTGATAAATTTTGGAGTTTGCAGTGAGTTGACTGATCCTGTCGCTACTTTGCTACTGGTGTCTAAGCAATACAGTTTAAGGGTAGCTCTGGTAAACTGGTAATGCAAAGTACTCATGGAAGATAACTGTACTCACTCAATTAAATTATTCATTTACCTACCAACGTGTATCAGTGCTCTCAACCTATCAGTGTGTTAAGTCCTGACCTTGCTTATTTTTGTTTACTTAATAAATAGAAGTGAGATCTTAAGCTTAGGTGGACTGAAGGTTTGAGCCTTTATTGGAGATACAATAGTCCCTTTTGTGAAGAAATAAACTGGATTTCTTTGATACAGCTATGAAGCAACTTCAATCCTAGATATGGACAGAACAAATATAAGCCCCTAGTTGGGGGTGTGTTTATTACTTGAAACACAAATATTGGTGGTTCTACAGATGTAATCAATAGGAATTGACGACAGGGTTTTTTTCTTTTGGCTCCTCTATGTTATCACTCGACTTTTCCATTTACTACACACTCTATAATACATAGGATCTCATTCGTGAAGCATAGATGGTTTTCCAGGTTATAAACACCAAGTACCTGGTTTTAAAGCATTCTCTATTATGCTGCAAGGTGGTCCGGGGAGGCGCCATTATCTTTGGAAAATGCAGAAGGTTAAAAACAAGCAATAATTTGGCAGAAGTTTCAACGTAATTTATTTTTTCCTGTTCTAAATTTCATTGTGCAGCTGGCTGATCAGCTGTGGCCTGATGATGCCTGAGAAGCATGGTGCTGTGCAATGGACCATATTTCCATCTTTTCCTTGACTGTCCTCATTCTCTTAGAATGCTTTGCTCCTAAGGAACAGAGAGAGGGCTGTTCTTTTGTCTTGGAGTGAATATGTCTCTCCTCGGACTCCCATACAAGAATTAGGCACTAGAGGATCTAACACAGTGATGTCAAGAAACCTGCAAATCTCCTAATTAGACACATCGCAAGTGTGAAAAAACCAAATAACAAATCTTGGGGCTCTGCCCATCTCCAGAGAGCAGGCAGATAAAGAAGCTGCTGTTTTACCACTTCATTATCACCCAGTGCACTGAATAGAAAAACAGTGACGTCATTCAGTTGCTATAGCAACACCATCCTTGCTTATCTCTGTTTCTCTGGCAACAATCTCTTACTTTCTGCTATATTCACTCTTTCTTACCATAAAATTCCTTCATTATGTATTCATAGCTCACATTAGGTCATTCCTTAGGTTCAGACTCAGTATCTTCCTTATACAGAGGATTACTGGACTTCTAATATTTCACATTAATTTTGGTAGGCTTTGAAACTAGAAAAGAAAACCAAACCATTTAGGGGGCTATAAAGAGAAGAGGTAATAGAACTTTTAGAAATGAAATATAATTTTATAAGATGTATGTAGGATTCATTTTAGTCTGTAGGGTCTGGGTTTCGTTTTGAAGTTGCTCGGTATTAAGTTTGTGAATTGAGATTTCTCAGGAAGCCTGGGTTCCAACTGGCTGCTCTCCCTCAGAAGAGTATAGAAATATTATGTACTGAAGTTACAGGTTGCTCAAGGAAAACAGCCAGAATTACGGCATGGGATTCTGTGAAGAATTCCAATGTTTGTAGAATCAATTACATGACTACTTATGTAGAAGTTTACATTTGTAGTGTAGTTTAAGTTAGCAAGGACTGCCAGAGGACCCTAACCCTTTGTTCAAAGCAGATTTATTCAGATTACATAGCTCTGAAAAATTACTCAACTCCAGTTTTGAACACTTTGAAGAATGGAGATTTTGTAACCTCTATGTGACTGTTACAGTATTTGATCACTTATTAAAAAAAAAATGGGGGGTGGAGAGGGGAATGGTAGTTAGCTACTAGGGACAAACAACATAGCAGAACTAGAAGGTTCTCTCTTTACTTTTTGGTTACAGTGAAGGATCTGGTTTAATCACTGAGGAGAACAAGAGGGGCAAGGAAAGGTGAGGGGGAAGGAAAATGAGTCATTGTTTTGAATATAATGAGTTCATACTAACCTAGAATTTTCAGAACAAGTTAAACATTTTTTCTTACCATGGTCTTAACAGGTTCATGATAGTGTTCCATAACTGAATATTCATTATGAACTATTTACAGTAATTAACTTATTTGGTAGCTGAAGGTAAAAAGACTTGATATTGTCAGTAGCAGCTACTGAGGCCATCACTTCCTAGAGATCTACTTGATTAGAGTTACAGAGCAGGGACCCTTGCTGACATTCCTCTGTCTTTTGTCTAAGTATTCCTGTTCTTTTCAGTGAAAATTTGTCCTTTGATATTCCACAAGTGGAATTACAAACTACCTTGTGTTGTGTATCTGCAGAGACAGACATGCTTATTTGCATAAGCCACAGTGAAGTGTTCCTAAAGCTTCTATTCACAGAGTTATGGATTGATGGATGCTTTGTATTTATGTATTGTGTCAGCACTGTAGCAGTTTATCATTTGATACTTAACCACTGAAGAGTAGTATGCTCTCTCCATGTCAGGTAATTTTGGAAACCCTTGTATATAATAAAATATGTACACTATAAATTTGTAAGTACATGATCTTGTCACTTGTTTGTGGGCATGGGCCCTAATTCCTGCCTGTCCCTTCTCAGGTTTTAAAATGGCTTCTAAGCCATCAATAACCATTACCTTATTACTTCCCATTATATCTTTATCCACTATCTCAACTGGGGTGGCAGAGAGAGAGTCTGACACACCATCCTGCGAACTGCAGCATGCATCCCCTATCCTTATTTACAGCAGGCCCAGTAATAAACCCCCTTCCCCCTTCCAGGGTGGTTTGAAGCTTTGTTAATGAGCCTCACTAACTCTTCTACTAGGATCTTTTTCCCCTGATGTTTCAATGAGTATCTAGAGCTGTCACAAGACAACTTGTGCTTTGAATGTATTTTATCCAGGAAAGGTGTGTAGCACTGTGCTACTAAAGTCCTCATGAGAAAACATTAGAACTACTGTACTAGTATTTTCCTACACCCCTTTTTCCAGTGATCTTCTTGCTCTAAACCATCCGACCTGCCCTCCTCTGAGGATTTCACAGAAGGAAGGGTGGCTGAAGCCTGTCAAGTTGAGCATTCAAACTCGAGTGCATACCAAAGACAATAGACTGTCACCTACTTGACAAGGAGATGGGAGAGGAACAGAGGGGATATTGCCTACTCTTAAACATTATTAAAATTTTATTTAAACAGCAATAAATAGCATTAAGCCACAGAAAATGGACTCCAGCATCCAGGGTTTGTCTTTTTAAAAACCTAATTTAAAAAAAAAAAAAAAAAGAAAGAAATCTGAGTCTTGCTTATTGCATTTTATGACCTTTGTGTGTTATTCATTGTTCTTGAGATGGGGAAGGAAATAACAGCTGAAAAGCAATCAGAATTTATAGTTCTAAATAGCAACCCTGACAGTTTCTCAATAAAAAGTAATTCAACAAATTGCCAACATTTTCCTGATCAAAGTACTATTCATAATGCAACAGATAACTGACACCAGGCTTGACAGGCTAGTAATCAGCAACCAGCACATAATGATCTTTGTAATTGGCTATGTATCTGCTCTGTCACATTGGCAGTCAGTAGTCATCCCATGTCTGGTTTCTTACCCTGCAGCAAAACTTTTGAAAATAAAGAGCATTTTACAGGAAGACAAATGAACCAAGCACTCTATGACCCCCATTCTAGCTGTGCGGGATTAAAAGTTGTAGTTGAGAATTTAAATTATAGTTTACAACTTATAATTATGTGCTTGAATTATATTTGTTATCAGAAAATTGTGAATGATTTTTCAAGCCATGAATTCTATATTTGGTTGCTCTGAGTAGTCAAAGAAAAGTACGTTCTGGCTGATTGAACTTTATCATTTGGGTTTCTCCATTCTTTTTCTCATATGTGATAAGAGATTACCTAGCAGTGTCTTAGCAAGATTTTACTTTGTGGTCTATTTGCTTTTGGGGAGGTCAATTAAAATGGGAGTGTTATCTTTCAATGCTGGATGAGCATTTAACAGAGACAGTGGAATCAGGACTGAATCAGCTGATTTTCATATATTACTAACAACAACCATAAATCAGATTGTTTCAGTGAGAATACTTGGGGTTGCATTTCTGTAGCTATAACTACATAATAAAACTTCACTTAATTGTTGCAATGTAATGCTGCTTTTAATGTCTATGCACAGTATGTATCAGGTCATCAAATACAAAGTGTTCAAGATGTGTCTGAATTTGTAATGCTGAGTTTGTCATCGTACATGTGTATCTTGTTCTTCAGTATTCCTGCTGCGTTTTGCCTGGCATCTGAGCATATCTCTGTGCAACATGTTTCTTTGTCTCTATGCAAATACTGTTACTTGAGGTGGTGGTTACTCTTTGCATAGGAAATCTTAAGTGGATAATCCCAGAAAGTACTTATACCGCTTGCTTTTAAGATAGCCCAGCTGTTTTCAAAGACTTGCTTTATAATCAGTGTAGAAGACAGGGAGGATCTGGTTAAGAACTCAGTTCAAGCTCCCTCTCTAGGTGATCCTTTGCTTTTGTGAATATTGTAGGAATCTAGAGAGACTGGCTAACCAAACAAAGTGCCTAAATAAACGTAATGAGAATCTTTTTCTCTTAAAGTGTGTAAGGCCTGAAGGTATCGTAAAACCTCACTTTGGCTGTATAGAGAGTCTCAGAGTTGCAGATCAGCTTCCTCCTGTGAAAGGAGAAAAAGGAATGGAATATCCAGTGCAGAGCCACAAAGATGATTAAGGGAGTGGAGCATCTCCCTCATGAAGAAAGGCTGAAGGAGCAGGGTCTTTTTAGCTTTGAAAAAAGGAGACTGAGGGGTGACCTCGTTAATGTTTATATATATGTAAAGGGCGGATGTCAGGAGGAAGGAGCCAGGCTCTTCTCAGTGCCATCCAATGATAGGACAAAGGGCAATGGGTATAAGCTGGAACATAGAAAGTTCCACATAAATATAAGACAATTCTTCACAGTGAGGGTGACTAAGCACCAGAACAGGCTGCCCAGGGAGGCTGTAGAGTCTCTTTGTCTGGAGATGTTTAAAACCTGACTGGACACATTCCTGTGCAACTTGAATCTAGGTGATCCCGTTGTGGCAGGGGGATTGGACTAGATGGTCTTTCAAGGTCCCTTCTAATCCCTAACATTCTGTGATTGTGTAATATGCTGTCTGTCCATGATACAGCTGGTGGTAAATGATTTATGTGACTCTTATTTTTTCTGACTGTAATTATGACTGCATACTGGTGTTGTGTAGACTTGAGGATCATGTTCCTCAACATGAAGGAGCTGCATTCCACAATTTCTTTTGTCTTTAATGTATTTTTTAATCTGTTGGTATAACAGGTCAATTTGTAGTTGGCATTTGTATAAATGCACACAAATGACAATGTCTGGAAATGCTGTAGTAAGTCATCAAGATGGCACTTTATAGCTACTGTGTATTTTAGATGGCATCATGCTATCCCTGCTATTTCAACCAGTATTTAAAAATATTAAATGACAACAAAACTGAAGAGAACATCAGCTGTGTAATGCCACAGTTGTTTTGCAACACTGGAAGTCAAGGCAATTAAGTTCTGGTCCTGCCTTTATAGAGTTGGTGTATTTTCCTTTTAAAATTCACACATGAGACTGGTGTAGGGATAGGAAGCACTTGGTATAATTATAGGAAGCACTTTATATACTTAAAAACTAGTGAAAGAGGGAAAAGCAGGAAAAGGAAAGTTACCTTTGATAAAGTGCTAGACATGGCCAAAAAATCAACTACAATTTGCTAGTGCAAATATTTATTTAGATAACAAGAATAGCCACAATGTAAAGCAAGTTGTAAATGTATTCAGAGGTAACAGGACTAGGTCATGAATACTTTGAAATGGGTAGAAGACATTGGTCATGGATTCTTCTATCCATACAATAATGCTAAAAAAACACTTTATATCACCATGAGACTTTAAAGTTCATAATCTTCATGCTTGTTTGTATTTCACTTCTAAGCTATTCAATTAGAATGGATCAAAATTCTACGGAGTGGTCTGTTCGGAGGAGGGAAGAAAAGAAGAATTGGAAATAGGAAATTTCTCTTGCCGGTTCAGCACATGGCACTCAGATGTGACAAATTCACTGTGAATTTTCACATTCTAGGTCAGGCTGAATCACTTGGCTGGGGTTTGTTTGCACATCTTGTTGGTGACCTGCTGCTTCCATTTAGCACATACTCTACATACTCTAGAATGCACATTAAAAAGTACAGCAGTGCTCCATCTGCACTTCTCACAACAGACTTTATAGCCCTGTCATCTACTTACATCTTCTAGAGAAAATTAGTTGCCTGCACTTTTTTCTACTGTCAGTGCTGTCAGAATTATCTGTTTGGGTTTCTTTTTCTGTCTTGTAAGAAATGGGCAATGCAGGTATTGTGAAATAATATCCCCTTTTGAGACTATTGCTATTTTAAAGCTTATTTACCAATCAAGGGCACATAGCTGTAGATGCTTTTTCCTGCTAAATAGATCCTGATAGTAATTTGTAGTGTGGAGAAATAATCTACATGCTTAAATATGGAATGTTTTTCTAAAGAAACAGGTGAATTGAATTGTGCATTTTGAAACTTGCTATGCTTTAGAGAGGTTAGAATTGCAAGACCAACCATGAGAAAGTAGGACAGAATTAGGTCGCATACAGAATTTGTACCAAAAAAGGGTGGGTTTTGCATAAATAAGAACATTTTTTAATACTTAGGTCAGTCAGAGACATAAAATATGAATTTTCTCTGTTTAATCCTGTCTTTGTTTTGGTAAAAGAGAGAAACAATGGCCAGTTTCTCTATGAAATGAATGTATTCAACTAAGTGGATATGGATGCTGGTTTTGTTCTTTATGCAGAAAAAAATGCAAGTTCCTTCTGCCCAAAAGGAATGTCAGAATATAGGGAATATTTTAAACATTCTTGTGATTCTCAGAATGGATCCAGCTTTATTAGACCGATAACATTTGAAGAGTGTTACTGAAATAATTTGACTGTCACTTGATAGTTGCACTTAACTGCAGTTAGATAGGTGACATGTGCTTGCCATAGCTTATTATATTGATTGTCATCATTTCTTGTCAGGATCTCAGCTTCTCAGTTATTTTCCATTGTATTTTAGAGAGGAAGTAGACAATCCTTAGGGCTATCCTTTCGGTACTGTTGTTTCAGCTACAGTTATAGTAGATGTTTCATCTGCAGTTGCAAGCTTAAGCACTATCTTCAAATAACTGTATTTGTTAAGAACAAACTCAGTCTTAAAAATGGACACTTGGCATGGAATATGAACTTGAAAATGCTTTACAAATTCTTACTGTGTTTAGTCTTTAATTTGCAGGCAGAATGCATGTGGATTTCTGTCGTGCTGAAATTGCTTACCTGCTTTTTTTGTTTTGGTTTATGTTTTTCCTTGACAACTTATTGATGGATACTGTTGGGGAGCAGGGCATAAACGAGTGGGAAGAAGTCATCAGAGAAATATCAGCCAAGTCAACAGAAAGATAAGCATTCATTGAATTGTGTCTAAAGCCAGACCCTTATCTCTCTTGCTTTTTTTAACACTAGCAGCAAAAAGCATACAATGTTGTCTCCTTCTTCCCAACCAGGGTTTTAGATTTTATTGAAAGAAGACTGATCTTTAATTTGGTCTTTTATGGGGGTCACTGTATCACCAAGGACTCCTTTATCCAGATAAATGAAAAGCTATACTTGTAGAACTCAACATGGATGGGATTGACAAATCCAGATCTATAAGTTTCTCTAGAACAATGAAAACTGGTATGTGTCATTGCAAGACTGATAGACTTAGTGTTGGGAAAGCTGAAGATTGGGAGAAGAGAGAACCTGTTGTCCAGAGAGTTTCTGAGATTATTTTTTCTGACCCAGCTACACACAGACTTAAGTGGCCCAGTCAAAATTGAATCCGTATCCTATTTCAAGGAGGATGTTTTACTTAGATCCCATACTGAGGTTCCCTCCCACCTGAAATATTCTTTGAGAATCTAATGTGCCTTCTGCTAATTGTAAGAACACTATTAATATTTGCCTTTCACTTGCCTTGGATTGGATAGCTCTTTCTAAGATCTCCAAACTGTTGATTAAAAACACCTTCACTTCATATACCTGCATTGTCCTGGTAGCTAAATGCATTACAGATTCATAGCTGTCATCACTGTTCACTCTTATTTTCTCCTGTGATACGGACAGTTCCCGTGGCTATGTTATAACGTTATGACTCCAGGGTTTCCCCTACATTTCTGCATTTTATAAGGTTTTGTTCCATTTTGTGTAAATGTTCTTTGCTCTAAAAACTGTATCTCTAAATCTTGTTTTGCTTCCTTTTAGAGAATTATTATCAGTGTTGATGCCTAAAATGTTACCTGAGGCTGTGTTTTTATATCTGTTTACTTAGCTCCTGTAATACTTCATATTTTTCCCCGCTGAACAAACACTTCATGCTCATTGCAGAAGTGAGGAACTAATATACACATTGATCAATTTGAAAAATAAATGCCTGAAGCAGTGCAAAAAATATTTCATAAGGTTGAAAGCCAGCTATGCAAAGGAGCTGGGCATTACAGTTTACTGTGCAGTATTTACTGTGCACCACGATACCGAGCAAAAGGCTTTAAAGGACAAAAGATGAATGTTTGTTTCTAAGAGAATCTTCAAATCATATTAAACAAGGAAGGAAGTTGTCTTGTGTGTATGCATATTGGACTAGAGGAAAATACCTATTGATTAATTAAATGCTCAGTTGCATCAGTTCTTTATTACTGTAGTGTGCAAAACCCGATGAAATTACTGGATGTCTATAGATTTCAAAGTGTGGTTTTTAAGTAATTATCTGAAGAGCTACTGTGGAAATGGAATATTCATTAAGCTGCTGTTGTGTTTTCATTTATATAGAGCACTGAGGTAATACAGTGTGAATATATGTATGTATGCATTGTTTATTCCTGGATATGTGACTTTTTGCCTCCTAGAAAGTCTTGTAAAAATTCCAATAACTTGTAGTCATATTATCTTGGGTGTACTTGCTAACTGACTGCGCCAGATTTTAGATGTTCTGTCTCTTGGTGCAGGACTTCTGTCTCTGTCATCTTCCTCTGAAGGTAGATCATGCATCTTTCCAAATGATCCTGGGCAATAGTGGTGGAGCTCTGTCAGAAGACTGTTGTGGTCATATTAGAAGCTGACATGAGTTGATTTGCTTCAAGTGAGCCTGTTGTGGTCTCAGTGTAGCAAAGTGTCTCATCAAAGATGTTTTGCTGAAAGTTTGTATTGAGGATTCTATTTGAGCATCTCCTGTTACTGTTTGTATGATACCTTTAGAGTGCAAGGACCTTTCATTTGAATGATTCTGTTCATGGTAATGTTGGTTCTGTATAACATAGAACTGTAATGAAAGTGAGGAACCATAGTATAAAACATAGAAAAGATAGTATACATTGCATTATGGATGTGACTCAAAACTCTTCCAAATGTAAACATTTGCTGCATTACTCAACTACCATTTTGAGGGTCTCTATGAATATTGCTTTCCTAGGGATTTAGTGAGGCACTTGAAGTAACTCCAGTTAATTCTCGGCACTGCTGGGGTTGTCTAAATGATTACCATCTTACAAAGAATGTTTTTACTAGTTTAAAATAAACCTGTATCAAGTGACTGAGTGAAAACTCCTGAAATCATCTGAGTGATGCATCTCTGTGAATTTCAGTGAAGTCTCCAATGCAAGAAACAAAAAGAGTATAAGTTGCAATTTGCCTACAGCATGAAAGCCCCCTCCTGCCAGACTATTGTGCTTTCTTATATAAAACATTGCTCCTGCTGTGACTTTTTAGTTGCTCCCTGTGGTTGGGCACACAGGCTCTAACTACCTTCTCACAATTGCATTAGAGAAAATGAGCTGTGACACTGCTTGCCTCTTTTTAAATAAGCTCAGTGTTGTCCATCTAATGAAATGCTAAAGCATGCTTTGCCTGTGGAAAACACAATCTTTGCATGGAACAATAGTTAGGGAGACTGTTTGTGTGTGTGTTATATTTTAAAAAACAAACAAAGCCAATACCCACCAATTATGCGTTTTGTATGTCACAACAAATAGCCACTGTTCAACTCAAGTAAATCTTGAGTTGCTGATTTTTATTTAGGATGAGTGGCAATGATGATCTTGAAGAATTAATGTATTGTCTGTGGTAAGTGTTTTAACCACATATAGAAGTTCACACTTCTGGAATTACAAGAATTGAGGTTCTTGTACCTGGGGGTAAATCTTTACATTTGTAGTTGGAGTTGGTGGCTGTGCTCTGAGTAGTAGGTTCATGAATATAAGAGAAGATCATAATTGTTTCTGTGTAAATCTGGCTTGCTTAGTTGATGTCGTATTCCTTTTAAATTAATGATGAAATTTAATTAAGAGAAACTCTGGCTTCTATTTAATGTCATGTTGAGTCCCATGATCTTGATATTTTTGCCTTCTATACTGAAGTCGGGTTGGCTGCTTGAGATAATCTCCTTATGTCTCTGCAGGTTTGGCAACCACTTACTCTGTTTTCACATTTTATTCCTTTACATTTTTATTTTATTTGAAAGTCTATTTATAATCTGTATGAGCCTATTTCTCTCCCTTTATACAGAACTGCAGTAACTGCTTAAAGGACTACTTTTGGGACTGTAAGTGATGTGGCTGCCTGACTCACATGCATGGGAAAATTTGGTAATGGCATAGAGAGGGTTTCCACATCACTGTGGAAGGTGATGGAATAGTTATGTGCCAGTTGCTATATTTTTGCTGGTGTAACCAGCTTGATATATGATACTGCTTCAGTTAGTGTTCATTTATATCTGTAAAGAAAAAAGATGCAAACCTGATGTTGGATTTGAACCTGCCCCTAAGTTTTGTTACGCCAGAAAAAAGCACGTGGCAGTAAATGAAGCTAAAAAACAATTATCTAATAGGCACCTCAATCTCTGTAAGATCTAGCTGTACAGATAGAAATTACAAGAGCAGTATATTCTCACTTGCACAGACATTGAAGCTTTACATATTTTTTATGTAAATAAGACAAAGTATATATAAAATAAATGAGATGACTGCAAGTCTCCCAAAAACTCAGGTTAAACCTGGGAATGGGAAGTGTTTCTCCCATACCTCACTGTGAGAGAAGTTCTGCAGAGTAGCATAGCTTTGCAGAATCGGAAAAAAAGGAGGAAAGCAAATACAGAAGAGCCAAAATCCTTGTAGAACAGCATGGGCTAAATTACTTTGTGACAAAGAATTACTAAGGGACTAAAATCACCATGAAGATATGCGGTATTGCAGGCCCATTAAATGACCATCATTAGAACTTTCAGATAAATCGTTTAGAATTATTTCAAGTGTTTAAGCACTCTGGGTATGAGTGGCATGAAATTGAATGCAGAAAAGAAGGGGTTGCATGCCAGAGAATGTATCACTGAATGGGACAAGTCAAGAATGTTGCCTGTGCAATAGAAACAATCACTTAGAACAATTAAGTCAACAGTAGCAACCCATTCTGACTGATCACTTGATGTTTAGAGAATTTAGAGAAACTTTTCCAGACAGTTTCAGATTTTCCAATGGGTAAATTCATATTGTTGTATTGAGAGCTGTATAGTCTAAAATGGGAAGTTTGTAATGTTCTGCATGTAACAGCTGATTTTTTTAGAATTGTTGCACCATTGAGTAGTGTTCCTGTCTGCCTCAGCTTGCTGCTTTAGGCAGCTGTATGAAATTGTTCATGGGAAGTCTTTTGGCCTGTGAAAATAGATATACACATTTTTAAAATCAGATGCTTGGTGAGCAGTGTGCTTCTCTAAGTATGTCTTTGCTCTTGCTGGTGCTACAGCTGGATGGAAAGCCCCACTGATAAAGCTTTGTGTAATCAGTGTGAAGCAGATGCCAGAATGAACGGTGAAAATTCAACAGGTCAAGCCTGAGATGATGATTACATTTCTCGGCTCATTAGCACCTCTAATCCAAAAGGCACAGAGCATTTTAAACTTTAATTAATTTTTGTAATACTTGTGTAAGCTGTGAATGCAGTCTCATTTCTGTATTTTGTGGGGATGAAACCAAAGGAGAAAAAGGTTAATAAAGTAACCTAGCAAGCTGCTGACCAAGCAAGAAATCAGTCTTTTACTCCTACTGTTCTGTAAGAACTAACCCAGTAGTTTTCAGCATGTGTTTGGAGACTGCAGAAGAAAGTAGTATTTGTGTCCTGTTTACAATAGTCTGTGACTGGTAAGTAAGAAAATTGAGGCTTTAGTTGATTTCATAGAACTGTGTATTTCTCTGAAAATACTTGAAGGTCTGCAAACTCTCTGAGAAACACTGTGTATCAGTGAAATAAGCTATCTTCAAGGATACTATGGCAAAGCTAACCTGGATGGAACAGAACAGAGATTTCTGAAGACTTAGGGTGAAACTAGGTGGAAAAGCAGATCCTCTCAGATTTGCTGCATGAATAATGAGAGCTGCTCTAAAGAGATCAGTGGAGCACTTGCTGGAAGAGCTGTTTTCTTTAGCAAGGGCTGTAAATTTATAATCAGAAAATCTGTTGGGACTGTAATCTCCAATTGTAGCCTTTACTTATTACCAGCTGGCAGTGCTTTTCCTTTGAGTCCTTCAGCCATTGGTAATTCCTGGATTAAGGAAACTTTGACTTCACAACAATGAAGAGTAAATAAATGAAAATAATTAAATTTGGAAAAAAAATGGCTGGTTTATCAAACTCAGATATATACCGGGGTTTGTTCTCTTGAAACAATTCATTTGATTGTAAGAAGGAAGGGAAAGAAGAGGCAAGTATAGACACTGGTTTGTTTGCTTGAAGACCTAATCTTTAATATTCTTTGTTTTAAAATGAAAATGTGATTTTGAATAGATCAAGTACATTGGTACAAGGACAAAGGAGAGGTTGAGCAGAGTATCAGTAGGCTTCTTTGTTAATTAAAAAAAAAAGAAATTATTTGAGATGCAAGTCAGTTTTGAAATGTACCTACTGGAAGGTGAAACTGCAGCTGTATTATTGGCAAAGTGAAAAAGAATAGAAAAGGAGAGTAGCACTTTTCCTTTCTATAAACAGCTGCCCTACTTCTGTGAAATCAAAAGCTAACACCAACTTGAGGGGTTTTTTTATAGCTGTAAAGTATTTTTCCTGATAATCTGTAGGTGTGATTTCTTATGCCAGAGTGAAGGATGTACATTCCTGTGTAGTCAATCTGTAAAAATCCCTCTCCTTCTCTCATACTCTTTTAAGGGTTATCAAATATAAATCTGTACTTTATTCCCATGATAATGAATCATGCATGTGCTATTCCAGCCAAACTGTTCAGGAGTAAGGGGAGAGAGTGCTAATGAAGGAAGTCTCTGTTGTCTGCAGTTACATGGCAGTCTTACATCACAGGTTTACAAACTGGCATTAAAATATACATTTATACCAGAAGAGATATACATTTGTGGGTTGTGAAATTAATCTAGAGATCAGCTTTGACTTGGGCCTCTTATTCAGATCTTGAGTGCTTCAGCTGGAAACACCATTTGTAGCTGATGCAGCACTTGTGTGAAAGTTCTGCTTTTGTTGCCTTACTCTGATCTATTCTGTGTAGCATATGATCTGTACGATATAGCCCTGAACGTCAATAGAATTGGAGTCCTACTGTTTTCCAACTCATTCATTTTCTTGTGAATTATAAGCAGTTACCAGTCTTCTTCTGAGCATGCATATGTTGGACCTATTGATGGTCATTTGAGTTTCATCTTTCTACTTATGTGTCCTCTAATTCAAACCATTTGCTATTACAAAGACAAAGCCTGTTTTTAAGCACCATACAATTTATGGTTTTTTCCTTGTGTGATTGATTCATATGTGATTGACTTGACTTTCATGGAGTTCTTCTTTGAGCATGAAGAGAAGTGAGCAGCTTTTTTTCTGAGTTGTTTTTTTCTTTTATTGTAACTGGTTCATGGCATTTTGAGTGGCCAAAAACTGGTCAAATATTGTTCTGTAATTCCAGTGTTTTATAATAGTAAGTGTTATTTCTGGTCTGTTCTTAAAATAGCACAAGTCTTTTGGAAGGTCTTGGCACCAAAATTTATCTGCAATCTAAATTGAAGGATATTATGTACTCTGAAAGGTAAACATCAAATGCAGTTGCTGTTGCATAAATTTCCATTACTTGCTGCATTAAAAATATTGACAGCAGCAGATAAAGCATTTGCTGGTTTTGTGTCTTTTTTGTGTTTATTTCATCTTAGGATGGTTTGGGTTGCTGTTTAGATATCATCTAGTTCCAACCATCCTGCTGTGGGAAGGATATCTTCAGTCCCATCATGAAGGAAAGAAAAATATCAAGGCTTCTAATGAAAGCCATTTTTTAGAACATGTAAAAAACAAAGAAATGTAAATGTAAAACAGTGCTTATAGTAAGAGCCTTTGAATTTTCCTTTTTTTTTTTTTTATGCATCCTCCTTCACTTCCATAAAGGGGATTAAGAGTATAGCTTTTAAAGGGAAAAATCTCAAGAGATAGTAAAGATCTTTAAAGACAGAAGTCTAACTCACAGAGTTAGTTTAAAACCCATCAAACAGTCAAAACCCAAACATTTTACAGCAAGATCCTCCTCTTCAAAAGATGCTTGAATAGATTTTGTACTTTTAGAAAGTGGAGTTGTTAAGGTCTAAAATGGATTAAATTATTCTCAAATTACATTGATCAGAATGTAGAGAATGTTATCCTTTCTACTGTAAAGGAACAATAGAAATTTTTTTCTTTATTTCTACCTCTTTTAAATCCTGACTGCCTTTATTTAGACATATGCACAACATAGAATCATAGAATGTATTGGGTTAGAAGAGACTTCTAAAGGTCATCACATCTTTTCTCTATGTGCTTCAAGATGTGTGTGTATTGTATGTTTTTGTTTAAGTGTCATTAATATTCTGGGAAGCAATAAGAATTTGGATATTGTGACAGAGGATAGATAAACTGCAGTGAGATGAAAGAAAGAAGTGTACTAAAAAAAGCAGTGGGGTAATAATAATCAATAAATGGTAGATGCTGGAAAACACCAGGAGATGCAAAGAAGGAAAAGAAAAATTAAGAGTGATATAGGCAAAAAATATAAATAATGAAACAAGTTTTGAGTTGAGATCTTTATAAAACCATTAAGTTGACATTTAGATGTCAAACATTTCAATACAAGGATAAGAAACCATATACAATTACTTTGCTGCTGTTGAATTCAAAGCTTTAGGAAAATAACTCTGGTTATTTTATTTTATTTATTTTTATATTTTATTAATGGTACATATAAATTTTAGATCACTCTTGTTCTTTAAAGCAGAACACTATTTCTGTAAATAACATGTGTTTTTCAGTCCTAACCTTGCTACCTTAATTCCTACAAGTATCTTAGAAATGTCTGTTTTGCATGAGTGGAAGTCAGGAATGGCTGATTTTATTGATACGATCAATAAAACCTTGTGTCATGTATTTTCCAGAAGTGTTTGGTTCAGTGACTATTTCAATTGAGTGAATATAGCCTTCTTAATTTAAGAAGGGCAAATGATTTCATTTAACAGAGGAATAGCTATGGTGAGTACCTCAGACTTTCCTGAAAAGAAAATCTTAGTTTGTTTTTTTGGATCATGATGTGGTAGCTGAAGCCTGAACTGCTGCTACTGTCGTACTCAAATATGTTATTAAATTGGTGCATCAGTTAAGAAAATAATTTAACTACAAGTTTGACAATAATGTCATAATATTGTGCAGGTGTCTGACTGTTGGCTGGCTGTTGTTATGTTTTTAATGAATTACCAGAGTGAATGCAGTGATACTTGAAAAGAGGAGGTGTTGTACAGTGTCCAATCTGTTGGTCTCACATCCTACTTTATGGAGTAAAGTCTTTTGTAACAACTAGGTCATATTGCTGCGTATCTCTTTCCAGTCACAGGGAGTTAGAATGGATTATGCTGTTTCTAACCAGCATGTGTCTTTTGAACCTTAGTTCTGTTTTCTTTCATTCTTTTACCACTGACACTCCAACAGTGACACTTTTCCTGGTTTGGGATACAGTTCAAAATTATAACACTTTTGATTGGAACTCATTTTATTCCAGTTCAGTTTACAGGTTCCATCATTTTCTCTAATTATCTCAGAGCTTTCTCTCTTCATTGATCACTAGATCCTTGTTGTGCTCCCAACTGTATTGTAAAAAGGAAGGTAAGCCTTTATACACCTCTGTATTCCAGAATCTTCTGCCTTTCATGCAGAATCATGACTTAAGACAAGGAAGTTCTTAAAAGTCAATCTTTTCTTTTTATTTTGGAGCATGCTTCTGCCTCATACTTTGGATAATCACATAGCAGCTCTCTCTGTTTGTAAAATGTTGATTATATATCTAGCCAAGAAAGGTATAGAACACATTATGATGTCCTGTTGCTCATGATGGCTGCTTTATGTAGTTGGAGTTATCACAAACTAAATTTCACTATGCATCCAAAACTAAGAAGGATACTAAGAAGGCAAAGCTTTACCTTCCAAATAAGTTATCACACAGCAGACATCTTATGTAATATGGCTTGACGAACAGACTAAGAACAAGAGATTCAGGAATAAATTGTAAAGCTCAAGATTTAGCTTGACTATTCTAAATACCAAACCACCTGATATTTAAATAGAATTTTCCATCAGGATTTTAATATGATGGTTTTGACATTCTGTAGAATTTTTTTTAATTGATTGTTTAGATATAAATAGAACTATGTGTTAGGTAATTGTGTTTTCTTTGGTTAGGGCTGACTGGCGAGGAATGTCTGGTGGTAAAATAACTGAGCAATTACTTAGAAACTAACCTCAGGCTGTTACTTATTGGATCTTTTCAACAGACAATGTGAGATTAGGGGAAACAGCTCCTTTAAATTGCTTGTGTTTTTACCTTTTTCAAATGATCCTCTTGCTATTGCATCTAGGTAGGCAGCTTCCTGAGGTGTGCACAAATTTATGGAGGTTAAAATAGCTTAAAAGGAAAGAATTTTAACCAGAGAACTAAAAACAGCATCCTGGACTTGCCCTTCCTGTCTGAAATGAACAGCACTGCAGTTGGCAGAATGTTTTGAGTTATCCCACTGCATCATTAATTCATTCGGACTCCAGTGTGCTTCACTGACATAACTGATTATGATAAATTCATCTAGTAATAATGTGCTGGGCACAGAGATTCTCATATCCCTCTCCTACCACCCCAAACATAGGCTAAGTATTTGTAGAGTTTTATGCAAGCTTAAGCAAAGTTCGGTGCTGACAATCCACATTTTATATAGCTTCTTTTGCCTAAAGGTAATAAATGTGGATTCATGTTCTATTTCTCTGCTTGTCCTCTGTGAAAGAAAGGAGTGTAAAACACCTTCCTCCCACGTTGCCTGACCCTTTCTTTTGCTATTGGTGCGCAAGAAAACCACCTTTTCTATGTTTCATGGAGTGTTACAATATGACTGAAAGATTAACGCTGTGTTTAATGGAAATAAAACAAATGCCTGAAGCCCTAAATGTTTTGAGTTCTTATAATTTGCCCAGTTTTGATTATCTAATCAACACAGTAGGAAGGAAGTTAATTCAGAAATGATATAATTTATGGATCTTAGGGGATACAAATATTAATTTGTGAGATTATTAATTAGGAATGCTTTATATTAGTAGGTAGGTTTTAATTTGAAAATCTGAGGCTTGTAGATTTGGATGCAATTGCTTGCCTTGTGTTGAAGAATGGTGTCACTGTTTTAAAAAACAATCTTTTCCTATGTCTCTGCTACTGGCCCTGTTTCATGCTTTGTGTGTGTGTGTACTCATCACGCACATTCCAGCAAATACTGGAAAATGGGGATAGATGGAGTGAAAATCTTGAGTTGCAAGTCGCAATCAGCAGTTCCAGATGACTTTTAGGCAGTTCTATTTGTCAATGAGCCTTTGAAGGATCTCCAGTCATCTCCTTGTTGCCCCATTTTCTCCATCATGTTCTTGCTCTCAAAAGCAAAAAAACCCTAAACCCAAGCAAATCTTATTTTGTGAAAAAGCTAACAGGCTTCAAGCAGTAGTACACGGTGACTGCAAAATACAGACCAATTCAGTTGTGGACAACAGTGCTGTCAGTAAAATGAATGAGGCTAAACATGGCAAAAGCTTTGCTCTGGATATGTGATACATAATTTGTTTTTTTTTTTTATAAGGGGATCTAGGAAGCAGCAAATGGTTCTTTCAAAGTATAGAGTACAATGAACTGCTTTATTAAGACAGGTACAGGGGCTTGAGAACAGAATACAAGAAATGTAAGGAGACCATCCTTACTTTTTTTGTTGTTCTTCTTCTTTGGGGATTTGTCCTTTGCTTCTTGGTTGGGGATTCAATAAATTCTTTTCTTTTTAGCAGTGGCTTCCTTGCCTGTTGAGTTCTCAACAAGAGCTGGTTGGTGTGCTTGAATTGCAGAACTCATCTAGACCCTCATTCTAACCCAAGACACTCTCAAACACACTTTTAATGATGCATGGATATGAGAACAGGACAGATCCCTTTAAGGAGTTCTTTGTGGAGTGGAATACAGAGTTTAGGAAAGGAAGCACTTCAAGGAGTCCTGAACAGCCCTTTCAAATTTTTCTCTCAAAATGCGTTGGTGCTGATGCTTCAACATAATGATCAGGGATAAATAAAGTAATAAAACTGTCTGCATCCACAGCTGTATGAGTCCTATTTGCATAGTCTCAGCAACATCAATCAGCAGTGAATTAGAGGCACATGTTACATTTCTGTTGCACATCAGCTGTTTAGGAGATAGCAAATGTTCACACTCAGAGTAGGTCCCTGCCTTCTCGGTGCAGCAGCGCCTGCAGGTGGGTCCTGCACCACCCAGCACCAGACTAGGGAGTTAGTAACATCCATTGCCAGGGCCCCAAGGAGGCTGTATGTGCCCCTATAGG
Organism: Upupa epops; assembly: GCA_013397515.1. NCBI lineage: Eukaryota > Metazoa > Chordata > Aves > Bucerotiformes > Upupidae > Upupa > Upupa epops. The sequence goes on along the minus strand of VZRI01009103.1, from coordinate 162,196 downwards.
TTGGGTCTTGTCAACTTATTGGCCTCTCTTCCCCTCAGAAGGGAGTCTCCTACCACATTTGCCCTTCTTTTTTTCTTAACAGCAGCAGTCCTGCAGAGTCAGCACAGAGCTGCCTTGATTCTGGCAACCCCTTTGGTAAACCTTATTCTATATCCTCAGTTGCCTGACCCTCAAGTTCCAGAATCAAGTACTTGTTTCATAAGAGCAACCGAGAAGGTGAGAGAGGTCAGGAAGTAGTTCACCTGCAACGCCAGGGAGGGACCTCTTCCTATTCCTCACCAACTTCTGAGTCCCCCTCTACCCAGTGGCAGGAGCATAGGCAGTACTGTGCTTCTTGTGGAGCATCCCTGTGCCACTTTTGCCTCAGGGATGGTAGTGGTGGCTTCACCAATCTATATATCTCCCTGTCACATTTTCTGACAATCCTCAACCTCTCCACCTCCTCTTTCAGTTTTGCCACCACACCGAGGACATCATTTGCCTGCTTGCACTATAAGCAGTTGTTGTCACCGCTGCCCTCTGGTACAAGAGATTTGCTCTGATACTCCCCACAGCCAGACCTTGACAGCTGCATGCTTACCTGGGAGCTCTGTCTGGGTCACCATGTTACTCTTGATAGCAGCTTTTGAAGTAGTAGAGACAATAGTTAGGTTACTGGGAGGGCAGTGACCACCAGCTACGTTCATTTCTTGAGCCAGCAGGGGAACTGTGGCCTTTCTGCATGCTCTAGTAAGCAAATTGAGGGGACACACCACATCCTGTTTGACCATTCTGGTCATGGCACTCGTGTATTGCCATGAAGGGCTCTTGTACCTGCAGGGGTTCAGCTGCCCTTACTCTGGTCCCAGCCCAGGATGAGTGAATGCTTCCTCACTGAGTGCACAGTGAGTTGTTTACACCTTATTTAGTCATGCCACCCAGAATGTGCTGGGTCTGCTCCTGCTGCCTCAGCTGCCCATCTACAAACTGCCAGTCCTGGGAACTGGCAGAGGCAGCTGCTTTGTGTTGGCTTCAAAAAGCCCTAAAAACTCTCAGTCTTTTGGTATCCCGTTTTTACTGAGATTTGACTCATCCCAGAGAAGACCAACCTGCACTGAAGTTGCTATTCTCATGTACTCTAAGTCTGGCTTGCAGAGACAAACACTCCAGGCAATCTATATATCGAAAAAAAACACCCAAAATCTTTAGAACGTTGTGGTATTTGATTATGACCTTTTAATGGGAAGCTGTGTCCATGCTACTGCTTTACTGTTGTACTATATCCCATAGAGCACTTGATGTGGATTCAGCATGCCAGCAAAGTCACAGTTTACACTGATACAGTGAAAATAGATCAGTGAAAGCTCAGCATTCCTAGTTAACGTATAAGCGTTTGAGGCTTCTGCTGGTGCACATATGCATGTCTGTAAAACATCTGACACAGAACAGGTTTTTAATGGCTTTGTTATGATTTGGGGGTGGGGATGTTTGTTTTCTTGTTGTTTAAAGGCTCTGGGCAGGTTTCGTGGATGCTAACTGAAGCATTTACAGCTTACTATATAGATGTGCAGTTACTGTAACTATACCATTTTGGTAGAATATAGCTCCCAGGCATAGCATTGCTATTTGTTTGCCCATCTTTATAAAATGAAATGTTCATTTTCATTGTGGAAGAGATTGTGTATTTGAAGAGATTAAATGAAAAATGTTCTTTTGTTTTCTGCTCTGTGCTCTCCTTATTTCTATGAAGTAGTGGTACTGAATGCACTTTCAATATAAAAAGAATTACACTGTGTCCTCATTTAATACTCTTCCTGTTGTTATTATTTCTACTTATTCCTGATGCTTGGCTGGTTGCAATATGTCATTTTCTTCTCCTGAACCCAAATGCAGTCTTAAAATAATCTGGTAGCATGCACAAGATTTTCTGGAGCCATCAAACCATAACACAGATGTAGACTGGGTATCCTAGAATGTTACTGTGGGGATATATTTAGATAACATACAAAAATAACTTGATGTTAGCTCCCATGAAAATGCAAGGTGGTGCAATAGATGCTGAGAGAACTCTGAAACAATGCATAGCTAATATAGTTTGGTTGCTACCATGTAAGTTGATTGTTGACCAGTTATTTCACCTCTGGTTTCTTTCATCTGTTACCCTTACCTGTGCTTAGTTTAGACTGTAGTTTGGGTAAGAACAAAGTCCCTTTTTTGATGCCAAGCTCTGCCATACTGTGTCACCTCAGTTAAGAACTAGGTCCTTCTATTTTATACAAGTTAGAGCAGATTTAGATGAGCTAACACAGACTAGAGATGATTCTGGCCTGTGATCTGGATTCAGAGTGCTATTAATCAAAAGGTAGTATGAATTTTCTCATTTTATGGTGTATTTTGTTTTGGTTTTCTAAACACTAAATGTCTACATAGCAAGATGCAGACTAAACCACAAAGAACATTTACTCTAAATGCAGAGACTGTAAAATCTGAATAGACATCTTCGACATATAAGACATATTAATCATCATTACATGTATGATGTAGCTGTTTTTACTGTATGCACAGTATTACATGGAGCAATGTGAGACATATGTACATACGTATATACTGATGCATCCCCATTTGGGTCTCAAATTTGTGTTACTGCCAGCAATTTAAACCTGCAGTGGTAGAACTTAGTTTTATATGTAAACAGAAGTCTCCCAAACCCAGAAAATGCAGAGGTATGGTATTATTGTTGCTCAAAAACATTGGGGAGTTGGTGTGTTTTGTTCCAGGACACAGTCCCAGGTTTATTTTATGTGTTCTACTTCAATAAATTATATGTAGTTTTTGTTCATGGAGAGGTAAAGGCTTTCTCTTGTGTAGTTACTGGGACAGGTGGTTTTGTTCTCAGTTCCAAACAGCAAGCTTGATTTGTGATATGGATGCTGGTAACTGCAGATCACTGCAGTTCTAGCTTTTTACTCTACTGTCTGTATGGGACAGGTGTAAATATTCTTCTTCAAAAGAGTGAATTAATTTTTATTTTACCATATCAGCAAGGCTACAAGGGACATTTGTCTGCTGCTTTTTTAATTCTATAGTGATTTTATCTCAGAACAAACTGTTGTATTACCTATGCCCTTTGTCAGTTATTAAATCTGTAATTTTTCTGCACATTCCTTGGGGCTTCTGATTAAGCAAGGCAATGATTGTTTTTTGAGTACACTGAATTGTAACAGGAAAAATTTAGTGATGAGAAAATGATAAAAGCTGGAGTGACATTACAGGACTGAATTTACATAAAAATTGAATGGGCAAGAGATAAAAACTATTTGAACTACTTTTTTAAAAAAGTTATAAAATCTCTGAAATTGTTGATCAGTAATTCATCTGCTTAAAGTCTTGGTGCGTATAAAATTGCCCAGCACTTTACAATGTGGGAATTCAGTATGAAAAGTTCTCAGGGTAGTTTTACATGTTGCAGTGCAAATATTAGAGGACGGCCAGCTTTCATGTCATCTCATGAAAGGTCTGCCACAACCCAGATTAAAAGAAACCAGTGGAAACCATCTTCATGCTAAACCTGGGGTAAAGTTTTACAAAAAAGGGGTCTAACAAAGGAGATAGAGAAGTACGTGGTGAAGAATGGAAGTATGTATTCATGTCATGAAATGGTCACTGCGTTTTCTTTTTCATAGTTCTGAATGTTCTGATTTCTCTAACTAGAGCAGCATCTAGTGGCTGAAAAGTACCCAGATCTGACAATGGAGCAGGGTTCTGGTGTTTGCTGAGCATGAGAGAGAATTTGTAATCATGCATGAAATGATTCCATAGCAATGACTGCACAGTTACTGTGGCTCAGTTATGTGTTTATAGTATAGTTTGAAACCAGTAGTCACTGGAATTACCTTCCTTCTGTCATTCAGTTAATATATTAAAATCTAAGTGCTTATCTGTTTATCTAGGCACAATGTTTACTTATATTGAAGAGAAAGATTTTGTGAACTGTTGTGAATTCCTCCTGCACTGGGTAGTCATCACTATCACCCACAAACTCAGGATGATTTTGGTGTTTATACTGGGGAAAGATTTAGAAAATGTCATTTGTATCCTATTCCTTTACTTGTTTCTTCTGTCTGATATGAGGGAGCTTATATCTCCTTGAGGTTATGGAGTCCTGAAAATTATAGTTTAACAACTTAATAGAGAAAGAAGCAAGAGCACTTCAGTCTGTTTTTATCTTAGAAGCTTCTAGTATTTAGCAAGATAGAAAGCTAAGAATAGAATTTTTTTGTCATGGTTTAACCCCAGCTAGTAAGGCCCCACAGAGCAGATTCCTCACCCACCCACCCACTCCTCTTGTGGAATGGAAAAGTCAAAAGGGTAAAATTAAGAAAACTAGTGGGTTGAAATAAAGACATAATAGTTAAAACCATGCCAGCAGAGCAAAACAAGGAATTCCTTCTCTACTTCGCTCCAGCAAGGAGGTGTTTAGCCATTTCCAGGAATGCCAGGCTCCATCACATGCAATGGTTACTTGGGAAGGCAAATGCCATCGCTCTGAATGTCCCCCAGTTCCCTCAGTTTTACCTGCTGAGCATGATTTCATGTGATCTAGAGTATTGCTTTGATCAGTTGGGGGGTCAGCTGTCCCAGCTGTGCCCCCTCCCAGCTTCTTGAGCACCCTCAGCCTGCCTGCTAGTGGGGTGAGGAGCAAGAAAGGCCTTGATTCTGTAAATGCTGCTCAGCAATAACTAAGATATCCCTGAATTATCAACACTTGTTTCCAGCACAAATACAAAACATAGCCCCATAGTATTAGCTGTGAAAAAAAATAGCTCTACACCAGCAAAAATCAGTTTTTCTCAAAAGAACTCAGAAGAAGTGTATTCTGAACTCTAAAAGCCCCATATTTACTGTCACAATGGTAAGTGATGTATTAGTTGTCATGTAATTGTTAAAGTTGCAGTCGAGAAGTTTTCCTCTCAATATCTTCCAGTTGCGTGTACATGGACATAGGTGTCAGTGATGTGGAAAATCTGGACACATGCTAAAAACATTTGTAATTGAGACAGGATTTGGGAGGCTGCATTATGTTCCTTTTGAAATTAATTTGCTATTGAAATTAATGACCATATTCAGTGTTAATAAGGAAAAAAAGAGCATGCCATTACTATTTCCTTTGGATTTATTTCTTTCTTTAGCCTAACTACTATTCCTTACAGGCTCTTGGTCATTGGCTCTTTGATTCTGAAGTTTTGCCCAGTTACATTTTTGTGTGGCATAAAGCAATAAATGCTTATTTACAATTCTTTTAAAGGTACATTTACATCTTGAGTAGTAGAATAGTAGCTCTTGTTCTACAACTAATTAACACTGACATTCTTCATATTTATTCAAATAGAGCTAAGCATAGGGATGTATAATTTTTATGCCAATTAGTCTGGCCAAGTGAGGTTATTTAATGAAAGACTAACTCATAAAGAAGTGTGGTATCTGTTTATTTCAGAAAGGGTTTCACACTGTTCCTTGCACTGTTGTAGAACATACAGTCCTGATTGCAAACATAGGAACACGCTAAACAGTAGTAATGTTTTGTGTATCTGGAAGCTTGCAAGAAACAGGGATAAGGCAACAAGACTGCCACATAAATTAATGGAAGCAGGTCTTATTAATGGCTGGTGGCTCTTCATCTTTGTATTACCACTGGTTTTAGCTGAGGTGAAGTCTGGTAATCTTTATAAAAGCCTGAGAATGTGGAATAAGTAACGTTGTTAATTTTGATTGTAAGCAGAGGAAAGCTAAAGAGCAATGGGAGAGGCTTGGACATTCACAATGGCTGTATTTAATGTTTTGTCATGAGACATTGCCTCAAATTTAACTTCTGAAAACCTCTGCCTCAAAGACTTGTTTAGAAAATAAAATATGTGGAGAATGATCATCCATGGGAAAGAGAAGGATATTTGTATCCAGTGTTCTGGGTATTTAAGTTCAAAGAATCTCTGAATATTAGGAGTTGGAAGTAACCTCAAAAGATTATCTAGTCCAACTTCTCTGCCTGAGCAGGACCATCTAGAGTAGGTCACACAGAAACATGCCCAGTTGGGTTTTAAATGTCTCCAGAGAGGGAGACTCTACAACCCCTCTGGGCAGCCTGTTCCAGTGTTGACCTGATCTGTGCTATTTATCAAAACTGGACTGGTCATTGTTGCATGTGTCAGTACAGAAATCACTCTCTCTGTGTGAGTGGGACTCAGACCTATAAATGGCAAATTCTGCCAGTAACGGCACGTGTGCTCTGTGTGCAGTCTGGGAATGTCAGCTGTGTGTGTGCAGCAGCACATTATTAAGTAAGTTATGTGTAGCGTATCTGTCAGGTGATTAATGTGAGTAGAAAACCCAAACTACAGTGTTAAACACAAATGCATTAACACAGTACTACTAGCTTTTGACATTTAGAAGAGACACTGTACAGCTGCTTCCATGGCCTTACTATTGTTCAGAGCCTGTGGACACTGCCAAGCTAGAAAAATACCTTTCACAGTATGATGTGAAGTCCTGTGTTCTTCTGGCCTCTCTTCTTACTTTAAGGAGATACTGAATACTTATCAGAAGGCAACAAATAATATATATAGTGTGACATTTTAACTGTCTATGTGTATTGTTAGTGTTGTTACTATATATAAAGTACTAGTACTACTAGAGTGTGTTAATTTCTGTATGCTATTTTTTGCAGGTGTTTGAATTTCAAATATAAATAGAAGTAAGGCTCAGATTTAAAAGGGCTAAGATGGAAAAATTATTATTGCATGTCAGGAAGGGTTTGTTATGATCTGAAATATTGTCAGTCTCAAGTTATCTCAAAAACTGTCACTGGTTGATCAGCCTGATCAGGTCCAGGATGAGATTAACTAATTCATGAGATTCATTAATTTGTTAATGTGTTAATGAGCTGAAATAGAGGAAAAGGAGGAGAGTTCAAAGCCACTTATAACTGCAGGCAAACACAATGACAGGCTTCATGAAGAAAACCAGCAAAATGCATTTAATTCACACAACATAAAACCCTAACACCAAAACAGAGGTCAGCCACACACTCTTACATAACTGGGCCAAGCTCTGTGAATTCCTTGCCCTGGAGGGAAGAAAACTCTAGGAGTTATTTTCATTGTGGAAATGTGGAGTCTATAGGTCAGTCCATCTTTTCCATCCTCAGTGCCAAATGTCCTTTCAAGGGTGAGTTCCCTGTCCCCTGTGCTCCAAGCCAGTCGCCTGTTTGAGCATGTTGCTCTCCATGGGCTACAGGCAGGTCTCTTCTTCCATTGCACTACACCAAGGGTTTATAGGCAGGTTTCTTCTGTGCTGATTTGGCTTATTTTCCACTCCATCTCCGTGCTTCAGGGTAAAAGATGGGTACCAGCCAGATACTTAGCTAAACAGAGACTCCATCAACCAGTAACAGGAAATTGGTTGCACTGGTTTTCCCTTCACCCAAGTGTTTGCAGCAGTGCCAATTGGCTCAAATCTCAGAGGTGGGTCTTGCTAAACTCAAAGTATAACAAAAGCAAAACAGGCACCCAAACCAGAAGAAACTTCAACTGAAACACTGATCTGAGACTGTATGATGATAACAATTAACAAAACAAACACAGATTATTATGAAGCACGATATTCTGATTCCTTTTATGCAGTGAAGCAAACAGAGAATCATTTTCTTATGCATTTGTATTTGGTTTAGATGGGATGGAGTTGATTCTCCCCATGACATCTCTCACAGGGCTGTCTTTGTGGTGGTAGCTGTTATCAACGCCCCAGTGTTCTGGCTACTGCTGAGCAGGGCTCACAGAGCACCAAGGGTTTTTACTTTTCTAACATTCTCCCCAACAGTGGGCTGAGGGGCTGGCCAGGCCAGCTAACCCAGACTGACCAAAGGGATATTCCAGACCATATGATATTAGTCCAGTTAGAAAAGAGAGGGGAAAGAAGGAAGTGCTGAGGGCATTCATTGATGTTGTTTGTCCTTTGGAGCAACCACTCTATGTATGGGAGCCACAGTTGAATTACAGCTGATGTTTGACATTTCCTTTAGCTAACTTTTTGATCCTGAAATGAAAATAAAACTTAGTATGCAGTTTATATTAAAATGCTTTTAATATAAGCATGTCAAATGTCAAAGGATCAAATCTCTTGAGCAGGTGTGAACTATTCTACTTCTGTTAGACAACAGCAGTGCAACTGGTCTATTCAGCATACCTTGGCTATATTGCTACCTCACTGTTGAGGATGCTGTTAGAACACTAAGCTTTAATGAACTGGATAGATCAGTGGCTGCCAATTTCAACAAATACCATGAAATGCAGAGAATATTCAATTGGATCTGCCTAATTAGCCCTTGCTGCTGTAGCCTCAGGTTCTCCTTGAAGGTTATAGTGTAGAAAAACATTACTAATACATTTTTCACGTTCAGAATCTTGTGTCTTATTTCTGCACTCATAATGCACTAGTAACAAAATAGTGCAAGATGCTCACCCTGCAAAATCTCTTTTGCATTATTCTGTGTCCTTTCATTAGTAATGTGTTACGAATATTGAAGTATGGAAAACAATGAACATACTGTAATTGATACTGTAAGAGCAGGAGGAAATTTTGAAGAATTAGCACACATCTAATCAAGCACAAGCCCTTCAAAAAACCCTGTGTTCTCTGGAGTGATGGGTGAGTGTGAGAAAGTACCTTTCCATTTTCTGGTTTCTTGCATTGCTGCACACTTTCTGTAATGTGCTACAACACTGTGTTTCTAGCCACTTCAGTTTGTCATTTCTGCTAACTTGTTTGTCACTCTTTGTTGCTAGCTGTAGAACTCTGGCTGAACAGACAGTGGTGTAATCACACTCTGCACAGAAGAAGAGAATAACTGGCAGCCTGCCTTGCTGTATGTGTTTTCTGTTTATTTGGTTCTATAGTTCTGATAAGTTTTACAAAAGAATCTGCAGTTGAAGTTTAAGAATAAAATACAAAAGAATACACCATAAACTTCTGTAGGTCAAACAAAAAGGTTAATTGGAATAATTTAAAATATATTGAAGGAATAGTACATTCACTTAGTTAAAAAGGAAAAAACAAACAAAACCAAATGAATGAAAATGAAGAGCTGTGATAGCAACTGCAATTAGCAGAAAAAGAAGAAAAAGAGCTCTTTTGACTAGAATAAAGAAGATGTGAAACTACTGTAAAAACTTCTCAGCATGAAATGGAAGGCTCAAATCTAATCAGTCATATTGCTAGAGAAAAAAGGTTCATTAGCCTGCCAGTGGGAGTTGTATAAAAGAAATTCTTTGGACTATGTAAGATCTTGTAGATAAAGGAAAAGAAAAGAATCAGATGGTAGTCTTTGTCTTTTACAGTAGTTAATGATGTCACACATCAAATAGCTTTAATCTTGGGTAAGACTGAGTAGAGCAGCAAGATCACTGTCCTTATCCTCTGCACTGAGCTGGGATCCAAAAGAAAGAAAGAGACCACCTGCATTTCATGGGTCTTATAGTGTCCTGGAGAGGAGTATCTGGCTGTCACAAGGGTCGTATGATATGAAAGAGGTCTGGAGCCACTCCATGACAGAGATGCAAAACAAATTTCTTTGTAGCATCAGATGTGGACAATTTTGAGCGAGCAATATTAAGCATGTTTTAGTATAATAACGAGGCAAAAGAACCTCTGTGTTATTTTGTAGGAACAACTTGTCAAATGTACTTAATCATATGTATAATCCATGCTTTTGTTAAATGTTGTATGGCAAGTTGCTGTATGGCAAGTACTCTGTTCCAGTTTTGTAGCAGATATTGAATGACTACAAAAGTGTCATAAATTATATGTACTTACAGTGATGAGCAGCTTTTAAGTCTGCATATAATACTGTATTGATATTCCACTTTTTCTTTCTCATCCTTGGCTTCACAAAAAGTCAATAAAAAGAAATACAAACCACAAATTTTGTTGCATTAAAAAAAAATGTTAAATCTGTTCCCCCACCCCCTTTTTGTAGGTCTGAATGAAACTAGGAGAGCAGATTTTTTTTTTGTATGGATTAGAAAGCTATTTGTTATGAAGAAAACTACTACAGGTTGTTGTAACAGACGTCTGCAAGAACTAGAGTGGAATGAAGAGGGTGGATATGTATTGAGTGATCAGTGTCTATTATAATGACTGGGACCCCAAAATAAAGCAAACTTGGTAAAGAGTGATGGTTTTTCATATCTTACACAGTAAATCTATAGTATTTACAGTGGATTCAAAGGTAGACTGGTCAAGTTCATGAGGAGATAACCTAATAAGAATTACTAAATATTTTGAAACAATTAGTTGAAGAATTAAATAACATGGCATTTAAATAGTCAAACTCAATCCCACTGTCCATGTCAATAATGGAAGTGTCAGTTTTATATTAGTCCTTGATAAATATAACTATGTTTAGGGTTTTGGGTTTTTACCAAAAAAAAAAGTGGGAAAAGTGAGGGAGACAAAGTAACAGTAAAGTTCTGCCTGTCCATTCAAGTAGTACAGTTTCAAAAGTCCAGGATTGTGTTTGGGCCAGTGAAGAGATCAGGTCAAGGTTCTATATGAGTTCAAAAGAGAATAGCTGTCAGTGAAGACAATTTAAGTCTTTGTTCTGGAATGATCAGTGGACAGAACCCTCACACACAATGAAACTAGTAGATACTTGCTCTCATTTAGGCTCCTTATTTTACGCTGTTGATACCAAATAGTTTGCCAAAAAAGAAGTTATCTAGTTTTCAAAACAGCTAGGCACTTAATCAGTTATGCATCCAACAATTTTTTTTGGAACTGCTCTTTCTATGTCCTGAAAGGCACTTACTTTTAGTAAACAGTACATTTCCAGTCCTGAGTCCACAACAAAAACTCAAAAATCAAAAGAAAAAATGTAAAGCCTTGCAGGTTTGTCTTTTTTTCGAGATGAGACTGCCAGAACTCATAAGCTTTGTTTATCTCAATGTTACAAAATGTTGAATTACAAATTACTCTTTGGTGTCAACATCATCTTGTTACTGATCTTCATCGTGGATTTGCCACAAAAATCCATATCTCTTCCCTTGCACTTACCTATTACTCTCTCTTTTCTACCCCTAATGCTTCTATAGTAATCAGATTATTGCTAATTTTCTATTCTGTGTTCCTCTGATACATATTTATACATATTGTTTCAAGAATCATTAGTATTTTGTAGAAATGCATACAGAACCTTTATACCAAGATAAAAGTTAAAGAAAAAGCTCTTATCTCCTGTGCTTTGATGCGTTGTCAACAGTATAATTTTTATCTATAAGGGCTTCTTTTATGCATTGTTAAAAATACTCTTTCTACCATGTGCATTAGCTGCTGATAGGTGATCATCAATAATTATCTTGTTGGCATAAGCAACATGCACAATACTGATCCGTCATTTCTGATCAGTAGAAAGGTAGAGATATCTTTATCTAACAGAGAGAACTATATAAATTAGAGGCCTGACACCTAGGCAAAACATAGTTGTATATAAGATAGCGTTGCATTCATTATTACACTTGATCCACGATTTGCATTGATTATAAGATTGTGTACATAATCAGATGAGGATTTACTTATCTAATATAGTTTTAACCTTCCATGGAGCAAACCTACCCAAGTGCACACTAATTTTGCAAGGCTTGATTCTGTAACTCAGCCTTTTTTCAGTGAATGCTGCAGTTGCTGTTGTACCATTGAATTTGGTGGGTTTCTTAGCCTGAGGCATGGGGGTTTCTGTGGCAACTTGTAATGTTCAACTTGGAATTCCAAGATGAGGATTTTTTTGGCTCTGCAAAAACAAGTACAACTGGTTTGGAGGTTCTTGTTTTCTGTTTCTGTTTCCAAGCTAAAAGAGGGCAGATTTAAATTGAATTGAATTTTAGGAAGAAACTCCTCAGTATGAGGGTGCTGAGGCACTGGAACAGGTTGCTCAGACAAGTTGTGTATGTCCTTTCCCTAGAAGTGTCCAACACCAGGTTGCATAGGGCTCTGGGCAACCTGGTCTGGTGAGACGTTTTCCTGCCCATGGCAAGGAGGTCGGAACAAGATGACATCTGAATTCCCTTCCAACCTAAGCCATTATATGAAATCCTAAGGGGAATAAAGTGGCTGTGTAACAGGGTCCTCTGATTGCATCACTTTTATGACTGATCACATTAGCATTTTCTCTGATTATTAGGAGCAACTATATAATTTGAATTGCCTGCCTCTGGAGTAGTCAAATTACCTTAATCAGTTATAGTATAATTTTCTACTGTAAAATTTGTCATCTGTGTGTTGAATTCCTAAATGTGAATTAGGGGTTAGTCACTTCAGAAAAAAGGAGTGACTAACCTAAAACATTTGAACATGTTTGTTCTTACATGCGTTACCAGAAAAAAAGACAAAATTCAGTAGTTAATTCACCATCTGGAAATAACCAACTTGAACATTCAGTAACAGATGCATAGCAGTTATAATACAGTAGAGTGTAATCTGCCTCAGTGTACACCTGCTGAGATGCTGGCCGTCGGTATGGGCTATAAATGACTCGCAGACAGTAACCATGCTGAAATGACAGAAGAGAATATCATCATTCTTCCAAGTCTGCTAATGAGAGTTACTTGCTTATAAAGACACTTGGTGAACCTCTCTGTACTTCATTGATTTACCATTTTGATCCCTTAATCTGATAAGATGTGAATAACCTCTTTGACAAGAGTTTAAGTAAAATATTAAACTATAGTATAACTTGCAGCTCTCTATGTGCTGTTTTACTTCCTTTCTTAGTAAAAAGTAAAGGACATGTATTCATGCCAGATAACAGAGAAGTTTCATTCTACTGCACTAAGATTTATGAAGTATTAATATATAATGTATGTTCTTTGAATGAAAAAAAGCACTAAGAGAATAGCTTAAGTAAGAATACTTTGGCTCCTATATAAATCTTTCGCAGTGATACAAAGCTGAAGAAAAATTTTCATCTGACCATTGTACCTGAGATCTAGCCAGCATCTTTGGATCAAATTATTCATTCAAAGTGAATCCAAAATTGCATATATGTGAAAATCTGTTGATTTACTCATTACAGAACTACTCCTATTTTCAGTAGCTGGGTATTAAATATTGTTCATTTTAGTATGGAAAGGCTGTTTATTTCTTGGAAAACCATTTTTATTTAGATTCTTTCAGATGTCATAAAACAGATCCATGTAAGGACAGGAAGGAGAGAAATAGCTGAACTCTGGGGAGTGCAGGTACTGAAACTTTGCTCCTGACAGTGAAGGCATGCCAAGGCTTAGCTTTTTCTTGCTCATTAACCAGTGACACTGGTTGATAGTATCAAACAGCTAAGTCTTGTGTAATAAACACAGTGTCTTTCCAAGACAACCCCAAGCAGTTATCCCTGTGAACAATGCGTATTTTTGTTGGGAGCTTTCACCTGGTTGTAAGTTGTTGCTAAGTATAATTTTCCTTCCAAAACCTATAATATCCACTCGTTAGGAGCAAATTTGCTTTTCTTACTTCATGAAGTAGAAGCAGAGAAAAGTGTTCATTTTCAAGTAGAAAAACAAGTAGAATTTAGAGAAAGGTACCTGTGGAGCTATGAGCAAACAGTTGAGTAAGAGTTATTCCTTATTTAATGATTATTACTGTGCATACAGAATGTTAGAATAAAAATGCCAAATTCCTTTTAAAAAAGAATCATGTGAAAGCTTCCATAAATAAGTATGAAACACATACTATTTTTAATAAATTCATTAAAAAGTTTTTAGAAGTTGTCTGTGGTAGAATAGACTACTGATCTCTAGCTTTTGTGAGTCATGTCCTTGAACTTGAGCACTGTTCAAATCAGCATGAATTCATCAAGGAAATGAAATGTACTTCAGGGTAGCCTGCTACTGATTTCTGTAGCACAAAATGCTTGACTATGTCTTGAAGAGCTGGACATAAGGTACTGCAGCAATATGTGAAAGTCTCAGACCCTTTTTTACATGCTTTAGCAAAAGTATTGCTAGAGTATTTGTGAAAGCAGACTTTAATGTTAAAAATTACTTTTCATTCAGTCACATACAGATTGCAGAGTCCCTAGATAATTGAAATTCTCATTTGTCTTCAGCTTTAATGTAAGATAAAAAATTACTTCTGTAATTTACAATGAGATGTCATTTTATGGAAAGTGTGGAGGAGTAGATTGGTTTCCTCAGAGCAATCCCAGACTCTTCTGTTTACATACAGTAAAGATGGGAAGAATAGTCTTTAAGCCTTTTTAAATTTTTGGAAAGTTCTTCAGTGATTATTGAGCAAAAAGTCATCTGGTGTTTAGTTGTTGGGTTTTTTAATTAAAAACCTTCATCATACTGATTTTATCTTGATCCTGGCAGCTTTAAGTGGAACCGGGTATGGGAAAAGAAGAAATAATGCAGAAAGAGCATATTCCTGTTATTGAAGATCAGATCTTTGTAGTAACTAACTTTGTCTGTTATTACTAGTTCACCATCATTGGTCATTGGGGATTCATATTTTCTGTAACCTTCCTTTTCTGGTTTATATACCTGTAGAAGGCCTTCTTATATTTTTTTGCATCTCTTGACAAGATCAGCTATACCTTGGCCTTGCAGACCTCATCCATACACAACCAGGCAATGTCCTTATATTCAACCCAGGATACCTGTCCCTACTTCCACTGCCTATGTGCTTCCATCTTGCTTTTTAGATCGACCAGCAGGTCTTGACCCATTCGTTCTGGTCTCTTGTCTCCCTTGCCCAAAATCTTACACCTGGGGATTTATTGCTCTTGCAGTCGATGTAAAACATCCTGAAAGACCTGCCAGCTGTGTTCTGCTCTTTTGTCCCAGAGGGCCATTTCTCAGATACTGACTAGTTCACTGAAGGGCTGGAATTTTGCCTTTCTAAAATTTAGGGTCTTGACTATGCTTGTTCTTAGTCTCATACTCTGTAGGATAGTGAACTGCACTAGTGCATGATCACTGCAGCCTAGGCTGCTTCCAATTTTGACGTCTCAGATGGGTTCACTTGCATTTGAGACCATCAGATCCAATAATGTATCCCCTTGGATAGAACTGTCTATTTCTTGTCTTAAGAAGTTGTCATCAAGGCACTCCAGAAGTCCCCTGGGTTGCCTACAGTTTGCCATGTGCTACTTTTCCAACAGATGGTGGGGTGGTTGAAATCCCCTAGCAGGACAATGCCTCCTGGAACTGGAGTAAGAAGGCTTCATCAAGAAGTTCCCCTTGATCAGGCAGCCTGTAGTAGACTGACCACAAGGTTCCCTTTGTCTTGATACCTAATTCCTACCCATAAACTTTCAACTGCTCATGGCTGTTCTTTAGGTACAACTCTTCACACTCTATTCATTTTTTGACATAGATAGCAACACCTCCAACCCTTCCTCCCTTCCTGTGCCTTATGAAAAGCCTGTAGACATCAATAGCCGCACTCCATTCATATGATTCATCCCACTGAGTTTCAGTAATGGCCATTCTGTTGTAGCTTTCCTGTAGCATGGTAGCTGCCCGCTTCTCCTGCTTGTTGCCCATGCTGCATGCATTAGTGTAGAGGCACTTGAGCTGGTGTGTCATCCTCGCTGATTGTCACAGACATCTTTAGAAGATGTAGAGAACACATTTCAACAGAGCAGCATCTTATGAAACAAAGTTTCATTAAATGACTTCTCTAGGAAATTATTAAAATGAAGCATTAATAAGAATTTATGAGGACAGAGCATCTCAATTTTTGAGTTAAATGTAGACACTGGGGAATAAGGTGAAATCACTGTTTTTGTGCAGCCCCTGTAGGGAAGTCACAGAGTGCTAATGCTTGGTTGAAATGAATGTCATCTCCTGGCACCAGAAACTAAAGCTTCATGGAGTTGTTAATACCAAATGTAAAAGTCACTTCTTTTTCACAAAGCTTTGGACCTGATGCTGTAAAATACTGAGCATTCTGTCCCCACCTCATGGTGCTATGATCATCAATTTAAGATTATAAATAAATAGCACAGTTTTCATGCCAGCCATGAGTAGGAGATTTGGATCAGATAGAGCTTACACAAAACCCATGTGCAGCTTCTACAGGGTTTTTTGTTAGGACCATATGCTAATTTGGCTGGGGAGACATGCAGATTGATGAATTTTGACACGAATTTTTCACAGCACTTTTCTTCTTATGCGTAAAGACTAAGATCCTCTTGCATAATACTGAAGGAGGGATGCCATGTTTGTTAACATTTGTGCTTTGCTATTTGATATTTACTAGGCATGAAAAATGCTACACCCTCTTTTGGTTTTTTACTGATCAGTTAGAATGTTCTTATTTCTCAACTCTGCTGTCTTTCGGTGTGTTGCTATACCTCACATCATGCCAAAAAACATCACCTCAGTGTTTTAATTTATTAGACTGGTTTGAATCAGGGAGCATTTTTTCCCAGCAGTGCTTTACAATGAAATCCTTAACCTTTTTATTTGGGTTACATTAGCTCATTTTTTAATGCTGATTTCTTCATGTGATTTTTCTGCTTAACTGTTTTCAAACGGCAGTTAGAGCCAGCTTGTGCCAAAGCTGTATTTTAACAGCTAAAGTGTGGGTGCATGTAGGGATGTGCGTGTGTGTAAACATACACACAACTTTTTCCTATGTTTATAATACATAGATACACAGAACACGTATATTCACCAGCATGGCAGACATTGGACTGTTTTCCTAGTGTTTCTCAGTTCTGTCAAGTACCATATCTTTTTTTTCTACAGAGTTTTAGATCACCTGCATATTTGATCAAGGCACAATACAGTTATTCCAAATCTTCATAAATATGTTAATTGAATATTAAATGCAATTATAAATCATAATTAAAATAAAAATATTAAATATTTATTGATCCAGCGTTGGTGATTAGAGCAGATATCCAGACATTATCTCCTAGTTAATGTTGCGCCATCTGTAATTGTTGTGATAATGATCCAGCAGCCAATTATATATTTCAGACTACTACACTCATGTTTGAGTTGCATCACACTTTCTCTTTAAAACAGATTGAGCTGTATTGAAACATCTGATAAAATTCTAGCGGTAAATTTCCAATTTAGGGAAGACACTTGTATCCCAAGGCCTGAAAAGTATGCTGGTCATAGCTGATGCTTGCTCCCTAGCTCAAAGATCTACTGGCCTTGTAACTTGGTCTTTGACTAGTTTAGGACATAGTAAGGAATACTGGACTTCACACCTAATAATCACTGGGAAGGAAAAAAAGTATTATGTCTCTACACTTCTTTCCTGATTGTACTGTCCTCTCATGGAATTTTCACAGTGGAAAAGCTAACTTGTGGTTGTCATTTGTCATTTTATTTGACTAGTGGATATTATGTTTTTAACACACTAGAGCTTGCAGCTCTAACCTGTATTCAGTGTTGTAAAACACACTCATGATCTTTCTCTGTATTCTAATGAAAAATCTCTGAAGGTGTGTTACCTGCTCTTGGATGCTCAATTAAATTGCTGTTGTCTTGACAATTCTGCTATCTTCCAAGTTCAGCTTTAATGATGTGTGTATTAAGATGAATTTAAAATACAATTTCACAAATTTTAAAGCAAAGTAAGAAATGGTGCTATGCTAATTTTCTTGCATTTGCTGCATGTGTTCTGTAACAGAATGTTTTGCATATATTCAGAGGAAGGTTGGAATTTGAGCAGTAAACTGAATAGGGCAGAAGAAATTCCTGTTTCCAAGTGGTTTCCAAGTCCCCACTTTCCCCTCTGTTTATGCTGTTTGTTTTTTTTTAAAGTTTATAATTTTACAGACATTTAACTGATTTTCAAATATCCAAGAAACCTGTCTTTCAGTAAAACAGCATTTGGAACTGAAGTATAAAGTATAAAGATCATAGCTCCTGGAAGTATTAGAAGCTTAGTGTTTGATACAAAATGCTGCCTGTCTTTTTCTTCCAAGTTTGAAGTGACAAAATGTACCTGAAAACTGGAAGTGCAGCATGTCTACACCATTTATTTTTCATGAAGCAGACTAGAAATCACAGGCAAATTTGAACAAATCAAATGATACCATAGGCTGTATACTGACAATGGAATACATAAATGTGAGTTCTTCTTTGGTGAATGAGATCTGACACTTCCAAGTGAATATCCTACCCCATGTCTTTAATAACCCAGGACAAGAATATCTTAAATAGGGGAAGGCTGGATTTTTTTCTGTGTTCTTATTCACAGGACCGGGCTTTACTAGCTTTTATTTCTGGCTGCTTTTTTTGTTCTATATGAATATTCTATTCCACATGAAATTCTGGAGCTGGAGACATAATCATCAGTCTAGCACAGATACCTATTTGAACTAGCCAACCCAAAAATATGAGGCTAAAATGAGGCTATTTATGTTGAAATAGATAAGACAAAAAGAGTGTGTTTGGAGCAAAGCAGTCAGGCTTTTCATCTGTTTCCATGTGGAAACCACTTAAAAAAAATGCATTTTGTTAGATAATAAAAATATATCTTAATTAGTGTCTAAAAGATAAGCAAAATCCATTGTGATATGTTTTGTTTAGCAACAGATTCTTGGCTATCACTAGCCATTTAGTTTACCTACCACTGCAGACCAAGCACGCACTCAGCAGGGCTGTTCTCACTGGGGTGCTCCTTAGTCATTTATTAATTCCCTAGATTTAATTAATAGATAAGGACAAAAACATTGCTCTCATTAATGTGTGCATGCCAGAATTGAACATAATGGGCTTTCTTTAGTGCAATTGATTGAAATTATGGTTCTTCCTTCCTAAATAGCATATAAACGAACATTGAAAAAACATCCTGCTGCTTTTCCTGTTCTACATTTCTGTCGTTAGGAGGAGATAGCTTATGTCCAAAGGACACTATGTTACATTCTTTTAGGATATCAGCATCAACATTTCCCGCAGACTACTAGATACATCGTTAGAGGTTGTTTGCCTCTCTGGTAAAAAACCAAATAAATGTAAATGAATGTGAGGAGATTGGAGTGAAATGTCCAGATTTCTGCAGAGGTGTGTAGGAAATCAAGTTTGTTTATTGTTTCTGTTTATTGCAGTCCAATTTGGTACTGGTTCAGGATTGTGGTTTTTTTCTGCCTAGCATGAAGAAAGAATCCCAAGATGTGTGGTTGAATTACATGGATGATAAAAGTAGTTTTGATAGCATGAGTTGCTGTTTGGACATCAACAGAGAAGCTGTGACTAAATAGAAAACTCTACCCAGCACTGTTCTGGTGAGACCTCTGTATCCTTCATGTTTAATCATGAGGGTAAATAGTGCAAAGTATGTCCAAATTAAGAAATGGATACATATGACAACAACTTGGTTTTCTTGTATTTGTAAATCACAGGAAATTTTCAGCCATTTAATGTGGAGGACAGGTTGTATGAGGAATGGCTGAGTGGACTAGGGTTGTTTAGTCAGAAAGAAAGAAGGCCAAGGAGGAGACCTTATTGCTGTCCACAACTACTTACAGGAAGTTGTAAAGAGTTGGGGTTGGTTTCATCTCCCAAGTCACTAGCTATAGGATGAGAGGAAATGGCATCAAATTGTGCCAGGGAGGTTTAGATTGGCCATTAGGAAAAATGTCTTCCCTGACCAGAGAGATCAGGGATTGGAACAGGGTGTCCAGGGAGCACATGGAGTCACCACCCCTGTTGCCGTTCAAAAACCATGTAGATCTGGCACTAGGATACCTCATTTAGTGGACAAGGTGGGCTTGAGTTTGGGTTGGATGGGATGACCTTGGAAGTCTCTTCCAACCTTAATAATTCTATGATTCTATATTGTATTGAGTGGTACCCTCTTTTCTACATGTCCTTATTTAAAGCAGTAATTTGCAAGACTTCCAGGTACTCTCAAACACCATTAAGCATTTTTAATGTTAACAATAGATACTGAAAAAATGTTTGTACACACAGAAGTTCTGCACAGAGATGGTAGATAAAAATAGATGTCCTATATTGGCTGTGGTTTGTGTATTCTCTGTCATAATATTCTAGCAAAGGGCCAACTGGGAACAAAAAAAGTAGAAATGTAAATGCTGTTGTGCTTAGGTAATACACTCAATTCCATGAAAAATATGGTGGTTTTAACTTATGTGTGTCAGCGATATCACCATGAAGTAACAGGGACGTTGCCATGTGCATGGGATGTTTCTGCCATGAAGATTTCAAAAGTTCAGACAAGGTCACTGGCTATCTGATCAGATTTTAGACAACCGTGTCAGAAAGGAAATTGGTTCTAGTGTATAATTTCCTGAAACATTCTCAGGGAGTACACAGTGGCCTAAAATCAATGCAGATGGAGCAATATTTGTAATGTTTGGCATCTAAAATTGTTTTTCAACATGAAATGATGCATCATGTTTTAGGTAATAACTCCATTACGCTGGTATTGTGACCAAAACCAATGATGAAGAGCTGCATGTTTGTGCACAGATGCTGCCAAATGACAGTACGTAGATATAAGAACAAAGAATGGCCAGTGTGAAAAGGATTATTTTGCTTGTTCAGAGATAGGTAACTGCTGCTGTTCACTTCTGAAGGATTTGTCTCTGGAAAATTGAGCAATCTAGGTAAAATTTGAATAACTGAAAGCAATATAGATCATGCTTCATGGAGGGAATCATTATCCTGCAGATTTGAAAACGATCAGGTAATGAAACATTCTTGAGTTGATTGACTTACAACATGCATGTTAATATGCTACCAAACTGCTTAAAATTGAGAAGAATGACTAAATCCAGACCAGGCAGCCTATTCAGAGTTGTTTTTTTAATGAGTGGACATAATAGAGAGTACATTATGTTGCAAAATTAAGAGAAGCAGCAGATAGAGAAGGAGGAAGAGCAAAATGCAATGTGAGCAAGCAAGTAAAGGAAAAGAGGAGCAAACAATCAAGGAAAAACACGAAGGACTAAATAATTCTTCTGTTGCTAAACTTCTTCCTTAAAAAACGTAAATGTTCGCCAGTAGCTTTGAAGTCAATCAAAAACAAATACTAGGCAATACACGTGAGTGGAATCATATTTAAACAAAATACCGCAAGAGAGACTTAAGGAGTAATGTTGCTTGAATTTGAGTGCTTTTCTTGGCCTGAGGCATTGGGAAGTTGCTATGGGAGCCTGTGAAAATTTTGCCTCTGCAAACTGGTATGACTGGTTTGGAGCTTCCAGATTTGGCTGCTTCTTCTTGATTTCACTTTGATCTGTTTGGAGAGGACACACATGGCACTGAGCTAGGCATGGTAGCCATCTTGATGTGGTAACATGGTGAATGGAAAGATTGGAACGTCAGGGATCAGCAGAAGGAAGGTTTCATCGGAATTCCATTCAAGCAGTTGTTTTGCTAAAACATGGACTACAAATAAGACAGTTTAACTCAGGAAATTATTTACTTTCATAAGCTGTAGTATGGACTCCATTATTTTCCATAGAGATCTCTTATTTGGTGGTAATGTTCTTGGATTCAGGAGAAAAGTTTTAGTTACCAGCCCATTTTTCCCCCTTTACGAGGTTCAAAGGAAAGCTTAAAAAAACATGCCAAAGATACCTGGGCCTCAAACTTGCCCCATTTGGCTCTTTGTTTCAGTTACATTATACTAAGGCAGTTTTTTTACTGCCTTACTGGCCTTTTACTGGCAGTTCCCATAACAAGGCTGGTTTGGCACTATGCAAAATAAAGAAGTAAAATTCCAGATATTACCTGCAGCAGAAATAATTTTGAGATTCTCTGTCAGTTCCTTACACCTGTAGCCTCATCGAAGCTTTAATGAACACAGCACTCCTGATGGCATCTCTTTAATTTCCCATGGTTATCTCCTATCCTTCAGAAGTTCCTCCAAATGTTTACTATTTTTGTAGTATGCATCTGGTGTGAAAATTCTGTCTGGCTAGGCAAGACAGGCCAGAACTCTCTCTGCCCTGTGCTATTCTAGCCCAAGCTTCACATTTGAACAGTGACTTCAAATTTATTTTTCCCTCCGCACCTGCTACTACCCCCTCCCTTTTCTTGGAGCTCTTTCACACTTCTAGGGGGGAAAAAAAGGTCTTTAGGTTCAGTTCTTCTTGTGAGGTCTCTTAGCACTTCCTCCTAAAAATTTTAGAATTTCCACAAAAGAATCCTACTCTCAGCTTTAGAAATTTCCAAAAGGTCTCTCAATCTGTTAGTCAGTAAGATGCTGCCAGCAGTTCTTGCCACCTGTTCCACGTGCTGCGCTTACATAGCCAACTGGCAACTTTTTACTCAAGCAGGATGTGAAAAACAGATTATTTTGTGTGGAAGAAGAATGATTGAGCATATGCCGTACAAAGGCTACATTAAAAGACAGCTATTACAATTTCACTGCAACCTTACAGTGCGTAGAGAAAGTAGATGTTAATATTAAATGAGCTTTAGCATGTAATTCAGTTATATTATGACCTCCTTTGAACAGCTTTACACAAACTTTCTTCCTTATTACGGTTTTAAATATTTTTGAGGTGTTTCTAATGCATGCTAAGATGGCAGGAGGCAGTAGAAGGCATTCTGCACTTGGAGAAGAGAAATACTATTGAGGAAAATAATGTAATGACAGACAATTTATGTAGTCCATCTTGTGCCCAGGCAACTGGCCATGCATCCATCCCACTTAGAAGACTGCAGAAAATACATTTTATGTCAAGCATTGCATAATACCCACAGTAAGTCCTTTATATTACACCAGTCTTGTATAGTCTTCATCTGATGACTCATATTGACTGATGTATGAATATAGCCTGGCTCAGGTCAGAATCATAGCCTGGCTCAGGTCAGAAGGGACCTCAGAGATCATCTGCTCCACCCTCCCCGCCATGGGCAGTGACACCTCTCAACCAGACTTGGTTGCTCAAGGCCTCATCCAGCCTAGCCTTGAACACCTTCAGGGAGGGGGCAGCCAGAACCTCTCTGGGCAGCCAATTCCAGAGTCTCTCCACACTTATACTGAAGAATTTCTTCCTAAGATCTAGTCTAAACATCCTCTCCTTCAGTTTTAAACCATTTCCCCTTGTCCTGTTGCTAGATTCTCTTAGGAAAAGTCCCTCTCCAGCCTTCCTGTAGGTTCCCTTCAAGTACTGGAAGGCAGTTCTAAGGTCCCCCGGAATCTTCTCTACCCTGGGCTGAACAGCCCCAGCTCCCTCAGCCTGTCCTCAGAGCAAAGGTGCTCCAGCTCTTGGATCATGTCTGTGGTCTCCTCTGAATTCACTCCAACAGTTTCATGTCCTTCTTACGTTTGGCACATCAGAACTGGATGCAGTATTTGAGGTGGAGTGTCACAAGGGCAGAGTAAAGGGAGAGAATCAAAATATGTCTTGAATCAATTCAAAGCATCTTTTCACAGCATCTTTGAGCAGTAGTGCTTTGTTGGATGTGGAGCTACATGAAATATCTGTTAGAAGAGGCTCTTACTAGTTTTTCACACAGTAGGGAAAGAATTTTACAAAAAAAAAGGGAAAACTGATTTGTCTCTTCCATTTACAGACACGGCAGTTTTGATGGGATAGAATTATTTTGTAAAAAACAGCATTGCATCAGTTGGGACGTGAGGTAAATATTTTCTAAAGAGCAGCATTACATCAAACAATCTCTAAGTACAAAGTAGAAACAGTGTGAGAAAGGGAAAGTCTGATGACAGATTGAGTGTCTTGTCTTAAAAAATAGCTGCAGAAGGTGGAGGAAGGGCTTGAGAGCTCAAGGGAGTGCTGGTGAGGGGGTGGAAGAGAAATATGTGCACATTTCTTAGAAAAAGATAATTGAGTTTAGAGAGGCAGATTAAAGATTAATAGGCTGGGTGTTTATATGGAATGGAAATCTCAGAGAATATTCTTGGTTTAGAACAGTGGGTTTAATGTTCAAAAAGTCCCACACTGTAGGCTCTATGAAGCTGTACCATTTTGTAATACAATTTGGTGAACAAGTTCAAACAGGCGTTGGGATTAACCTCTATAGAACTTCTTGTAAGTTTGAAACTTTCCTCAAGAAAGAAATGTATCTACAGTATGTGCAGACTGAAAGTTGTAGAACTGCTTTGAACCTCTTTTACAAAGTTCAAAAAAAGATAGTTTTATTTCAATCTGCTGTCTGATTCTGGGAAAGAGACTGGTGGGGATCTGCTGGAAATACCATATAGCAGAGAGGAAAGAGGCCTGGAGGTTCTTGGAGTGTGTGGAAGATAAGTTTCTAATGCAGCTGGTAAGTGAACCAGCTAGGGAAGCCTCCTTGCTAGAGCTGCTGTTCGTTAACTGAAAAGGACTAGTGGGAGATGTGAAGGCTGGTGGTCGTTTTGGGCTTAGTGACCGTGACGTGGTAGTTTTCAGTTCTTGGGGACGTCATGAATCAGTACAACTACCTCTATGGCCCTCTAGAGGGCAGACTTTAACCTGTTTAGGAGACTGATTGAGGGACTCCCTTGGGAAGCAGTCCTGAAGAGCAACGCAGTCCATAGAAGCTGGTTTCCCTTAAGAGGAAATCTTCAAAGCACAGGAACAAGCCGTCCCCAATGCACTGTAAAATGAGTCTTGAGAGTGAGACTGACCTGGCTAAACAGAGAGCTAAGGAAGAAAAGGAAAGTCCATTGTCAATGGAAGAAGGAGCAGGCAACTCAGGAAGAGTATAGGGTTGTTGCAAGGGTATGTGTGGAGTACATTAGAAAGGCAACAGCTCTATTAGAATTTAATCTGGCCAACATCAAGGACAATAAAGATGCTCCTATAAGTATGTTAACTATAAAGGAGTAGCTAAGGAGAAGCTCTGTCCTCTGCTATGGGGAAACCCAGTGACAAGGAAAATCTGAACTACTAGATGCCTCCTTCGCCTCAGTCTTCAATAGCAATGTTAGTTGCTTCCCGAGTGCCCAGTGCCCTGAACTGTTGTGAAGCAGAACACAGCCCAGAGAATCCAAGAGGAAATGCTAAGTTACCTATTGTGCTACTTACTTAAATGTGCAGAAGTCTATGGTGCTGATTAGTATCCACCCAAGGGTGCTGAGGGAGCTGGTGCTCACCAAGTCACTCTCTATCATTTACCAACAGTCCTGGCTCACCAGGAAAGTCACAGTAGACTAGAGATAAGAAAAAGTGACACCCATCTACAAGAAGGGTTGGAAGGAGGATCTTAGGAACTACTGGCCTATCAGTCTGACCTTGGTGCCAGGGAAGCTTACGGAGCTGGCCATCTTGGTTGCCATAACACAGCACATACAGGACAGCCAGGGGATCAGGGCCAGCCAGCAGGGGTTTATGAAAGGCAAGGCCTGCCTGACTAACCTAATCTCCTTCTATAACAAGGTGACCCACCTAGTGGATGAGGGAAAGGCTGTGGACGTTGTTGACCTGGACTTCAGTAAAGCCCTTGAGGCTACATCATCTTTTCTATAGAAGGAGGCATTTTCTACAGAAACATAGAGCAGAAGGCTTGGATAAGTACAGGCTCCTCTGTATAAAACAGTGGCTGGATGGCTGGGACAAAAGAGTGCTGGTGGATAGAGTTAAATCTAGCTGGTGTCTGTTCACAAGCGGTGCTCCCCAGAGATCAGTACTGGGGCCTGTTCTCTTTATCACCTTTATTAAGGACCTGAATGAGGGGATTGAGTGCACCCTCAGTAAGTTTGCAGATGACATGGAGCTGAGTAGGTGTGCCCATCTGCTGGAGTGTAACGAGGTTCTAGAGGGACCTGGACAGGCTGGATTGGTGGACCAAGGTCATGAGGTCCAATAGGTCCAAAGTGCCAGGTTTTGCACTTGAGTCAGAACAACTCCATGGTAGGCTACAGACTTGAGGATATGTGGTTGGAAAACTGCATGTCAGAAAAGGGTTTGGTGCTACTGATTTATAGTTGCCTGAACATGAGCCAGCAGCGTCTCCAGGTAGCCAAGAAGGCAAATGACATCCTGGCTTGTATTAGAAATAGTGTGGCCAGCAGGAGTAGAGATTATTGTCCCCCTGTACTCAGCACTAGGGAGGCTATACTTCAAATACTGTATTCAGTTCTGAGCCACTCACTACAAGGACATGAAAGTACCAAAGCATGTCCAGAGAAGGGCAACAAGGCTTCTGAAGGGTCTGGAGCACAAGTTCTATGAGGACTAGCCAACTAGCCTAGATAATAGGATGCTGAATGGAGACCTTATTTCTCTCTACATCTACCTCATAGGAGGCTGGAGCAAGGTGTGGGACAGCTTTTTCTCCCTGGTAGCAAACAACAGAACTAAAGGAAATGGTTGCAAGCTGCACCAGGGGAGGCTTAGGCTGGATGTTAGGAAGAATTTATTCACTGAAAGGGTTATCAAACATTGGAATGGGCTGCCCAGGGTAGTGGTGAAGTCACCATTCCTGAAGGCCTTTGAAAAGCAGATAGATATAGTGCTGAGGGACATGGGTTGGGGGTGACTGGGAGGTGCTGGGTCAAAGGTTGTACTTATCTTAAAGGTCCCTTTCAACCAAAGGTTGTGTATGATTCTGTGAAACTAGGATTATAAGCAAGGTGCAACTTTAAACAAGGTAGCCAGCTACTGATACAGAGTTTGTAGACTGTCCATTATGGTCAGTTTTTAAATCATGGCTGAATGCCTTTAAGAGATGCAGTGTAACTCAGATTCTGTGGACTTGATGCAGGGCTGCTGGTGAGAGTCAGAGGAGGTCAGAGAATGTGGTAGTTTTTCCTTCTATCTTAAATCCTTTGAATTGGAGACCCAGAGTTCTTTTAATGTCAGACTGTCTCTCTATGTATCAAGCAATGTAGGAAAAAGTTCAGAAAGGCTGTTGCTCAACTGTACATAAGCATAACAGGCTGTATATAAGCAAAAACAATGTGAGGCATCAAGTCCTATGTAGATGTCATATTCAGCATATAGGTTATTGCATTGCACACTGCATTGTCCATGCAGTATAATAGAGGGGTGAGTATTAAGAATTGTTGAGTAGAAAATTATGGGATTTTAAAGCAATGACTGTGTTTTTTTGATACAGCTACAGAGTGAATTAAGGAACTATTTGTAATGACCCCAGGGACTAGTCATTTCTGAGGGAGAGGGGGAAAACGGTAGCCTGGAGAAGAAACATTGTAAGATAAGCACATTAGTTTTAATAAAAAAGAACCAGACTGAAAAAATGCATCAATAACTGTGATGAGCAAATGTGTAAACTTTAGGTTTAGTTTGTGTTCACATTTCAAACTAATATAGTTAGAGATGCTTAAACATTTGTGAATGTTGAAGATATGTTTACTGAGTAATTATATTTAACAGCAGGAAGTTCACAAAACACATCCTGTATTTCTGCATTATGTGCCCTTTTGTACAGACACTTTCTAAATGTCATGTTGAACATATATTAAATATTAAATAAGTATATTAAATTCCAGCTTCCATCTGAGGTGGCTGCCTTATAAGGTATTTTTCACAGCTATAGTAACTTCTTGTATTTACATATACTGCTGGCATTTCCATGTATACTGTTACTTTGCATGTTCCATTGTTAAGGTTTCCATGAATTGCATGATTCAGCACTTTTTTTACTGTTGCTGTACTTGACTATTTCAAATCGTCAGTTTGTTGCTCCTGCAATTTCACCTCTGTACAGGATTACCTTTGCTCAAAACATGTCCGTAAATCAGTAATTAACAAGGGGTTGGCTGAGGTAGTTCATTACATTATGCAATTTTGGTATTGCGTCTTTTTCTACCAGTGGGGATAAAAAAAAAAGAGAAGTTTTAAAACATCTGCTTGTTCACCTGTATCCTGCAGGACTCAGAGTTGTCAGAGCCATTTTACCTGGGCAGGCATTTGCTGGACTAGGCAGAGGGCTGTTACTGATCCTAGTAAGCTGTGACCTTTAGTAATGCCTCCAGTTCTGACTCTATTGCAGTAAAACTCCCACAGCACTGGCCACATCCCAGGGTCTGGCTCCACAGGTCCCAGCCTGTCTTGGGCTAGGCACCAGTGGATGCTGTATCCTTCACTGCTTCCCAGCCCAGACAAGGCTCCACCTTGGGGCCCTGCTGTTCAGGAGGGATGTCACAGAATGTATTGGGTTTGAAGAGACCTCTAAAGGTCATATCATCCAAACCCCTACAACAAGCAGGGATATCTCTAACTAGAACAGGTTGCCCAGAGCCCCATCAAGTCTGGCCTTGAATGTCTCCAGTGATAGGCCAGCTCTAGGCAACCTGTTCCGGTCATCCACCAGCCTCAGATTAAAGAGCTTTTTTCCCAATATCCAGCCTAAATCTGCTATTTTCCATCTTAAAACCATGACCCTTGATCCTATTGTTCCCTGCCCTTGTGAACAGTCTTCCCCAGCCACCTTAAACCCTTTCAGGTTTTAGAATCACCTCTATCAATCTGATGGCCACTCTTCTTTTGATGCAGCCCGGGATGGGATTGGCCGCCTGGGCAGCAACTACGCATTGGTAGCTCCTGTCCAGTTTTTTATCCACTAGTACCCTGAGTTTTTTTTCCACATGGCTACTCTCCAGCCTGTTTTGTTTGCACTGGTTGCCCAGCCCAGGTGCAAGAGGACGCTGCACTTGGCCCTACTGAACATCATGAGGTTTGCCTGGGCCCACTTCATCTTGTCCAGTTCCCTCTGGATAGCATCCAGTCCCTCTGGGCTATCAATCACGACACCCAGAGTGGTGTCATCTGCAAACTTGCTGAGGGTACACTTGGTCCTGCTGTTATGTCCAACATTTTCCCACTTCAGCTTAAGGCTGCAACTCAGACAACACCTGCACAGTGCTGCACAGTGCTGTGCCCAGTACCCTTTGGCCACGGAGCACAAACACAGGAGCAGATGTCTGTAAAAACAACACAACTGTGTGTCACCTAGCGCCTATCCCATGCAACACAGGTAGCTGCGTACACCCTGCCTGCAGCGATTTACAGGTAAATTGTCGCTGCGCTAATGGCAGGAGCCAGCCCGACACCTGGCGGCAGAGACGCGTTCGAGGCCGTGTCCACTGCGGGCAGGGAAGGGTTAATCTCCGGCCGGCAAGTTCGACCCCACAGCGGGCGGGGCTGGAGGACGGACCGGGGCCGTTAGCCCTAAACGCGGACCGCCCCTGCCGGGCACCCGTACCGGGGCGGGGAGGCGGAGCGGTGCGGAGGCGGGGGTACCCGCGGTAGGGTCGCGGGAGAGCGAGGAGGCAATGGCGGCGGGCAGCGCTATTCAGATCCCCAGCCGGCTGCCGCTGCTGCTGACCCATGAAGGCGTTCTGCTGCCCGGCTCCACCATGCGCACCAGCGTGGATTCGCCGCGCAACATGCAGCTGGTGCGCAGCCGGCTGCTGAAGGGCACCTCGCTGCGTAGCACCATCATCGGCGTCATCCCCAACACCAGCGATCCCACCTCCGACTGCGACGAGCTGCCCGCCCTGCACAGGTGCGACCGTGACCCTGGCTCTGCGCTTAGCTCGCCATGTTGTCACCCCCGCGGAGGCGGGGCGAGGCCTCCGTGCCTGTCCGCCGGGCCGGCAATGCCTCTCCTGGCCCAGAAACTTTCTCGGTAGTTGCTCGGGTGGTCGTGGTTCGGGGAGCCGTGTGGAGAAGGAGACGGAAGTGCAAGAGCAAACAGGAGCAATAAGGCTGTGCTCGTTAACGACAGCATTTCTCACCGTATCGGTAGCACGGATAGCGGCCTTGTTCACATGATCGGCGGCAAAATTAGCGATGAAACGCACATGCTGTGTGTGTCCTGGTTTGAGTTACCAGAACTCATGCTGTTGAGTGGTTTTACTTTTCAGATGCCCGTGACATGCCATAACCCTTACTCTCAAAGCTTTGTTACATCAGTAGATGCATTATAACTTGTGCTTGAAATCTGCCTGAACAGATAGATTTGCATGATCTAAAAGGTTTCTTTCAGAATGACTGACAGTTCCACCAAGTAATACACTCAGGTTTCCAATGTGTAGTTTAAGCACAAATGTCAGCATTCCTGTCTATAACAAGATCCATTACATTATGAAAAATAGAGCATGTGTTTCTGAATCAGGCAAGTGTATTGCATTATCATGAGTAGTTTTTCAGGTAACTCATTTTCAGTTTTTAGGGTTTGGCTTTGTAACCCACCTTGCAAAGGAAACTGTGACTTGCTTGCCTTTCATGATAAAGAACTATGACCTAGAGGTTCTTGCAACCTGTAATTCTGTTGCTTCTTGGTAAGTGGCACACTTACACTGTGTAAGATGACAAATAATATGAGGACTTGATCTGTTTTTAGGATTGGCACCGCTGCCTTGGCAGTTCAAGTGGTTGGTAGTAACTGGCCCAAGCCACATTATACGCTGCTGGTTACGGGCCTCTGCAGATTCCAGATCCTCCAGCTGCTGAAAGAGAAGCCGTATCCCATTGCTGAAGTTGAGCAATTAGATCGACTTGAGCAGTTTACTAATCAGCACAAATCTGAGGAAGAACTTGGAGAGTTGTCAGAACAATTCTACAAGTATGCAGTACAGGTAAATTGTTTTAAACTTAGGTAGCTGTCATCTATACACATTTATGGGTGAGGTTTCTTGTTCATTTCTTGTTTGCCCTTTTCTATGGTTCTTATATTTTTCAGTGATGAGTAGAGTTTCAGTGCTTCTGCTACAAAACAAATATTTTTGTTATAGCTTTAGGTTTTAGTGTTCTGTGGCAGCTATACAGCTCATTGCAGGATGGATCTAACAAGTGTGTTAGTGCTACAGCAAAGTAGTATTGTTTCATATATAGCAATACTGTAAATACACTCTAGTGAAAGGAGTATTTTAAAGTATTTTTTTCCAGGATTATATATATAAAATAACCTGTTTTGTAATATATATAAATGGACTGGGGTATTTTTGTGGGGTTTTATGGGATTTTTTTATTATTGAAGGGGGAAAATCCCCCTCTAGAGACTTGATTTTGAAAGATGTCTCCAAGCATAAAGAATTTGAGCTTCAAGATGTACAGAAAAAGAGTCGTCGTAATGTTAAGGTAACTAGGAAAGTTTTTTATCAGAGTGTAGGCATTGAAAAAAGGTGCTGCAGGCAATGGTATTTTAAAATCTCTGATCAAGCAGAAAGCTCAGTCTTGATTGCCATGTACTGCACTAATGCCTCTTGTGTGAACTTCACAAAATTTGTTTT
Organism: Upupa epops; assembly: GCA_013397515.1. NCBI lineage: Eukaryota > Metazoa > Chordata > Aves > Bucerotiformes > Upupidae > Upupa > Upupa epops. The sequence continues at coordinate 131,029 of VZRI01009103.1, read as the reverse complement.
AGTAGCTTTTTGGCACAGTGCCTAGACGTATTTCATGCTCAAAGTTGCAATCCTTTTTAGGATTTTAGGAATCCTAGGTCAGATAGTCAAATAATTTAAAAAGAAACACAGCAGCCATTAAATGTTGTTCATTATGTGTTCCTTACAGCTGGTTGAGATGCTGGATATGTCTGTTCCTGCGGTCGCAAAACTAAGACGTCTTTTGGACAATCTGCCCAGAGAAGCTTTGCCAGATATACTGACTTCTATCATACGTACATCCAACCAAGAAAAGCTTCAGGTATTATGTTCTTGAACTTTTTAAGGGAACTTAGGTGTTTGCTTTCTGTATTTACAGTTAATCACATTTAAATTCTGAAATCTCTTCAAGTTGACACCACAGTGATAATGTTGTGCAAGAAAGTATTTCTATTATAGCTGAGCATGAATACTTGCCAAAAGTTTTTAAGCTGTTGCTTGAAGTGTTCATCTCTATGTCAAAGTTCAACTAATAGATAGATTAATCTAGTTAGTATTAGAAACAGTTCATTTTATTAAGCAATAAATACAAGGTGGGTTTACAAGATGGGTTCAGATGATAAACCTTTATTCAATTGTATTAAGGTTTTGCTTGTTTATTACAGTTTACATTGTACATCTCTTAATACCAAAAGGTTCAGAACCAATTGTTCTTAAGCTGTTTAAACCCATCTTGAAGTGTGGGTGTTTGTAATACTGAGACACTAGTTAAATTTGCGTCATGTGTCAGAATAGCTTTTTGCCAAAATGGTTCTTGTGGCTTGGTGCTCAGTAGTCTGATTTTTGTATTTGCTTGCCGTGTTTGGAAGTTTTGCTCTTCATTTTGTTGTTGCCAGTGCTGGTTTGAGTTCCTTGAACTGAAGGTTCTTCAGTGAAAACACTGAAGGTGTTTTCAAAGTACAAGTAGAAATTAATGCAGTAATTTTAAATGAAGGTTTGTACTGTAGTTAAATAACTCAAAAAGATATGCTCAAAAGATAATAATGGTATCCTCTGTGTTCCCCTCCCTTAAAATTTGATTCATCAGTGTGAACTTTTTGGCTACTTATAACTCCTTGCTTTTAGATTTTAGATGCAGTTAGGTTGGAAGAACGATTCAAGATGACTATACCATTGCTTGTTAGACAGATTGAAGGCCTGAAGCTGCTTCAGAAAACAAGAAAGCCCAAACAGGATGATGATAAAAGGGTATGGATCTTTAAATGTGGGATACTTAAGCACCCTACACAAGTATAGTGATGCGCTTTTAAACAGGCTAATGAACATGCATGTATTAATCCATATGAAGCTTTAATCTGTAGCCATAATGTTTCATGGTCAGTCTGGAACTTGAGAGAACACTCAGCTGGCTGCTGGGCTGTTTAGATAACTAAATGAGAATATACTTTCTTAAAACTGCCTAGGCTTTATTAAAATTCTTCTGATATTGAATAAGTGCTCAGTGGCTTTAAAGAGTCTTTTGATGCTGTGTTTGCTTGTGCAGTACGCACACACACACTTGTGGCCTGTGCATTAAAATGTGAACGTTTTATTAATGGTCTTGCAGATGAATGATGGCTTTTCAAATACAAATGAATTTTTGTTTTTAAATGTAGTTTCCTGCACTAAGGTAGCTTAGATTTTTAGATGCATCTAACTATGCATACTTGCTTAGTCATTGAAAAATGAAAAAAGGCAAGAGAGAAGACTAACGTGTTTTGTAAAGATTAAGCTTATTCTGCTTAATATGATGGGCTTCAGTTACCAAAAAGTGACAAGCCTTTTCAATTTTGTTCATGTCTTCTGTTTTCTGATAGTTTAGGGTAGATCACAAATGCATTAGTAAATACATACAGTAAAATAGGAATTGTAACTTTTTAAAGTAGTTATTACTTGAATTAAAATATAGTGAGTTTTTTTATGATGGAGGCATTACCAGCACCTTGTGCATTTTTTGTCATGGTTTCCATTCAAAGCCAAAGTAAACAAAACCTGATTGTTCTCTGGCTCTGTTTTCCATTTTGTAGATTGTTGCTATTCGTCCTAATAGAAGAATCAATCATATTCCAAGCACTACAGAAGATGAAGAGGAAGAAGAAGATCATGATGATGTTGTGATGCTGGAAAAAAAGATCAGAACATCCAGTATGTCAGAACAAGCTCTTAAAGTTTGTCTCAAGGAAATAAAGAGGTAGGAGACTTCAAATGGTTTTTTCTCTTAATTTTTTTAAATCTAATTTTGTGTTATCTTTTCCATACTTGATGATAATGTTTCTGTTGTTTGGGTGTTGGAAATTGTTTTTTAAAATTTAGTAGAGTGCTGTTTTCTGCACATAAATGTTATCATTTAATGTTTTTGGAATACCAGACAAAGAAATAAGAAGTCTTACAGATACAGCGTATACTTGAGTATAGCATTAAACTATAAGCTGTAAGCTTGTATGCTATAAAGATTTTTTTAAAAAGCTAAGCATCACCACAGCTGTTAATGGATACATGGACCCAGTTGAAGAGCTTTTTCTCTGGTGAGTCAATAACTGGTATCCATGGTGACATGATGATGTAACAACCTCTTTTTCAGGGGTGTGTGAATTGTGTTTGCATAGGTACTCTTCATTTCTGTTTGTATCCTATAAGTAATACACTATTAGACAAAGACTATGTCCTAATTGATGAAGTAGTGACTTTCTTTTTTAGAATTATGGTTGTCAGGACGTAAGAAGGTGTGCTGATGAGTTCAGGTTTGTTATGTATGTATCTCATGGTTTGTATATTTCCAGATTAAAGAAGATGCCTCAGTCAATGCCAGAATATGCATTGACAAGAAATTACTTGGAACTGATGGTAGAATTGCCATGGAACAAGAGTACAAAAGGTAAACCCTCTATTATTTTTTAATTGTCTCTTTTAGAGACATTTTGGAACTAGTAACTACCATGTAAACACTATGTATGTTCTGTCGTGTTTATCTCATTGTCTAATTGTAAAAATGCCATTAATAAGGTACTAAAGTCTTGTGGTCTTTCAGGCTTGAAGTAAGATTTGTGTACTGAATAGACGGTGTAGCTCAGTTTTACATTTAAAGATACGAATTTAGAAAGTATTAGAAATATCTACATAGAAAAATAAAGGTGTTATGCTAGCACAGACTGTAAGTACTGTCTGTTACTTGTTGTATGTCAGATGAAAAAGCTTTTCAGTATTTCTGTAGCATTAATCTTCCTGAAGAAGATTCTGATATGTCTTAAGTTTGGTAAGGAACAGAAAGATGGAAAGCACGATTGTAGTTACTTTAATTACAGCTTTAGCTACAATAGCAAAATTGAGTATCATGTTGACTTTACACTATACTTGTGAGTAGAGAGTGAAACTATTAATATAAAAACAGTATGCAAAAATGGTGAGAGAGGAAAGAGGAGAAAACCAAGCAAGACTTTCTTCCTACTGACCAACACAAGTAGGTTAAGTGGACAGAATGACTTTCCAGAAGGTATATTGCTGGAGACAAAGATTTTAATTCCTTCTAGCAGCTACTGAAAAATGAGCCTTTTGAAATACAATTAAACCAATCTGATTTTAGTAGTTTATTACACCACACTAGCAGAAGTGCCTGTATTTTGCCTTCATAGTATGTGTAATGATGAACTTTTGCTGTTCTGCAAACATCCATGGCTCTCATTCCAGTCTTGTAAACATTTTTTTAACCATTACATTGTAAAAAAAAACAGCCTACAGACAGATTTTTGCATAACTCTACAGTATTATTCAAAGAATCCCCAAGCAAGTGAAGTATTTGTTAACACCCAGGTCCTAAGAGTATGGGGTTTTCTGTGAAAGTTGCATTTTAATTTTGTGAAACTGTTGTGTGATGTGTAGTTTGAAGTTTTAAAGTGAATCTGTGAAGTTTATGTTCACATTCACGAGTGATGTTTTGTACTGCACAGAATCAGTGAATAAAAATATGCATCATTAGAAAAACAGAAAATACAGTAGGTAATTATCATGAGTGAGCTTTTTTCCAGTGGTTCATTACAAGAATTTACACGGTGAGAATTTAATTACAATTGTCTCTGTGTGAAATATGCACACTTTGAATATGAGAGGTCTGCATCTGGAATCTGAACAGTAGCTGTATGTGTGGTTTACTCTCTTTATGTTGTAGAACAAAGGAGAAGATGGCTGCTTTGTGCCAGGAATTCCTGTGCTGTGTAAAGTTCTAGTTAATGTCCATAGGTGAAGCCTGACCATTTATTTCAAATTATAGCAAATGCAAAAAACTTGTTTTTCCTGCCCTAGATTCACATGGGTATATTTTACAGTGCCAAATCACTTTCAGGTGTTGCAAAGCAAGTAGAACATGTCCATCAAGTCAGTAAGAACTTGCTCTTATCATAAGTATATGATGAAGACATCATGATGAATTTGTCTTTTGAGAAGTCCTTACTGAATCAAACTTATTTCTGTGAGAAAGCAAATGCTGAAAAAATTGCTTATCATTGAATTGCTATTCTAGAGTAGATAGTAAGTTGATTTGGATGAGATTTGAGTCTGTGACACAATGAAAACGTAGTTGTTTTAAAAAATGTTGGTATCAGTACTATGTTCTGTCTAGTTCCTGTCTTACTTACTTATTAAATGAGAATTATAATACCAATTAGAAAAACATTGTCTGAAGTATGTGTGTGTGTCAGAGAGATTGCGTTGATGAATGTGTTTGAGAATGTGATGTTTCCATTGTACTGTAGATTGAATAGTTTTCAATTTTAAAGGTAATTGTGCTGATATCTTTTCTGTTGTCAATGATTGATAGATCGCCTTGAAATCCGTGCAGCTCGAATTCTTTTGGATAATGATCATTATGCTATGGAGAAGCTGAAGAACAGAGTTTTGGAGTATTTAGCTGTCCGACAGCTTAAGAACAACCTCAAGGGACCCATTCTTTGTTTTGTGGGGCCCCCAGGAGTTGGTAAAACTAGTGTTGGAAGATCCATTGCAAAGACTTTGGGTCGAGAATTCCACAGAATTGCTCTAGGAGGAGTCTGTGATCAGTCTGATATTCGAGGCCACAGGTAACTACCTCTCCGAATTGCACATACTCTTGTTTGTTACAGAATGAACTGAGTATTTTCATTGTGTAGCTAGTACAGAAGAATTTTGCTTATTTCAAACAATGGTAATTATTTATTGATTATTCTTGGTATTCAGTGGTATTATGCAGGAGAGAATTTTGGCAATGAGAATGGGTTTTTAATGTTGAGATAAAGACTTCAGTCTTTCCTGCTGCTGCTGGTCTTGATTGTCTTAAAGGAGAATGGAAGTTTATCTTTGGTTCTTTTGTAAGCTTGAAGCAAGGTTCAGTAGGAAGTGTAATGTAAACTCTTAAATGTTGGGTCTGATTTTTAAGAGGGATTTACATTTTAGGAGGGATGTGAAAATTTGGTCATAGAAAATGGCCTATGAATAGCAGTGCATTGAGCGATGGCCCTGTTGCTAAAACAAAAGGAGAAACTGAGGATGGTACTTAACAAGTTGCTAGAGGGTAGCAAATGAGTTAGTGAAATGTGTTCCTATTTCAAAAAGATGCTTATGCAAGGACACTTAAGCTGAAAGAACTCAAAGATTTTTTGGGGGGTGACTTCCCTAGGGAATTGTTTTTATCTTGCATTTCTTTATGTATCTAATTTCTAGTCTTTTAAACTATTTGTTTATATTAAACCATTCCTTTCAGCTGGAAGTATAATGAATGGGTGACTTGGTCTAGGTGTCCTACTCTGGCAGGGAGATTGGACTAGATGATATTTCAAGGTCCCTTCCGATCCCTCATGATTTCTATGATACTATGAAGTGACAAGCATCAGTGCAGACTTTTGGTTATGCAGTGTAGGAGGTTGGGAATAATGAAACTTTCCATTTTGGAATGACTTAACCAGAGACAGGCAGCCAGGCCTTGAGAGGTCTTGGGTAGAATCTACCAGGCAAGACAAAACAGCTTGGGGAAACAAAAGGGTTTATTGAATCTATATCTAAGCATAGAAAGAAGAAAACGCCCAAGCAGGTGACACAACCAAAACAGAAACTTGGCCACAATGCCATTACACACATTCTGAGAAAAGAAAATGCGTAAAGCATTCTGGAGTGGTCTCTGACTAAAGGTCAGGTCACCTGGGGAGAGGGACACACACACCGCAGTACAGCAACAGCAACAGGGGAGACGCACTCCAAGGATACTTCAAACCCCAATGTCCTGATCCTGGTTTAAGAGTTACAAAGTCTTCAGCTTTCTGGCGCAGACAGTTCTGCCAAGCTGAACCAGCAAACGCTCTGCCGGGTTCCATTCTCCCACCAACTTGAGCAGTCCTGGTCTCTTTCTCAGTGGCAAACTGTGACAGTTTCTCTTCGCACTGTTCGGTAAATCATTATGGTAGTGCCCGCATTGGCCAGCCCTGTGACAAGAACAGAATGGTGGCCACGACAACAAACCAGCAGGGACTTCCACTCTCCTTCAGGGTTTCAGGCTTTCACGGCTTTTCTTCTTTAAGGTTAGCTTTCCGCTCAAGTGTCTTCAGGCTTGTGATGATTGGTGTGACTGTTCTGCTCGACGTGGGGGGGAATTGGCACTTGGTGGTTTCTCTCTGCGCCTGCCCGCTTTGCTGTACGGGAGGGGGAAGAGCTTTCTGCGGCCGGAAAGCCAGAGCCGGCCAGTGACAGACAGGACATGCTGCCCCGCACCCTGATGCCACTGGAGCATAGCTCCAGGCGTGGTTGCGGTGTTCCAGCCCCGCAAATGGGGCAAGCCAAGACCTGCCAGGGCAGTCCTGCAGGCCTCCAGGAGAGGAAAGAGACTGCTCACCCTTGAGCAGAGTATTTTATTGGGGTGCAGGGTAAACAGGAACACCTCCTGTACCCCCTCCTCTAAAGTGGTCATAAACTCCCTCTCAGAAAGTTGCTTTCAGCTCCTGCCTGAAGACATTGCCCTTTGTCCGCTGAAGTGGGCCACTAACTCTTAATGGCTTCAGCCTCTCTAAGCAGTAGAGAAATTATCTGAGGTGGGGGTCTACAACCTCCCCCACAGTCCAAAACAGAACAGATACAATTTTAGGAGCAAAAGAAAAGGAAAGCTAATACCAAAACCTGGTTTTTAGCTAACCTAGAACATGAACTTTTTAGTGTTCTACAGACCTGTAAAGCCTTGTGGGCTTTTCTTGGTCACATGATTGGTGTAAATGTGTTCTTTCAACAGTAGGTAAATTTATTGCAAAATACAAATATTGCAGTTCTTTGATGCCACATAGCAGTTAACTTTGCTCAATGACCATGCTACTGCATTCAGTCTCCAGAATATACCAGCATTCTTTTCTCAGTTCCAGGATTTTTGTTTTTAAGGCGTAAAAAAGGACCTTGATATTCTTGTCACTTTGCTATGTGTTTTTGATGGTAAAAGGAAGGTCCTAATAAGAGTTCATTTTGTGGTATCACATTTCTGATTGTGTAAGCTAAGTGCCTATGTGAATACATTATGTGTCAAAAGGTCAAAATTCCAACTAGAAAGAAGTTGGAAATCACTGAGGAATCTTCCGCTGAATATGCGTAATATAGGAATCTAGAGTATCAGTACTCTGAGAGATGAAAAAGCAATAATGTGATTTTGTACTTGATGGCAAATTGGATGTTTAGTTATTTTGTAAAACTTCAGTTCAGACCTTTCAGTAAAGCAAGCAGCATGCATTTATTCTGTGTTCTACAGCAAACTTACAGGAGTTGCTTTCCAGAGTGTTTGACACTAACTTGGACTTTGTAGCTTGAAAGAATCATCTTTAAGGTTTTTTTTTACTGTATGTTTGGTCAGTGTTACCCAGGAGCCACTGAGGATTTGTAGATATCTTTAACACTTTTTCCTTTTTACTGCATAGCAGCTGTCTGTGCATGCGTGTGTGTAATGGTTCTGTGAACCATTGTAATACCCGGTCTTTTTACTTGATTGCTTACACACTAATGGAAAAACTCTGTCCTGCTCCGTCACTGTGTATTATTCCTGTAATTTATAAACCGTATTGTTTATCACCGCTTAATAAGAAAGAATTCTGATGAGTCGGGTTCTGTTCGGGACCATAAAAGCAGTTTAAAAATGTGGTTTAACAACGCGTTGCTATTCAAACCGAAGCCACTAGAGGCTGTTGAAGACTAACTGTTGTAGACAGAGCTCACTTCTCCAGGGCAAAACAGGACTGAACCCTTTAGAACACGGAGACATATCTGTGAAGTTGACTTTTTTGAGTAAAAGTGTCATCAACTATTACTGTCTTCCCTTTTTCCATTTGTTTTGTGTCCTGTGCTTAGATCTAATAAAGAAAAACGACAGTTAGGATCTTGTGATAATGAAGTTTTTAAAAACTTTTAAATTCAGGTGTTTGTGGCTGTCACTGTGATATTTTTGAGGGAAATTCTAAATTATTCATTCATTTTTGAAGTAAACTATTATAAATTGAATACTGAATTATAAATTGAAATGAGCAGATGGGAAATATTTTATAGGATCATTCAGTTTTTCATCAGCAGAGGATGCTATCTAGAATTAGCAAGAGTATCATGGTTACTCTTCAACAAATGAGTGTTTAGTTTAAAAACAAATTTTAGAGCATTTAGTAGGAGTCCCTGGTAGCATAGTACTTTTGTAAGTTTTAAATAAGTAAAATCAAACCCAACTCTTGCATACTGTTGTATTGGGGGTTTTTTTCTTCTGCTCCTCTGAGTAAGATTTAATCAAATTAAAATGACAAGCCTTTATGCAGACCTGTCTAATGTCCTTTTGCTTGACTAAATCCTTCCAATCCAATAAATATTCCAAATGAAATGAAGCCATATTGTGCATCTGGTGACAGTCAGGGAGAGGAGTTACAGAGGTGGTCTAAAAGTGGAGAAGACATAGGCTGCTGTTCTCTTTGAGTTTTACCCTTAAGTAGGCTGGTTTTCTAATATTACATGTTAGGAGCCATCCTTTTTCTCCTAACAGGTTCTTGTTAGGCTTTAAGGCTGAAGTTAAGGATTTCTAATAACACCGCAGAAGAGTGATACTGTATGTACCTAAATGTACAAAACATTTAAAAAATCTGCCAGAACATTAAAGAAAAAACTGCATCGGTTTCACTTACAAGCAGGTGTTGCCTGAAATAGCTTTCTCTTTGGCTGCTTATTGCTGTTGTAAATGAAAGATGCAGGCTAACAGATTCAGCAAACAGAATAAAATGCATTAGATGGCAGCAGGGTGGGGAGTGGTGTTTTGTAAGTGTGCTGGTCCATGTGATGTGTAACTAAGGCAGCTGGAAGTGCCCATTACTTAGCCATTTCAGTGTGGATCATGTGCCTGCAGCTGGGATTTGTGAATCCTTGTTTGATTGGGCGCAGACTAGTAACTATTGTTGTGCATTCCCAAAATGAAATCACTATCTTCTACAAAACCAGAGCTGCTTCATCAGACATCTTTCAGCCATTGTTTGCACTTTACATTTGTTGTGGACTTGTATTAAAAGAAAATTTAAATGTCCCAAACTATAGACCATAGTTAGCATAGCCCTTTTTTCCAAGAAGCTTGCTGCATTTAATATCTCCTCAGTACTGGTATTTGGTTTCATACAAGGACTGTATGGTCTTCTCTGCTAAATGTGTGTGTCGTTTTCTGTTTCTAAAATGGAAAGGTGTCACTTTGCCATTTATTTATAGTGATGTTACTGAGATCACTGTGAAGCTCCTTCTTCTTCTCTTTCACGTCTGTGTGAAGCACTTTCTTATATTACCCTTTCTTTTCAGTTTTTAGAAATCTGGATAGATCAGCCCTGGTTTAGGCCTGTGCTCAGAACTTGTTTAGGTATATCTGCTCCTCAGCAGTACAGCTCTGCTAGCAGACGTTCACAGCACCAGCCTTGTTGGACTAGGAAAAAAATGAACCTCGGACAGTTTCATCTATGAGAGGGATTGCTTTTTAGACAGGTACAAAACAGAGATCTATTTGTAAAGCAGTTAGGAAAAAAAAATAAGCTGTCACCTTGTGCCGCCTAAATTCAGAAATGGTTGCTATGGCGGCATTCATTTTCTTTCCCTTTCCGTGCCTCTGCAGATGAAAACCACTGTAGTTAAAAATAATTTAAAATGTTTGTCTTTTGAGCAGTATGAAGGAAGTGAGCTGTGTTTTTATCAGTAATACTAGTACTGCTTTAAAGGTTCTGGTTCATACACATTCCCAGTTTACACTGGGAGAGCTGACAAGTTCCTATTTCCCAGCTGCCTTTCTTGCATTTCCTAGGATATGCAGTTCTTAATGACATTCAGTACAACTCTGGTGGTTTTTTGAAAGCACATTTTCACTGACTTAAAAATAAATAAAAAGATTACTAAATTAGAGAGCTCTTAAGGGGTTTTTTTAGTAGTGACTATGCAAATGAGGTAACCAGGAAATTTCATCTGAACTTCCTGTTTTGAATGGAAAGCAGCTGATACTGTTTCTAGGTTTAAGTCAAGGAGAGAAATGGTTCACCAAAAAATGAACAAATCCACACTGGGCTTTGTGTAGAATATTGTTCTTCATTTCAACCACAGATACAATAATGAAAATAAAGATAAACAACACATGCCATAGCTCCTTGTTCACAAACAGTCACAAGGCAGAGGTTAATGTCCAGACATAAACGGTAATATCCACCTGTGATTTTAGTATATTCTTGTAGTTTTGTGTGGGAACAGCTGCAGGGTATGTCTCAATGAGGACTGTCACACTGAGATGTGTTCCGTAATAACAATCTAGAAATGAAAACAGGCTACCTATGTTTGGATTTTCAAGGTAAAATACTTTGTCATCCTGCCTGTGACATTTGTATTAAAATTCTTTACTTGCTTTGGATATCTGGAGTCTTTGATTAAGAGTATAATAGAAGTGTAGGTATCGATGATCTACCTCCAGTAGACTAAGATGTATCACAGATTGGGACTGTTACATGTGGGAAGAGTCAATTGATAACTAGGTATTTCTTATCCTAAAATGTGTAGTCTGAGCTTCTGTTTTGTTATACTTGAACACGTTATGTAAATAAATCAATGCATGTTTTCATTTGAAATTTAGTGCATCGATTACACATTATATTGGAGTTAGTTACACAGATAACACAGATCATTAGGGGTTGGCAGGGACTTCCAGGGGTCATCAAGTCCAATCCCCATGCTGGAGCAGGATCAGTCGTTTAGATAATTGAAAATACAAGTACGAAGACAATAGGACAAGAGGGGAAGAGTGAAAATAGTCAGCTGTCAGGCAGTGAAACCACAGAATGCTTCCAGGCACCATGTGCTTTTTCATTTGTTAACCCTAATTCTGTGGACTGTTCGCAGAACTGCTCCATATTTCCAACAATAGTTCTTTTTTTGTAAAAATGGATCCATTTCAGTTGTTTTTTATGCAGTAGGTTGAAAATTATGTACCAAGCAGGAAAGAGAATGTTTAATGTTTGCATAGTTATGTGATCCTATTGTTGGCATAAAATGTATTTTTAAAACAGGCTGTATTGTCTCTGAAGCATATAAAATTACATACTAGAGTATTAAGCACCTTTTGTTAAAAACAAAACAAAAGCAAACAACAAAACCTCAACCAACAACCGACCGATCAACCAAAACCACAAATAAAACCCAACAAAAAACCCTAAAGAAACCTTGAAATGTCTGCAATGATTAAGCTGGTTGCACCGGTAAATGATGCACATCTTTGAACTTTAGTTCTGTTTCAGTCTTGTGCTTTTCTGATTGCATTTTATGGAATTCTTTGATTCTTTGGGCAAGGTTGACTGTGTGCAGATGGAGAATGAAGTGATATGTCACTATAATAGCTCTCCCAGTCAGGTTCTTGATCTGCAGTAGATGTTATATAGTGCAGTCCACAGTGAAGAGGAATCCACTCGCTGAAGAATAACTTTCGACACAAAAGCAGTGAGGTGATACGTTATTGCATGCTGGCTGGCCCAGTCTATAGCAGCTGTATCATGAAAGCGATAATAAGCAAGCTGAAACTCTTTTGAATTTTTGGGTATTTAGGCTTTTGCTGAGCTTCAGAATTAAATACAGAAACTGCATTTTGTTCTCTTAGTGGTTAAATGTTATGTGGAACTAACACTGTTGCTGTGTGGTTTATGTTTAAAGTCTTCTCTAGTATCTTTCAAAATTGCTCCCATGGTATTTTTGGTCTTTTAAAATGTCATCCTGTTTATTTTGAACCGTATTAAGACAGATCATATGGCAAAGCAGGCCTGTGTATATCTGCTTTGTGAGGGTCATGAGTTAGATACTGTAATTCAGCACTTCATGCATCTTTCTTCTTGAGTGACCAGTGCTTCACTTACAGTATTCTGTTTAGTTACAGCACAAGCAGAAGAGGCTGTGATAAGCACAGCAGATGTGCTGTTCAGAAATACGTAAAATATAGTTGTTCTATGAACTGTGAAAAAAATATTTTTGCTATCTTTGGTGAATAAATTTGGACTCATAACTTTGTTGTTCTGTTGTAGTGTTCTCATTTTGTATATCATGTTGAAGTGCCATAGTGTATACAGTTATTTGAGTATTCTTCAGGCATGCTGTATATACAGGGGATGTGAGCAGTTCAGCATATATGGAATTTTGCCCTCACTTGTAACATGCTGTGAATGCTGTTGTGATTACAAAGCCTCAATATCAATGTTAAAATGATAGTGCGGATCCTGAATCTGTTTCTGCTTGTTACACAGTACAAGGATATTTATAGAATCATGTAAAATGCCTGTAAGCCATAAAGTTAGGAGATTGTTGACTGGCGAACCATGTAACTGGATTTTTCATCTGCTGATAGAACTGTTCCTGTTAGTTCAGACGTGAATAACACATTTTTATCAACTACTTCAAAAGGGTTTGTCAAAAAACAAATATTGTTACAATGCTTTTTATTTTACATCTTTCTTTGAGTTTTTGATGTTGTTATTATTACATGCATCTGACCCTCCTTTTCCCACGTACATTCATTACTCACAGGCGCACCTATGTTGGCAGCATGCCTGGCAGAATAATCAATGGGCTGAAGACTGTTGGAGTTAACAATCCAGTATTCTTGTTAGATGAGGTTGATAAACTGGGGAAGAGCTTGCAGGGGGATCCTGCAGCAGCCTTGCTAGAGGTAAGACATCAAATTACAAGCATTGTTTCATTTGTAATTAAAACAAAAATATAATACTGCACTTGGAAAGGAAGTTCCACTGGACAACAGATAGTGTGAGTGTCAGCTGTTTCACTCAAACACCAGCTACTGTGTGTTGACATTGTTGGATTTCTGTTAGTTGTGCACAGTGCAATTGTTGGTATTTTGTACTAAATAAGGCATTTTTAATCTCAAGTGTACTTAAACACAAGGCTGTGTTTGTGCTGTTTTGTAAAGTCCTTTTCAGCCTTAAACAGTCTTATTTGGGTAATTTCAAGACATTGATTTTTAATGATCAAATATTTTTTGCTTAAGCCAGGTAATAGCTGAACTTCTAAATGTTTTCCTTTCCTTTCTTGGAACAGTTTTGAAGCTTTTGATGGTATTTTGATGGTACAAGCTTATATTGGAGTAAAACATTTTACCTAGCATGCAGTATGGATGAGTTATGTGTTCTCTTAACATTTTTTAATTATTGTTGTCATTAACTTTATGAACTTCTGTTTTTCATTTAAGTCACAGTCCTCATTACCTGACTGAGTATGTAGTAATGAGTGTTTATTTTCTGTGAGAATCAGATATTACCTGTGTGTTTTCTGAAATTCCAGGGCTCACACCAAGATAAAAAGGAATCTAATTTTGAAGTAACATGGAGTTGTTTGATCTAAACTCTGTAAAGTCTTAAATTTGTCTTTCTAAAGGCTGAAGTAAAATCTAGTACTTACAAGTGAGGACTTCGATGAACAAGATACTGTTGGAGTGTTTTACAAATCTATCACCTGTTGATACATAATTATGTAGGTTAGTTTTTGGGTTTTCGGGAGGCTAAAACTGGAGTGATTACAATGAAGAACTGAGACTTCCACCCAGGCTTCACATACCAGAGGAGACTATAACATAAAGCAATAATGAGTTTACAGAATCTTCTTTATGTTTTCTTTTTCCTGGACTGTGATACGCAGTTATATCCAGTACAGTTCCATCTTCCACTGACTTGTGTATTCAGCAGTTGTACTCTAGCAGTTTGCTAAAGAGAGGAAGGAGCATCTCCTCAGATACAGGGAGAGTCAGAACATTGATCTTCTCTAGCACCTCAGTGCAGAAGGCTCTGTACATATTCCTGTACGTCATCCATTGATGTTGAGGGAATGGGGAGGGGAATGGCATAGCAAGGCTGCACTAGGTTTAATTGTTTGGGTCTGGCGGAGCCTTGATAGCACCAGTAGTAGCAGCAGCGCACTAGTTTTGCTGTGCACATGTAAATTCCCTTATGATGCTGTATTTTTATATTGTCTTCCTCACTTTATATGTTTTTTTTCTGGGTGTAGGGGCTACCATCATATCCCTGTTTAAATTGAGCTGCCTCAGTGATTGTTCTTTACCTCTTTCAGTCAGAGTTGTGTTATTAAAAGATATTTAGCCAGGTTTTTTTAGCTAGCCTGGCTCACTTTCAGTGAAACAATTTAGGGCATAATCTTAGAAGTATTTCAGTCATCAGATTTAAGGTATAATAACTTCTGTAGCTGGGTGGTTGTAGGTGGGAAAGGAAGTGGTTCTGGTAATATTTGCCTACAGAGTCATTCTAGTGGTTCTTTTGGCCTGTAGTGCTTAATATGGTGATTTGAATATGAGGAATGCTACTTAATTTTAGGTGTTGTGGGCTCATGTGTATGCTGTATGACTTTGCAAATGTCAATTGAGATTCTACAAATATAGTTATTTTCTTGCTGCTAGATACTGTAAAATTACTGTTTTGACAAGGCCAACTAGTTCTTTGAAAATCAGCATATGAACAGGCTCTGGATTGAGAGCTCTCTTTTGATCTTTGCATGTTAACATGAACTAGTGATAGTTTAAATATGTTAGAAAATACCGTGTATTCGCTTCACTAGCTTTTCAGAATATAGTCCTTTGGCGTGTATTTCTCAAGTATGTAGTACAGATTCCTAGGGTACATGGAAAACTTCTAAGTGCAAGGATAACTAGCAGGGGAGTGAACCATTTAAATACATTTTCTTTGCACTTTTCACATGTGGATTTTTATTTACTCTCTGCAGTTAATGGTAATGAGCTCTATTTCTGAGATTTCTTGTGAAATTTCTGATACTTCTGCTGTCATTTCTCCTTTAAATATTGAACAGTGCTGGCTTAAAATCTAGTCAGTGCATGGGCAAAACAACACCTGAAAGGCAAATTTTTGTTAGCTAGCTGACATTTTCAGGTCTATTGTTTGCTAGGCAGTCAAAATCAGTAATGAAGCAGTGACTTTGCATTTCTTAAGACTAACATTTTTTGGGTACGTTTCAGTTATGAATCCACATCTGTACTTTGTTATTGTCAATTTTATTCAAGCTTTATTTCTTTTAATTTTTCTTTCTTTTCTTGTTTTGCAGTAGAGAATTGGTATTTCTGTTCTTCCACCATGTCAAGTGTGGGAGGGCAATTGAAATGAATTTATTTTTTAATTATTTATGTTTTAATTTTTTTTACCCTTTGTTGCTGTTTAGGGATGTTTCAATTTTCTGTATTTTAAAACCATAATTTCCATGGTTTTCAGCTTGGCTCAGGCCATGGAGTAATTTCAGCTGAAGTAGGTCCTGCTTGGGCAGCAGTCTGTATGTAAGTCATTGCTAATTGACCATTAGTTGCATCTGGAGAAGTAATTGCTATTAACCATGCCTGGGCTGCTCGCATGTGAGACCTGTATATCCCACTGCTAAGCACTTTGAAGCAGGTGCTTCACCTCTTCTAATGGGGAACTTACGCCTGGTCATAATGGACAATTTTCATGTGCTTTCTGTGGTTTAGGTTGTTGAAAAGTCCGTCTCAGGTGTGCAAAGGTGCCTATTATGTAGTCGAACAACCAATAGCAAGTGGTACATCTGTTTGTCATACTGCTGTTTTGTGATTGGAAAGTGCCATCATTAAGTGTAAAAGACACATCCTCTCTTTCCTTAATGTGTAGGCATGCTAAATTCTTACTGACTGTCTGCAATGGTTATGCTCAAGAGGAAAATTACCGTACCTTATAAGCACAGCAAAGCTTGGTATTTCATAAATGCCTATACGCCTTTAGTTCTAGTACTTCTGCAGTTATTGTTCCAGCAAAACAGAATGTCTTCCTATTTCCAGCTACTGTTCATCAACAAGGGAATGTTTTAGTCTAAATTTAGATGACCTATGTTTCAAACAGAAGAAAACAGAAATCAATCCAAGTGCCTGTTAGGGAGCATTTTGTGTGAAGGGAAATTAGTCCAGTAGCATAGCCAGGCAATTAAAAGTTCATGGAGCTTACTCTGGATTTGTGCTAATAATAAGCTGGTACTGAGAAGCCTTTGTTTGCATGTGTGGCCATAAATTAACCAGGATATTTTGTTCGCTGACTGTTCTTCTTGTACATTGTATTTTTGTATTAGTTGAAATTTTTTGAGCCTGAAGTGTAGCACAACTGCCGAGCTGAAGACCAGTTCTGTTTGCTTGGGAAAACCTTTTAAATGCTTGGGCATTATATTGTTTTATGTCTTATTCTAAAAAATAGTTACCTTGATAAATAATTATTAGTCCAGAGAAACTTAAGCTAGATAATTAGCTTTTTTAGACATAATCTAAGTTGGTTTTGATTAGGTTCTTTACATTTATTAGATTGTATTTCTTGTACATGAGTACAGCATCAGTAATCTCTGTATCTTGGTGAATAATATAGCAGTCAGCAGCATAGCACTTAGTAGGGTTCCTAAGGATTTCAAGTCACAGAGAAGAAAGAAACATGCTCGTAGGTGAGTGTTACGAAAAACCAACTTGTTCTGTTGGCAGAACATCCTTTTCAGCAGCTTCAGAAGTTGCAAATGCTTCAGTTAGCAGTCTAGAATTTTGTGGAAAAGTTGTGTTACTTGTGTTTTTTAAAAAAAGGGTAAGTTGAATCAGGATTCACTGAAAAATTTGCCATGAATAGGAGACTACTTTCTTGGAAGACAGTTTGTAGATGCTCTTTGTGAATACACTTTCATATTGTTTCCTTCTTCTACACTTTAGGGCTAGGTTGTAGCACTAGTTGAGGTAAAACATCTTAGCTGTAGGTTGGTGTACTTGGCTAATCAGGATACTTCACCTTCATCAGTGACAGAGGGAGGAGATGGTAGCAACTGCCTGCTGAAGAGAGTAGGAAAAGAAGTTTGAATAACATAGGTGTAGCAGTAGCATTCACAAAGTTCTAACCTTAGTTGTGGAATTTAGACATATGGTTCAGAATGTTTTAAGATGTTGCTATTAAGGGGAACATGTAACCTGTATTTTATGGTAGTTGCAATACAAATATTCAAAACAGTAGTCATAAATCTGTGCAGTACTTCAAAATAAAACCAGAAAATATTCTGATTTTTAAAAAGTTGTACTATGTTTTGTAAAAAAAGTATTTTAGTACTTTGTTATCATCATAAAACATTTACGTTCTAAAGATTTTTTGCTTTTCAAAGACTGGATAGAATTTAAAATGAACAAAGATTCCCAAGTATTTCTCTCAAAAGGAAAAAACTGCTCAAATTCATTTTTATAGAATTATCAACAATGTTCTTGGCTGAAATTCAAGTTGCTAAGGCAAGGGGTGCATTCATTTGCTTGTGGGCTGATAAATTGATTTAACAGCCATATTTCTCAGGAGATGCATAGGTCCCATTATTGGTAAGATGAAAATTATTTATGATGGTGGAGCATGGATAATTTGTCATTTGGAAAGGAAAAGTGTGGTAGTGCATAATGGGGGGATGGAATGAAAGCAGAGTGGATTGGTAATGATACATGTCAAGGGTTTAAAAATCTTGACACAAAATTAATCAATTACTTCAGTTAAGTTGCTAATGGGACGAAACAGAAAACAATGAAAGTAGGGTTTGTAAAGCAATTACGAATTGCAGGTGAAAACAAGACCTAACTCCATTTGGGGAAAAAAGTAACAAGATATTTAATTCACTCCACATAATAAGACATACACACACAGACATATGGGGATTAATCAGATGTTCTTATGTAACTGTGCCAAAACTTCAACCCCTCAAAAAGGGAAAAGAGACTTCCAGCTGTTCTGCCTCTGTGGTGATGTGATGTCCACAAAATTCATGCAAGCATCCTTCAGCATCAGTGGGCATTTTAAAATCTAATTCTCTGACTCTGCATTTTTGAGGTGAGTCAGAATGTGTGGTATTCTTCAGTGCTTGCTTAATGTTGTCTCCCTTTTGTTTATCACAAAATTTGGGGGGGAAAAGAAAAATGCAAAGATGGTGTTAGCGTAGCCAGGGCTCACTTACAGTCAAGACTTGCATGGGATGTCATTGGCAATAAGAAGAGCTTCTACCACAACCTGAGTAGGAATAGGCTGGCCAAAGCCAGGATGTGTGATTTAGTGATAGCAGGTAAGGCTGATATATGGTCTTCCCCTTGGCACAGTGAGATCTCTCAGGTTGATGAGCAGCAGATAATGATTGAATCAGGGCTTCTTTGACTGTTAAACAAGTTTGTGGGACTACATGGGCTGCTTTTTCCAAGGCTACAAAGAGTACACTAAAGGTCATGGAGATACCTTAGAGCAGCTACTTGAGGTTACAGAAATACTGCAGCCACCTTTAGAAAAGGGTAAAAAGAACTGGTGGGGAAATTACTTTTTTTGTGTGCATGATAGAACAAAGTGAATATAACAAGAATGTGCATCTGTTTTGTGTTCCCTCTTGTTAAGGTCTTGGATCCAGAACAAAATCACAGTTTCACAGATCACTACTTAAATGTAGCCTTTGATCTGTCTCAAGTCCTTTTTATAGCTACAGCCAACACTACAGCTACTATCCCACCTGCTCTGCTGGACAGAATGGAAGTTATTCAAGTTCCAGGTAACACTAGTGTTTTCATTACAGTGGCTACTGCAAGTTCTTAAACAATGTTGGTGTGTTTTTCCTGAAATGAAAACCAGTCCCTTGAGGTCAGCCTGCCAGAAATCTAGACTGAATGGCTAGAGACTGATCAGGATGCCTCCATTGTGGCCCCTGTCATGAGAATGAAATTTAGAATTGCACTAAGGGCAATTTCATTACAGGTACATGGAAAAACATTGGTAGGTTCTGTGGTGGTTCATACAAGCCTCCTTCCTTAGGCTGCTTTGCAGTGTTGCTCTCTAAGCCAGGTTGCAGTGGTGACCCCATAGCCATTTCATGGTGCTAACTTCTGGATCAATATTGTAATGGTGACCTTGTGGCTGCTTGGTGAAGCTAACACCAGTCCCTTTGCCACTGATTATTACTGGCAATTATAAATTGAAAGAAAATGTAGTATGTTGTAATGTGTAAGCAAAAAGGGTAACAAACATACACTGCTTCTTTTGAAGGCTACACACAGGAAGAAAAAATTGAAATTGCACATAGGCACTTGATTCCTAAACAGCTCGAACAACATGGCCTGACTCCACAGCAAATTCAGATTCCACAAGTGACCACTTTGGACATAATTACCAGGTAAATCTGGCATTTATTGCTTTACTTTTAAATCACTTCTTTTTCTGGTAACTAGTAGATAATTAATAAAGTGATAGCACAAAGCCTTTTTTAATGTCTGTTGTCCCCAGTAGCCTCAGAAGTTCAGCAGTTGGAAATTCATTAAATCCCTCTTTGCTAAGCTCTGTCTGGCTCTGCTTTCAAAATCATCTTTCTCTAGAGAATTCCTTGCTCTGGCTCTCAAAGTGTGGCTCACAGTCAGTTGTGTGTTGACACAATGGGCATGACACCGTGAACAAACAGAAAACACTCAAGCTAGTAACGCTGCAGTGTTCAGTGAGCAAAGCTGTGGTCTAGGCAGCAAACAAACGTTATTTTAAGGAATTAAATTTGTTTCCTGTTGTTTTCATAGAAGAAGTGGTAATTACAGTTTTGTTTCTTGTGACTTAATGGGCCATATTTGTCTAAAAATTTGAAATAATTTTTAAAAAATTAAAATGGGGAGGGGGGTAATAGCTTTTATTAAGTAGAACTACTTTTTTTTGTTGGATGTGAGAGCCAAGATATTGGTCAGAACATTCTTTGAATTTGTAACTATCTCATTTCCAATGCAAAAAATGTATCAGTATTTTATGACCAGAAACAGAATTTCGGCATTGAATGAATGTTTTTGTGGGATATTTCTTTTTAATTTAGAAACTGCAATACTTCTTTACAGTGAGTTTCTCAACTTGTGGTGAACTGAAGTTGAAGTATAAAAATAGTTCTATCTTTTAAATTTTTATGCATCTGAGAAGGGTATATTGTAGTATTAACACTTCACTGAATTCTGATACCATGTCTTCTTCCTGTGCAGTTTGGCTTTTTGCACAATTTTATCAGCAGACCACAATGATTTTGATAAAAGCATATTACATTTTTGTCCTGTTTATTGAAGAAGCCCAAGGTCTCTGCCTTCTTGCTTTATTCAGATGTATTGTTAAAATTTGTTTACATTGAAAAGAGATATCACCTAAAAGTATACCCTCAAGTAAAGCAATGGTCTCTACTAGATACACTAGAGAGGCTGGAGTCCGCTCTCTGGATCGGAAGCTGGGAGCCATTTGTAGAGCAGTGGCTGTGAAAGTGGCAGAAGGACAACACAAAGAAGCAAAACCAGATCGTGCTGAAGTGGGTGAAGGAGAAGGTGTGTATCTCTTGCATGTGTTATTAAAAAGGATACTGCTAACATAGTTACTGGGAAGCTGAATTGCAAAGGTTTTCTCTGGTTTTATGCTTCTTTATGGGCTCTGTTTATGAAAGCTTTGCAAATGGAGTGATGTTCTTATGGTTCAGAAAGTGCTTAATTATGGCTTGAGATAAAAGTAGAATAATTTCAGCCCAGCAGGCTGGTAGTTGGGAAGTGCAGTGTCTTAAATCATATAATCATTAGGGATTGGAAGGGACCTCGAAAGATCATCTAGTCCAATCACCCTGCCACAGCAGGACCACCTAGACCAAGTTGCACAGGAACAGATCCAGGCGGGTCTTGAAAATCTCCGGAGAAGGAGACTCCACAACCTCCCTGGACAGCCTGTTCGAGTACTCCCTTACCTTCACTGGGAAGAAGTGCCTCCTGAAACTTATATGGAACCTCCTGTGTTCCAGCTTGCACCCATTTCCCCTTGTCCTGTCACAAGATGACCTTGAGANTGCTTTTTTTCTTCAATAAAATGTTAAGCATGACTTCAGATATTGTAATTAAAGAGTCCTTCAACAGTTCTTCAACACACTGTGCATGTGCTGCCAGCTCAGAACTCAATCTGGTTATTTTGTTGTACTCTAAAATAAGTGTCTGCCTGAAGAAGAGCTTTGAAATTATAAAGATTACGAGGCTTTTTCAATGAGCCCTTGTAATGATTTGGCCCTGGTTGGAGGCCAGGAGCCCACCAAAGCCTCTCTATCACTCCCTCCTTCTTAGATGGGCAGTGGAGATGAAAATATAGCAAGAGACTAGTCGGTCAAGGCAAGAATGATTTAATAAAGCAAAAGCAGAGGCAGCATGCAGAAGAAAAGGCAAACACCAACAAGTGTAGGTTGGAAGAGGCCTCAGAGTTCATCTTGTTCCAGCACCTCTGCCCCAGGCAGGGACACCTCTAGATCAGGTCATTATTCTGTATCCCCATCCACAGGTGATGTTCAGATGCTTTCCTGGGAAGCAGGGATTCAATACACATAGCATTTGTCCCTTCCTTCTCTCCTCCCTTTTCTATGTGGGCTGACATACGATATGGGATATCCCTTTGGTCAGTTTGGGTCAGCTGGCCCGACCCAGCCCTCAGCCTGCTGATGGAAAAGGATAAAAAGCCCAAACTACACCCTTGGTGCTATGCAAGCACTGCTCAGCAGTAGCCAAAACACTGGTGTGTTATCAACACCCTTCTAGTTACCACTGCAAAACACATGCTCTGTGTTGGCCAAATCCAATCCAACATTTTAAGGTGGCACTTGCTCTAAGTCTCCTGGAACTTTGGTAACTTCTCAACTTGGCTAAGTCTGGTTTTGTTTCCAGTGTATACAGACAGGAGTGATCTACCATTCCCAGCAGACTGAATGAAAACAAACCATAGATGTCTTTATCAGCAAAAATAATCAGGTAACTGCTTCACCAGTAAAGGTTGTGTTGAAAGGTAGATTCTTTCTAGTCTTGTAATAGAAAAGGGGAAGGAAGAATACAGGCCCATAATCCAGTTCATGTGCAACACACAGCTGATGACTGCTCTGCTTTCCATCCATGCATTAATGTTGTCTTCCATAAAAATAAACATCCATACTGTGTTTGCCAGGCTTTCCCTAAGTCAGTATTTCCGTTCTGAAAACTAAATAGTATTTAATCTTGTTGAATTTTCTAAGATCATCTTAATATAGAAACTGTGGTAACATAAGATTGAATTTGATCTACAAATCAGTGTTTGCTTGAGTGGATCCAACTCAGTTTTCTCTGAATGTCTGGCTCAAGGAGAGTGAGTTCTCATACTTGCATTGGCTGTGCATGGGTGAATGCAGTTCAGATTGTCCCATCTGCATTAAATAGAGGAGCTTCTAAGACTTATTTACTAATGCTTTCCATTTATGTTACGTGCCTCTTGTCTGCCTTTTCTGTGCTGGATTTCTCTGAAGTCAAACATGGAGTGTGTCATACTTCTGTGATGAACAAACTTAGTCTTGAACTGAAATGCTGAGCCTTTGGGCTGAGATGGTAAGGCTTACTAGCATCAAGCAGTGTCGGATGCCTTTGTTCTGTCATGTTTTTTGATAGTAATTTTAACAAATCATATTTCGTAAGTATTTCTTTGCACTGAATGGAAGCGCTGTGTAAAATGTGCTTAAAAGCCTAACCTGATTGCTGAATTTTTAAAGAAGAGTCTTTCTCCTCTTCTGTTAAATGAAAAGCAGGTTCTAAGCACAGCTCTTGGTACTATAAGAAATATTTTACTCTTAAAGCAAAGAATGAAAGAGACCCATATTAGATATCTCAATCCAGTCAGAAAGGTATGTAAAATTAGCACTGTACTTGCAACTTAGGTATTAACAGTTAAAATTCTACACTGTTAAAATTAGTACCGCACTCTCAACTTACCAAAGCTAAGTGAAAACAACAACCTAAGTGCTTCAAGAAGGTGTAAGATACTAGTGGTTTTGGTTACACAGAATTTGGAGTGAGCCCAGAAGAAAGGAGCTGTTAGCAGTAGCCTTTGTACTTCTGGAATTGAAACAGAAAAAAACCCAGTAATAATAGAAGGGAGTTCCAAGGGACAGGTGCTTCTGTAGTTAAACTTTGGTGTTACGAAGACATACATAGCATGGTGCAAGCTGCAGAATGGGTGCTGTTTTGTACTAGTACCCTGCTGTATATTTAGCAGAATATGTCACTTGTTGTAAGTGTATGAGAGTAGGACACATTGTAAAAATACTTCTGTTTAGTTTTCATAGTCTGTTGGAAACAGACAAGTATTTCAAACAAAACTCAGAAAAATCCCCAGATACTTACTAGCTGATGCAAGTAGTGGGTAGCCAAAACACTGATTATTTCTTGGGAGCTTTGTTCCCCATTGATTAGTGGACATTTGTGCATATTGATGGTGAGTTTCATTTCATACGGTGATTGACTCTGGAAGAAGAGTTAACAAAGTTGTTGTCTCATAATAATTTCATTTAGAAGTATTTCTTGGTTCTTTTTTTTTCTTTATATAAAAAGTCCTGTAATTAGTTTTTCTTTACACATTTGTGAGTTGCTGATTGAGACTCTATGGTAGTTAGGGCATTCATATGTAATTACTTGTAAATGAGATAGCAAGTTACAGTCTTGTCTTTTGGATTCTAACTTGCTAAATCATAATTTGTATGTGATTCCTAGCAGATCATGCTATGACACAGCACTCATTGTGTTTATTCCTCTGAGTGCCTTCTGGCTTGAGGGTTGGTAATAATGAAAGTTGAAAGGCATTATGTGGTAGAATCACAAAATTTCTATCATTATATTAATTACATCAAATTATTAACTCAAAATGGGGCACCTGCATTTTGACACTGTTATAGGCTCTAAAAAATGGAGGGTACCTGCCATAACAGAACTGGTGCTAGGAGATGTGCTGTCTGGTAATTCATGACTGAAGTATGCTGGCAATTTTGTAGTGCCTTCACCATCCCTTTGACTCCAGAGCTTTATGATAAGGTTGGCAAGTGGAGGTGTATGAGTTTGCATTAGTCATTGAATTTGTATAGTGAGACTCAGCAAAAGCAAATAGAGGCAGGTTTCAGACTCCAGGGAGTCGACCTTGTGTATAGTAACACTGTCTGATATTTACTGAAACACTATCTAAAATTTACCAGACACTTGTTTAGACTTGGACACTGGAAGAAACTTTAGGAGGCACAAAAATATGTGAAACTCTCCTTCCTATTTTAGTGCAGCTGCCTTGAGAATACAGTGCAGCAGCTGTGCACTGAGGCACCACATTGGTGTACAGCAGTTGAAACCCAGAGTGAGAAATTGTCTAACTCAGACTGTAAAGAAGTTTTAGGACAGGTGACATTCAAAAACTAAAAGCGATTCAATGAAGAAACCAAGGCTTTGAGTACTTGTGGATGAAGCACTTGTTTTTGAGCTTAAATGCAGATACAACTGAAGTAGTCAACGTGAACTGAAACACAAGCTGTGAAATAGCCGCATTTTGGAGGAGTGTTACGCTCTTCTATTAACTCATTTTCATTGTATCTGTAGAAGAAAGTAGTAGTTTTAAATTCTCACATCTTTGTGCCATGAAATTTCTTTCTGGATCAAATTCTGAATGATACCTAGCAGTTCACCATTAGTATGTTTCTTTGGAGTCCATTTTCTTAGAAATCCAGTACTTACTTGCAAGATTTTAGTTTGGGACCTTGCTAAGGCACATTGCTGAGGAGCATTGTCCTCATGGTCTTCACTGAGTACCCGCTCTGAAAATTCTACAGTCTCTTTAGTTGGATTTTTGTAATTTTTTTTTGAGGGGTCGATATGTTGATTTGATTTTGGGTTGGGTTTTTTTATTTTGGGGTGGATTTCATGGTTTTTTCGGGTTTTGTCAATTTTTAAATGTTAAAACAACTTGGTACCATGCTTCTCTTGTTTAAGCGGTAATGTGATAGAACAGAACGTGTTTCCTCCAGTGCTGGTATAGCTCTCTTAAGGGTACTCTTTTGCCCAGCTTAACTCTAAATGTAAACTGCTGTTTTAAGCAAAAGGTCTCTGTTTTGAAATTTAAATTTCACTGTCTTGTTTTAGGTAAGTGTGTAATGTAACTTGTACTGTGGCTTCTGTTTGTCCTTTGTGATATACAGAGAACATGTATTTGTTACCATTACTGGAAACGTTAATTATGGGTATCTTTATAAGATTCTTAATTTGTTGGTGCTTCTGTAAAGGTGATGAAAGAGGATTATTTTCTTCCTTCAAAGAATAGATTAGATTTTGTAATTATATTTTGGAACATTTATTGCATGTTTTCATAGAAAATGAGATAAAGTCAGAATTCCGGTGCATTGAATGTAGCTCATGGGACGGGCTCTGTATGTGTTGGTAACTGTAAGGCTCTTGGTAACACCTCAGTGTTTTGGCTACTGCTCTGCACAGCACAAAGGCTGGGGGTTTTTTTTCCTAACATTCTCCCCAGCTGAGGAGGGCTGAGGGATGGGCCAGGCCAGCCAACCCAGACTGACCAAAGGGAAATTCCAGACCATATGACGTCCACCTGCATAAAAAAGCAAGGGGAAAGAGGTGGGTCGTTAGTGGATGTTGTTTTGTCCTCTGGAGCAACCGCTACAAGTATCAAGCTCTGCTTCCTGGAATGGTGGCTAACATCATCTGCTGATGGAAAGTAGAGAACAGTCTCTGTTACTTGCCTTTGCTTCCACGTGTGGCTTTTGATTTTGCTTTATTAAACTGTTGTCTTTTCCTGCTAACCTCTCATGATACACTTTTCTCCCTATCCATCTAAGAAGGGGAAGTGATAGAGTGGTGGGCACCTGGCCTCCAGCCAGAGCCAAACCACCACATTGGGTTAATATTTTTAGAAAAAGTCTCAAGATTTTCTGTTGTTAGAGATTATAAAATGGGGTCTACTATTTAGATGATATAAACTCAAAGAAAGAGCTTCAGATTCTTTCAATAGGGCAGGTGGTCCCAAGAAGTAGCTACTGATTTGTTTGTATGAGAAGGGTGTCGCTTTTAGCTGTATAGCTAGAACTAGGTGCAGTAATTGCAACCAGCAATGAAAAATTGTATTTGTTAGGTGGTAAAATCATAGTATAGACCAAAACCAGGTTTCATTTATCTCAGTTTTGTTTTAAAATATTCATTGTCATTAAAAAGTACTTGGGTTTCGAAGATGGTATTGAAATTGCAGTCTTGATTTGCAAGAAGAGCATGCTGGTTTGTTTCCTAGACTCACACGTATTTATATATTTGAATTTATTATGCACAAGAATAGTAGCTCAACACAAATGCGGAGACCTCATGACTAAGGCAGTAAGTGACTAAGTAGGGCCTCGTGACTAAGGCAGTGTTTACAGTAAAGGAATGGGATTTATCCATGGAGCAGTAAGTTACACAATGGTAAGATGAGTGGCTGTTGGATAGTAACTCAAACTCAGGATCTGAGTCCTGAATGAAAGTGGAATTGGTGCTACTAAGGTAATGGGGATGTGGAATGTTTTTCTTAATATGGAGTGAATTGCCCTGCAACAAAATTAACTGTAAAAAAGCCTTTATATATCAGGGTTCATTTTTATTAACCTTTTGGTCTGTTTGTGTCTTGCAAAAGAAGAAATTCTCTCTTCATGCATTCTGAGAATTACTTGATCATTTCATAACATTATATTAAATAGATCAGTGGTTTGTGGTTTTCTATAATGGTCTAAATTCCTGGAGCTTCAATTATTGTGCATGTATTAATATGCAAAGGAGGAGTTTCATGATAGACAGTAAAAAAAAATCAAAGGATGCAACAATGTGTAATTCCCCAAAATACAGTACAGAAGTGTTGAAGCTCAGTGTACATTCCTGCATGATGCAGACTATCACTTTGAAGGTATTGTGTTTTGGGAATGAGAAGAAATCACTTCTCTATGTGTGTGTACAATGTTTTTCTTAATGAAAGCTTCAGGGCAGGGAGGCACTGCTGTAAAACTGCCACAGAAACCTAGAAACATACGGATTGTTCATGTATTTTTAATTTCTCTGATATGTTTTACTGAAACATTGCTCAGGGCTCTTGAGAAAATGGTAGTGACACGTCTGCATCTGGATCAAATTCTGTGGGGAAATGACTCCCTGCTTATATTCTCCTTCTGTATGCATTTGCCTAAGTAAAGGTGCAGAGTAGTCTGGTTTAAAACAATTTTTGAGGCTTTAATATTTACATGATCCCCATTACAGTTCACTTCAATGTAGAAAACAGAGGTTTTAAGAATTCTGCCAAGAAAACAATTGTGTACGTAAGAAGTGCAATCATAGAAGTGAAAGTAGAGGAAAGAAAGAGCATACTTCTGCATCTATAGCTATTGGTTTAATTATGGGGTCACTTCTTGGTGATGATAAAATATATTCAGGGAGGTCAGGCTCATTGTTTTATAGCCCTTTCTGAAAAGTATCTCACACTTGTCTATCTTTGTGAAAAGGTCTAGTATGTAGCTTTTAGGGGATTTTTTTGCTGCTAATGTTCATTGGTCAGAGCACATTGGAAACAGCTCATTCAGCAAAGAAAAGAACAGATCCCTGTGTGAATAAAAAGACAAAAGCTACAATGAAGGTGTTAGACTGCACTTGAGGGTTTTCACCTGAGCAAGGACTGTCTGTGCTCTGTTATGAACTGGCTGCTGAACAAATGAGGGATGTCCATCTTGTGTATTATGCAACCTGGTGGACTAGTGGAGGGTGTCCATTTCCTGGAGTGGTGGGGTTGGACTAGATGACCTCTAAAGCAGACCATGTGGTAAAGCAGAGTATGTAAACCTGGCCAAAACACTTCTACTTTATTTGAAAGAACTTTTCTTGAAAAAATAGTGGCAGAAGTTCAGCATTTAAGTCCTTGCAGAAAGAGACCCCTAAGAGCACTGTTGTAAATGCATGTAGGAAGAACAGTAGTTATTGACCTGTGTATTTCCACATCCAGCTCTATATTTTACACTACATTCAACACAGTTGTTTCCTCTCCTGCAAATACTGTTTTCACACACAAATCTGATGAAAACTGAGAAGTGCTATGTGAATTGGTTTTACTGTTTGACCTAGTTTAATGTGAGTTGCATCTCTGTCAGTGCTCTAATGTTCACTTTGCTGGACAGTTAGAACATGTTTAGGCTCAGTAATTACTGTGCAGATTTTTGTGAAAGATGGTGTAAAAACCTTCCACGAACTTACAGAGTGCTTTTGGAGTATTTTGTTTTCCTTTGTCATGAGTTTTTGTAATTCCTGTGCCCAGAAAGCCTGTTACAAATCCTGAATTAGATCTTCTCTTAGATTGCAGAGAGCATGTCACAGAAGACGCAAAACCAGAATCCATCAGTGACGCAGCTGACCTGGCTCTGCCACCTGAAATGCCGATTTTAATTGATTTCCATGCTTTAAAAGATATCCTGGGGCCACCTTTGTATGAAATGGAGGTAACACCCTGTTTGGTTCTGTCTGGTTCGGCTTGTTGTCTGTTTTGTGGCTTTTAACAGAGTTTATACAATACTAACTCTGAAAACAAGAGTACTAGTAACAGAACAGTGTTTCTTTGTGTTCCACAAAGTGTTTTGGGTTTTTCACCTGAATAAGAGTCTGTTTTGTTTTAATTCAGGCTATGTAAATAACATAATGGCATGACTTTGTGATAGCAAAGATGCCTGCAGCAGTGTTCAGGAATGTGGTGGTGTTTTTTCAATTTATAACAACTTTGGTTTTGTTTGGGGGTTGTCTGCTGGTGTTGGGAAAGAAGCCAAAAGTAGAACCCAGGAATCCTGTCTCTGAGGCAGCTGTGTGAAGGACTGTCCCACATACCTCCTTAAAGCCAGTCAGCAGTTTTGGATATTAAAACCCTTACAGTTTACACCAGAAGTTCTCAGACATTCTTCAGATTACTGTGACTCTGAGCTATTAACAAGGCCTTATGGCCAGTCAGGCAGCTCCAGCTTTCCAGTACAGCCTTTGTTCCTCACCAGACGTATTTCAGAATTATTTTCCCCCATCTGTATTTTGCTGCATTCAGTGAAAATGCCCTCAGTTAAAGTGGTCTGTTAGTTTGGGATTCTCTTTTCACCATTTATATTGCAGCAGTTCCCTGTGTTACTTCAGGTCCAGGGGACCTGATGTAGTCTGCAGCGCTGTGACAGGAAGACACTTGCTGTTGGATTGCAACATTTTCTGGTTTTATCCTGGATCAGTGGAGAAAAAAAATCAGTAAGCTAGTAAGTTATGGAGAACCATGGAATAGAGTCACAGAATTGGTTAGGTTGGAGAAGACCTTTAAGATCAGAGTCCAACCATTAACACAACTGTCTCAAGGCCACCATTAAACCATGTCCTTAGTCTCCATATGTACATGACTCAAACACATCCAGAGATGGCGATTCAGCCTCCTCCCTGGGCGCCCTGTTCCAAGGCCTGATGACCCTTTTGTCGTGTCCAACGTAAACTTCCCCTGGCACAACTTGAGGCCATTTTTTCTTGCCCTGTCACTCATTATTTGTGAGAAGAGACCAACACCCACTTCTCTACAACCTCCTTTTCAGGTAGTTGTAGACAGCAATAAGGTCTCCTTTCAGCCTAACATGTTATTCCTTTTAATTATCTCAAGTGCCCCCAGGATTCAAATCAAGAGAGTAGCACCTGTCTCAACAGCAGGCATTTAAATTGGCTGCTGCTGTGTTTTCTGGCTTTAAAATCTGCCATGCGTCTCTCTCCATTCTGTGTCTAGTCTTCAGAGCTTCACCTCTGGCCTGTGCATTGCTGTGTATAATCAGTTGAAATAAAAGGGACAATAGAGGCAGCCACCGTGTCAGTATTCTGGTGAGACTCAGCAAATGGAACTGAAAATATGAGAGGGCTTAATTGACCTGTTATCCCTCAGGGAACACCTGAAATGATTAGTTGGTCACCGTTGCAGTGCATTGCTTGTGTATTTTCTGCAGAGGTCTCCCAGCAGAAAGCCGTGACAGAATGTGCAGCTCATACTTTTACAATTAATTTATCACAAGTAAATAATCTTATGTGTCACCCTACAGAACACTTGTTAGACTAAATCACAGAGTAAGGCTTTGAAAAGTAATCTTGGCAGTGGTCCGAAGCGTACAGAATGTCATGAAATGTTTTGGCACAGCGGGCTTTTGGGGGAAAGGTGTAGAATGCACCCAGAGTGTCTGTAATGAAGTGTCCATCCTGATCCTTGGATTTTTTAATTTCTTTCAACCCTTAATTCTGCTCAGCTGGCGAAACATTAGTGGCACCACAAGAAAGCCATTCAGAATCACTCTCTACTCTCATTACCTGAAGGAAGTGACAGAAACTCTAGGTCAGTGAAATCACCTTTTCTAGGAAATAAAGTGCAGATGCTGTAAGAGAACAGTTCTGTTTTACTGGGACATACTCAATTCCAGTTATGGAACGAATTGGTTTATCTTCTAAGAAGCAAAACCTGTACAAAGTGCACGTTTAGAGAGGTGTTTTTGTCTAAGAAATGCTAGCCTTGTGGTGATGGTTCTGGGAAATCCTCCTCCCTTAAAGGGAAGCTTCTGTTAGATGTTCTGTCTGCAGTGCTTTGCTAGGGAGTGAGCAGACTAGGAAAAAAGCTTCGTACAGACAGGGCAGGAGAACCTGTGTCAGAGTAACAAAGATGCTAAAGCTAGCAAGTAACTCGGAGTAGTTCTCATCGAACTGTTAGGAGTCAATGACTTACTAGCTTTTTGTCAGTTGAGCTGGCTTGCAGAGTAACCCCTCCAGAACTGCAGCCTTTGGGATGATGTCTGGTGTTCCTTTGTCATTTCACAACGTGAAATAGTTTCAAATCAATGACTTTGCTAAATGTTTGTCTACTCAGATGACAGCTGAACTGTAGCTTGGTTGGTTTAATCTGCAAAAATTCTCAAAAATCCTGTTTCTGTTGATCAGAAACCTCTTCTTCAGTCCTCTGACAGAATCAACAGCCATTCATTTTTCGTTGAAGTTTTTTCAAAAGTATAAAGGTTTTTTCCTTAGTTTAAATTCCTGTGACTTCTTGTGACGATAATTGATTTGGAGGTGCCAGCACAGAGTCTTGCGGAGCTCACTGTGAACACTCTATAGGTTTGTTTCATTGTAATGCAGCTACTTTCCTCTTGCTTGTGTGTTTTTGGCAATTTTCAAGGGTCTTTCCTGTGCGCAGTGTCACGGGAGGAGTGGTTCCCCTACAGATCACTTCACTCATTGCAGAATCCTGAGTTAGGAGTCTCCTTGCTGCCAGATGAGTGAAATGCACCTCATTCAATTAGGAAAAGAGCAGCATGGTTCAGGGAGGGAATTAATAATTTGACAAAACCTAAATGAATTTGATAGAATTTAACAGAATTCAACAAAGGTTAAGTGGAGTCCAGCTTGATGGCAAAGGCACTACATGACTTATTCCAAAGGCAAATGGATTAGAATTATTGGATTAGAATCCTTGTTTGAGAAACATACAGAGGAGAAATGACTTGAAGTTGGGTCAGGGTGATTTTCACAGGAACTGGAAACAGAAGGGGTAAAGGCAGCCCTCTATGAGTAGCTTGAAGTTTTCAAAGAGCTCTTGCTCTCTAAACTCCTCCTCAGAGAGGAGTCTAGGTGTGGCTAGATCCAATCGGAGACCTGGTCAGCACCTTATGACTAAGAATACTGAGATCAGGAGTGAAAGGGGTAATGGAGATCTTCTCATTGAGTCAAGAGGTTCAGAATGGGGCCCCCTTGCTCTCCAAACTCCTTCAGAGAGTGAGGATTGATCCATCTTGTGTGCTTGTAAAGGGGCTCATTTTGAAACGTGCAAAATGGGTAGAACTTGCTTAATTACTTGTAGTTGACAGTCAGTTGGATTTCCCGCTACCCTGGTTTTCCAGACACCCTCTTTCATGTTTAACCTGATAGCTGACTAGTGTTGTTTACAATTATTTTTAAATGCTTGCAGCCGTCTTTGAGAAGGTTTTCAGGTAACAAATGAGAACAAAACTGGCTTTTCTTACAAGTAACATATTCAGGGAGGGTGAATAAACCTCTAGCAGATTAAGTCATATAGGCATCCAGCCAGGATTGACCAAATACTTGAAATTCTTTGCAGAGGGAGATTCTCACGGAACTCCTGGAGGTAGGAAAGGCTTTGAGAATTGTATAACCCAGATGTTTGCCATTACCTTAAGCTAAGCAGGCACGCGCAGCTCCTGTTCTGTAATGTTTGCATGTAGGCCTGAAGTTCTGCTGCATTAAAAATAAATCAAGTTGGGCTAGCTCATTTGTGTTTCAGGCGGCCCAGTTGTGATGGCAGCTATCCATTCTTCCTGCAGTAGTTTTGTTAAGACTGTTTCCCATGTTTTCCTTTCCTTCAGGTGTCTGAACGCTTAAGTCAGCCAGGAGTAGCCATAGGCTTGGCTTGGACACCCTTAGGTGGGGAGATTATGTTTGTGGAAGCCAGTCGCATGGATGGAGAAGGTCAGCTCACTCTGACTGGTCAGCTCGGAGACGTTATGAAGGAGTCAGCGCATCTTGCAATTAGCTGGTTACGCAGCAATGCAAAAAGATACCAGCTAACCAATGGTAGGTTGGGAAAAAGGTCACGCATCACGGAGATTGGAATGAGCCAGTGGCCTCTTGCAGTGGCGCACACTCGTGAAGTGCTAGTATTGCACTGCAAGCATGTGTCCTAGAACTTGGCCTTAGAGAATTTAGCAGACAGTAACACTACAGAGTAACAGCAGAACTTGTACTCACTGTAGGAATGTATTAAGTGTTGCCTGCACAGAGAACAGGTTTTCCAGCAGTCAGTGGAGGATGAAATCACTGTAGAGTTCCTTTTTGTAGCCAAACTGAAGTCTTAGGGGCTGGGCAAACTAGGCAGAACATGATTTCTTTTGTCCCATCCTGGCCACCTCCTCCTTCCAACACTGTGGAACGCTGTGGATAAGATGCTTCTCTTCAGCTGTGGCAGGCAATGCCACGCAGTTTTATAGTCAGGCTTCCCAGCAGTGCTTTTGTGAATGTATTTGTGAATGTATTTGTGATGTAGGTACAGCTAGGCAAGCCTGTGGGTTTTCTCTAAAATGGAGTTTTAGTTAAAAGCTTTTGTTAGACTGAGTTTTGTTTTGACAAAACTTGTACTGCTTTTGGATTGTTTGAACCTCCCAGAAATTTGGGAAATGTGCTTTCTAGTTTGTTTGCTGAATAGTCGAATAATTGTGCAGTATTTGTTATTATTCATGGAAGTCAGACTGAAAATGCAATAAACTGCTGCTGGCATTGTCTGTGCACCTGCCTCTCGTGTGCAGTTATGTCCTGCAGGCTGAGATGGTGAAAAGGAGTATATGACGTGTTTGCTTTATAATGTTGGTTCACATTGGTTCAGTGTAGGAATGTCGGTTTCTACGTTAATCCCTACTCCAAACTCCCCAAGACATGCAGAGCTTATTTGTTAATTTGGTTTGGTTTTGTCTAGAAATCCGTATGTAGGAAAGCTTGTTGGGGTTTGTTTTTCTGGGGTCTCTGTAATGGAGTGTTGCTTTTTCAGCCCACTGTCAAAAATACTGCTAAGACTGCTAAGTTGTCTGATGTTCTCTTAAAACAGACTAGGCACAAAGTGGGTTTAGACTTTTCACATTCAAACTGTTCTTTTTTCCTTTAAGCTTCTGGAAGTTTTGATCTCCTTGACAACACTGACATCCATCTGCACTTCCCAGCTGGAGCTGTCACAAAAGATGGACCGTCTGCTGGAGTTACCATAGTAACCTGTCTTGCTTCACTATTCAGTGGGAGACTGGTGTGCTCAGATGTAGCCATGACGGGAGAAATTACACTAAGAGGCCTTGTTCTTCCAGTAAGTACCACTGGAAAAAAGTGCTACCTTGTATTAATTCTCTCTGTTCTGAGTGTAAAATACGTGTGTAGCCCTTTAAGGCAGCATCTTGCAGGATCATTCCTTAGCTGCAGTCTAGTCTCTTGTGGTGCAGTTGTGAGAGGCCGCAGGAAGGCAGCTGCTGTACTGCTCCTGTCTGCTTTGCATGTCACTCTAGCAGGCCTTGGCGCTGCTCTCGGGGAGAGCACAGCAACATGGCTGCTGAGAAAGGAAACCTAGAAACCTTAGCACTCAAGACAGTTCTGCATACCAGTTTCTGAATGCGCTTCCTTGAACTAGGACTGACTGCCACAGAAGCAGCTCTGGGCTCTTCGAATAATTGCCTCTTAAAGCTCCAAACAGTAATTGCATGTAAGATACTTTGGAGCTGTCTCTGCACATAAATTCGTAGCTTCTCCTTCAGTTTTGTTTCTTGTGTACAGTTTAGCTGAACAGTGCTCCTATAAAGCTTTTCCAACACAGGAGGGCAAAGGAACATTTTCAAAAAAACCAGTTTTCAGTATGGAATGAAGCCTGGCACAGGGGATCAAGCAGATACAGGGGTTGTCACGGATGAAGGAAGAAGCTGGACAACAGTAATTTGTTTCAAGCAGTACAGAGTAAACCAGAGAGAACACTGACAGGTAGCAGACTTGGAAGGAACTCTGTCGTGGCATTCTGGTGGAGTCAGACCAACAGTCACCTGTGGCTGAAGGCTCCAATACAGCGTAAGCGCTGCATTAGCTTTAGTCCAGTGCAGGTTTGCTTACCTTTCCAAATCAAGTGACAAGATTTTGCCAGCTGTTTAAGGTGGGTGCAAAAATTAGGTGTCTGTACTTGCTAAACCAGGTTTACTTTCTCAACGTTGCCTAGAACCTTACTGTTGTTAACTTTATTCATGTGATGTCATTAACTGCATGTGCTGCTCGAAAGCCAGCTTTAGCCTCATCACCATTTGCTTGCTGCTGCTGTGGTTTATAGCAGCCTAGATTTTGCCACCTATGCTATAAAATGAAGCTGTTCTTTCCTCTAAGGCATTGTTACAATTACGAGTTTATGCTGTAACATGGTCTTGAGATAGGATTAGGAACAGCTGAAGGAGAAGCAGCTACAGCTGTGACTAAAAGAAAGACTACTTTCAAGCCCTTCTCTATATGCTATTAGAAATGCAAATGCAGGCAGGTGGCTTATTGCAGCAATGACTTGGTCAAGCACAAAGCCCCTGCAGCAGGTTTGGAGCACAGCTTGGCTTTTCTGGGCCTTTTCTGTTGTACAAGTTAGTCATTATGCAGCATTTCCTCCTCAGACTCTTTTTCCCCCTAAATCTCGTAATGTCTGTTCCCATGTGGCTGCAGGACACATCCACATGCTACGTGAACAAACTGTATCCAGGCCATCCTTCTTAAGGAAAAACTCCTGAGAAAGGGGATGCCTTTTCCACTGTTCAGTGTTGTACCTGCACTGCCAGATTAATTTGTTTCTGCTTTTTTCCCCGTTTTATTAACTGCTACAGGAAAGGTACTGCAGCAGGTTACCTTATTTCCTTCATTAAGCACATAATGAACTAAAACTTCTGCTGCATTTTTAATTGCTTTCCTCAGCAACTGGGGGAAGAACCTTTCAGTAACGTTAAACTCCTGAAGAGATTTGTTACAATAATTACTCCAACATCTTAGTATTAAGGAATTTAAAATATATTTATCTTCTCCTTAACCTCCCGTAGGTTGGGGGAATTAAGGACAAAGTCCTGGCAGCACATCGAGCTGGACTGAAGAGAATTATCATTCCTCAAAGAAATGAAAAAGATCTTGAAGAAATTGCGGTGAATGTGCGTCAAGATCTAACCTTTGTTATGGCAAGCTGCCTGGATGAAGTTCTGAATGCAGCTTTTGATGGAGGATTTGCAGTTAAACCCCGAGTTGACTGTTTGAATAGTAAACTTTAGGCAGATGGGCTGAGATTACTTCTGTATCAAATTCACTAGAGATCGCTGACTGCCAGCTCTGCATGGATCAGTGCAGCCAAACGAAAACACTGGTGTAAATGCAACATTCAATCAAAACAGAAAGGTAACAGCTGAAGTAAAACAACCTGAAACCACCCTGTACAGACGTTTGCTGACTTCTACTGTCATCCTGAAAAAATTTCCTGAGCGAAAGCTGAAGCTGTTGAGAAAGAATGTTGTAGCCTATCTGGCACAGAAGTATATACATGTCAGCAGCTGATTAAATCTTCAAACACACCCACAAGCGAAATAATAGGCAGTCCTGTGAGAGGTGTTCAGAGAACACAAACTGCAGCAAACAGGGAGTCTAAGAGATGGGGCTGTTACCAAAAAGCAAATTGATGTAGCCCAAGTTACTGAAGTAGAAAACACCACTCAATATGCTAACAAACAGCATCACAGGAGAAAAGGTGGTTCTGCAATCTAAAAAACTGTACTTCATAGCAGCAGCACAGTCTAAGGTAAATCAGGAAGTCTTGCCTGCACTCAGTTGTAGTTTGTGGCCAGATGAGGGGAGACAGGAAGCAGCTCCAGAATGCAAATGTACAAGCTCTTGTGAGGAAGGGGATAGTGCGGTGGAGCTCACGAACATACAGCAGCAAGTGAAGCTTACTTGAATACTCTCTGAAAAAGCCTCGTAATGTTCCAGAGGAAACATTATACCTACCTGTCCTTCTCTCTCGTCTGATACAAATGAACCTAATTCTGGGCTGCTTCCCTTTGCAGTTAAGCTTACAAATGTTGCATCAATTCAAACACTGCCAAGAAAATACTGCAGACTGAGTCATGTCAGGTATCCCGAGTCAGTGTACACCTTTGTCTCTTAGCCTCCCTTGAATGTGAGTGAAGGCTGAAATTTAAACTTAGGTAATTTAAGATCCCCAAGCCCATTGTTTTATACTGGGTTCAGCTGCAAGTGTTAACCCGGTATGTTGTATGTTCTCTTCTTGCTCATTAATTCTCAAACAAACTCAAGGGTGCTTATGAAACGCGGATTGTATCCATGACACAAGCCTTCTACAAAAGCAGCCTATGAATCAAACGCAATCGTTTGTTTTGCTTGCATTTCCATAGGCAGAAATCTGATTTACCTGCAACATTACCACACTGATGACAGCTATTAATTTAGTGGGTATTTCTGCACCTGATTTACAGAAACTCCTACAGCTTTCACAAAATCCTAATAAAATCATAAAAGTAGAACCTTTGTTTCACTATTTTAAGAATTCTACTCCTGGTCATTCCCTCACCCTGTTCAAAAGGTAAGAGGCAGCTGACACTTCCTGCCTTACAAAAGGAATGCAAAGAAACCAGCTAATCAGTAGAACACCAGGAAGGTAAGAAAACTGATGTGCTGCTCTGCCGGCACTGCTTTGCACCAGTGAGAACGCAGATGTGCAGTGTGTCTGGTGATACGGGAAATATTGTAAATACATTTTAGAAGTTACCAGAGCAGCTTCACTACAGAAGAACGGGGAGTTGTGCCTGCGAAACGTTAAGCAATTACTTTGTCTGCTGCAGCACTCGAGTGCAGTCTTGTCCTACAGGGACCTGATCTGAAAAATGAGAGGTTTAGTGCCACTGTGAAGATACTAACAGTCAGTTTGTTACAGCTTTTCACATTCTTGCTTGCAAAGCTAACCTGTTACTTTCAGATTTGTTAAAATCCCACTTCAGCATTACCCATGAGATCAGATACTACACACACACACCCCCCTCAGTGCCTTTTCTTTTGCTTTCGCTGACCACTGGCAAGAAGTATCAGTCTCTGCAGCAGAAGCCAGAAGAGTAAAGAACTTTTAAAGCTCATTCAGTAGACTGAGGATTCCTCTGCTCTTGACGGTTAAGTAGATGTGGTATTAAACAAATCTAATATTCCAAAACATAGCTAAACCATACCAAAGGTAAAAAGAAAGCAGTGGTAGCTCCTTTCCTCTGTCTGCTCTAATTGCAACAGGTAAAACTGCCACTAATGCAACACAGGTGCAATGCATGCTTCAGTCACTGTAGCTTTACTAAGATTCTGGGTAATGTAACACCACAGGCAGCAATAAAAAAACTGTTCCTCTGCTTTAATTTTAAAGCACTACTGCAAACAGGCATTAACAAGAGATGTCAGAACAGAACTCAAATATTAACATCCACAGCTGTCAAACATACTCCTTTTAAGGCAATGAAAAACAACAGACGTAGTGCCAATGGACAAATGCAGTGTCTGAGTTTCACTTGATAAAGATAACTCTGAATACTTCCCAAGACAGCAAAGTAAAATAGTACATCCTAGAATAAACAGCTAATGTAAGACAGCGCCAGGCTTTAATGCATCATTTGTTTTAGGTAAGTAAGGAACTGTATACACTGCTCATAGGTTTTTTCTGTAACAGTGAAGTTGACTTACCCAATCCTCAGAGACTTTAGAGAGGATTCCCCCGAGTCCCCTCTCTAGGATCAGCTCATCACAAGTGAATTTAATCACTGCATGTGATGATTGCTATCCAGTGTTTAATACACATTTTTTTCAAACACCACATGGTGCCATACCAGTTCACACTACAGCGGGTCAGCATGCATTAGTTATGCTCTGGCATCTACCTTCTGTAAAACACGAAGACAACTGACCATACCAGTTAGCCTCTAAAGCTCCCAGTCACCACTGAGAAAGTGAGATGGCAAATCAGCGTGTATTCCACTAAAAATACACTGCACGTTTAGCCAGGTTTCTGTCAAAGACCAGAAGACAAACCTGAGGCAACTGCAAACAAGCTTAATTAGGTGAGAAAGATTACTGACTTTAGAAGCCTGCAAACAATTAGCTGTAAGGAAAAGAAAATGGTACATGCACTGCAGGATTTTTGAAGCCTCCATCTACTGTCACAAAGTACCAGTTTATCTTTTAAATTAAAATCTGTTCAAACAGCCTAAATACCAAATGTAAGAAGTGCAACCTCTGCCATGTGAAGAAAACTGTTTCTGTAGTTTAATAATCCGGCCTGAGGGATTTTTTGTTCTTTACCTATAGAACTACTTACCTCATCATGTATCAAAACAACAGGAGTCATCCTAGTAGATCAACTTGAGATAAGAAAGTTAAGACAGCGCACAGTAAATAAACCGTATTTTAATGTGTTATTAGTTAATAGCCAGACTACCTCCCCAGACAGATGTCCAGTACTAATATTTTGACAAAGATTTCTTTCAAAGAGCTTAAGATAAAGCAGCTTTTCCCCCCTTTACTCTTGTGTTTGCATGTCTGTCCTTCGTAACAGAAATACCATTTACATTCATGGTTAAATTTTTCACATACAGGCTGTCTGCACAAACCCCGTATTATGCTGCACAAGCCTTTACGACTGGTGAATCACGCGGGTAGGAATATTTGCATCATAATGTCTATCATGTTACTAAAACAATTACAAAAATCAGTTCTAAACAGTTACTTCAGTAACAACCAAAAGACACGGAAAACAACAAACTGAGCCAGAGTAGCAATGTGTCAAACTTTGAGCTAAAGCAAAAAACAAAAGTTGCGGGTTTTGTGTTTGTTTTGGTTTTTAATTTGCTAGGTATTCTTGTATGACAAATATAAAAGACTCAAAACATCCCGCTCTGCCTGCCTTTTTTTAGAAACAAAAAGTCCAGGTTTATAACTACAAATACCATGTAAGACAGTATTGTCTTTGTATTGCAGAACCAACAAACACAAGGAGGCAATCAGGTTTCTAAGTGTCTCTAAATTTGAAACACGAAAATTTCTTGTTTTTGTCAGAAGATAACTCAAAGTACAACATCTAGACCTGTTTTTAAAGGAGCTCGCTTTCTTTGAACATCTTTGAACATCGGTACTCCTTTCACAGTCAGTACATTCACAAAGTAGCTCAATTAAGAACAGTATCACCAATGAACTGACTACTGGAAAGACACAAAATTTACCCAACATACAGAAACGCAAGTTTTACCATAGCAATTCTGCATAGCAAAAGATGACACCTGCAGTTAATTTTTAAAAGACACAAAAAAGAGAAAAACCTGAATT
The DNA here is from genome assembly GCA_013397515.1 of Upupa epops. Classification (NCBI taxonomy): domain Eukaryota; kingdom Metazoa; phylum Chordata; class Aves; order Bucerotiformes; family Upupidae; genus Upupa; species Upupa epops. Next base: position 90,711 of record VZRI01009103.1, on the reverse strand, counting down.
ACAGAAAAGAAAGTCATATTTATTTAATGAAAAACTAGAAGTTAATAAAAATTAGCAAATACACAAAAAATATACACAAACAGCAGCAATACTATGTAGTGACTTACAAAGGGGGATGGGGGGAGGAGGGGAAGCAGTGGCCAGAGACCAAACCGCTCAACATGGCTTGTCAGTCAAAGGGAAGGAGGAGAAAACACAAATGAAAACACGAAACAATATCCTTTTCAACAGTACAATCAATCTACAAACAAGTTTTTAGAATATTTTACAACATTTCCTGTAGAATCAATTCTTAATACAAAAGATGCCCATTTTGGGTGTATATATATTTTCAGTGGTTTACTGTTGACATTTTAAATATATTAGTGTTACTACATGCAACTGCTTTCTGTAATTTAACAGCCTTTCCTTTTATTTACCTTCATATGTCTACCCTCCATCTACCAAATAATTTGTCTGACAGTCAGAGATGGTTACCCTAGCTTCTGCTAAATTAAATGCAACGGTTTTAAACACTGGCCTGAAGAGGTTCGATTGCCATTTCAGCACATGGATATAGTTACATTGATGCCTAAATTGCCATTTTCTGCAAAAAGCTGTGCGATGCTGGTGTCAAAGACTAGACAGTCACTATTCATAATGGCTGTTGCAATTCCCTCATGAATAGACCGAGGAGTTGCTTCCCAAGTCAGTCGCCTCCTATGACCATTTAACTCAAGTCGATACGCAAAGTTTTCCGCTTGCTTGCGTGTTCCTATCAGCTGTACGATTGCAAAGAACTGCTGGTGACCATCATACTTTTCCTGTTTCTCCAAGACTAACATGAAATGAAAGCCAAAACAAGACTGCATCATAACCCAGTCAACAGCACCAGGAAGATTAATGTCTGTAGCAAGGAACACTATATCTTCTCCCTGAAGTGTTGTAATTGACTTGTGTTGATGCATCAGGTGTGGCATTACAGCATCCAGAGAACCTTGCCATTTACACGAAGCACCGGGACATGGACAGGAGTAAGGCCTAAACTCACACAGCTCCTCATGGTCTGCTTTTTCTGTGTGTGGCAGAGTTATCTCACATCCGGAAGAGGCGTATTTACACGGGAATAGTACAGAATTGGCAACTTTCTCCATAGCCAGGTTACGAATGGAGCCAAGCGGGCCTCGGCAAGTTGGGCAGCACGTAAGTTTGGGGCGACAGTTGCTACAAACAAGATGGCCACTCTGACACTGAAGAATTGGTGGCAGCACATAGTCAAAACACACAGGACACTCAAAGAGACTAGCCAAGTCATTATTGGAGGCGGTAGTGCCAGTCAGTGCAGGCACCCTCTGTGATGGTGTACACTTTGAAGTACCTGTGGGTAGTGCTGTAGCAGTCTGACGGCTCATTTCTGTTACAGAAGAAAAGAGAAGAGAAGCAAGAATTAGTAGATAAACTCATTTACTTTTCCTCTGCACACAGTATTTCTGTATTTACAAAGAAGCTTCAAAAGAAAAGAGATACAAATTAAAGCAAAGCCACCATGTAATACACGCTGTGGGTACATTACACATACTGTATCAGTTGTGCTGCATACAATACAGACACCTGTATGACAGCAGATTTAACAAGGGAAGAAATTCTGCTAATTACTTGGAAGTGGAATTTACCTACTGGAAGCTGCAATGGAGACCAGTACAGATATTTCAGCAACGTAACTGAAGTCCACACACAAGTTCGTTGCTGTTTGGCTTTGCTTTGGATACTGCATTTATTAAATACTCCACCCAGATCAATTGTGTGTAACATCTAAGAGCACAATGCAGCAATTCTGAAGCTGAATTTTAAGTTGTTGTGAATTTAGAAGTTAATGAAAACATTAACTTCTGAGTATGACCTTCTGTGTAACCATGCTTACTGTATAAATCTAAAAAAACCCAACTTTAAAACACTGGCAATGAAAAAAATAGCTAAGATGATTACTGCACTGGTCTTTCCCCAGGATAGGACAGTGACTCTTCCTTGTCACTACTCTGTTATCAATGCCCATAGCTTGTAAAGTGCATCCTCTGCTTCAGCTTCCTGAACTAAATCATGTGTCAAGAGAGCAGACAAGAAAAGCAAAGCTACTATTTTATTGGATTTCTCAAATAAGAAAATTCAAAAGCTTAAACCTAAAAATTAACATCTAAGTATACTCAAACACTTCCATTAACCTGGAAAGGCTCTGTTGAAAGTTCTACATTCTGTGGAGCTCACACTGAGGTTTTATTCTTCTAAACAGACTAAAGTTAACAGATGCCTGACCCAACAGCCGGTTCACGCTTTCCAGATGCAGTAACAGTACCGGAACTACTTCTACGTGTTACAGCTGCCCCATCTCTTCCTGCACCTTCTATCTCTCCTCCATCTTGTGCAAAATGAATTACTAGTACCTACCAGAAAAAATAAACAGTCCATTTTGAAATAATAAACCCAGTCTTCATAGGTTAGGGAAAGTTAAGTAAAATGCAACCCAAAACTGACTTCTGTCATCCAGTAAAACTCCAACCACCTGAAGAGCTTCTCTGCAAGCATACCAGCTCTGCGTCTGTCATATTTGTACAAAGCTCTCAAAACACACCTCATCTTGCCTCTCCTTGTTATCTGGGAATATTGGGCAATAGGGAAGGCTCCTTGTATTTAGCCTAATTTCACCCACAAACTTAGTCATGCTTGAACCAGATACCTCTCAACAGCACACTGCATGCTTGTGCAAGACAGGCACTGTTCACAGCAGAGCAAAGGAACCAACTGATTTCAACGTGCAAAATACCTTATCCCTTGACATTCAAAAAGTAAACACAGGTAGGCAATTTCAAATTCTTCTACAGAAGCACCTCTTTCCAATCCAAAGCAACAAAAACATGAGTGTCTAGGATTCAGCAATCATTTATTTTATGAATCTCATATCCCCAGTAACAACACTGTCTCACCCCTCCAAAATTTATTCCTTCATCTCAGGTTTGCTGGACTAGAAGTATCCAGTTCCCATCCTGAGAGATAAAAACCCAACACAACATACAGTGGTTTTCGAAGTGGGGTCTTAACTAATACCATAGAGACAGGTCAAGAATGTATCTTTTGGCCTTACTTTTAAGGCCTTCAGATAAAAAATTTAACTCATCTGTGACAAACCAACCACGTGCCCTGGGGAAGCAATGCCACAGCAGCTCACTGTGATGGAATTCAAAAGATCAGGACTGAGACAACCAAGCACCACTTCTTTTTCTATCCAGCACCAGCAGGTAAAAGGCTCTACAAACTGCAGCTATGCACTCCAGCATAGAGTATATACAGAGAATAATGGGGCATAGAAGACACATTCTCATCACACTTTGCCTGGGAAGACCTTAGAACCAACCCATACTCATATGTAACACTCTGCAAGTAAGTGTTCCCCTCAAAAACTGTAAACACACATTTCAGAAAAATGTATGTGTGCTTCATTTTACCTTAACCTACACATCCTGATCCAGGGATCCCCAGTCATCCACAGATAACACTGGGGAAAACCACTATGTAAGACCAGTTTATTAGGCAGCCTGACAAGCTAGGTGAGCTCTGGTTTGTTTAATTACACCTCTCAGAGCCCACTCAACAGTGAAATCATGCAACCCACAAACTTTGCAGAAGACCTTATGCACTTAAACTTTCTAAGCTATGGAAGACTAGACAGAAGAGCCTCACAGTCCTGTTTTATCACTGTTTCTGTATGTACCGACCTTCACACACACCTTCCACAACTAAGGATGATCCAAACGTGCAAGGAATGAAAAGGAGCAAGAATCTGTGAACCAAACCATGGCAGATGAGCCCACAATGAAGAAACCAGGTAAAGCTATAAACAAATACACCAAGGCTTAAGCCTGTCGAAAGCCTACATTTTCAGTGCTTTTGGTAACAAACACAAACAACAGTATGTCATGGCTGAAAAGCCAGAGGCGCTAATTTTCTACAGCTATCTTAAAAACTTCAGGTTAATCACAAGTGTTAGGAGTGTGATTCTTTTAACCCACCAAACTATCAAACCCACACAATTACAAAACAAGTAAAAACAACTACAGAAATTGAAATAAAGTTTAAAAACACTTTCAGCTACAAGAACTTTCCCACACTAAGAACTTTGATATGCAGTGTTCATTACTATGTTTGCTGTGTTTGTACACACTGGGAAGAAGTCCATAAGCAACAAATATGTCAGAGGTGGGTGTCAGGAGGATGGAGCCAGGCCTTTCTCAAGGTCATCTAGTGCCAGGACAAGGAGCAATGGGTGCAAGGTGGAACAGAGGAGGTTCCATATAAGTATCAGAAGAAACTTCATCATAATAAGGGTAATAGAGCATTGGAACAGACTGCCCGGGGGTTGTGGAGTCTCCTTCTCTGGAGACGTTCAAGACCCGCCTGGATCTGTTCCTGTGCAACTTGGTGTAGGTGATGCTGCTGCAGAAGGGAGACTGGACTAAATAATCGTTCAAGGTTCCTTCGATCCCTAATGATTCCATGACACACTAAGGTATGCTAGGTATCATATTCCAAAGTTCCTACAACAAAAACTATGCAAAAGCTTATTCACATTGGAAAAAGTGCACAACCACAAGAAAAAGTATAACCAGCAGAAAGAGTGAAAAGGGAGAAATTTAAGGTTTTGCAGATCAAGATCAAGAAAACCTCTGTTGCTCATTAACACTGACCTGCTGATAAAACTATTCTCAACAAGGTTCTGGAGAGGGGCGAGATGCATTCAACAGGAATTTTCTCCATTTGTATAAAAAGCTTTCAGTTAACTGAAAGCCAAATAATCTCAACAAAAAGATTTGGAACAATGTGGCAGGTTTAAATATCCACATGGACTACAACAAAGATTACAACTGGAAACCTAGTCCAACATGCCTGCATAACACACATGCCAGGCTCAGGAAAGCTTAGGCATTATGGAATACAGATGTGACAATGGTAAGATCAAGGAAATGCAAGTTTCAGGAGAGGCCACAACAAAACACCCTGTAATAAATAGCTCTGGTCACATAAAAACTAAGGCTGCAGTCTCTTTGTAAAGAAAATTATCTTTAAAAATGCTTTCCTATCATCTGAAATTAAGTCCCATTCAAGGAAGACTGGAAGCTTGTATCAGCACTGTAACAGGTACAAATAACACCCAATCACTACTAACACCTACTAACTTGACGCAATGTGTGCTTCAGCTTCACTCCTAAGCATGCAACAGAACATTAGCAGTTTCCAAACAAAGCAGAATAGCTGGAGAAAGCCAGCACAAAAATGGCTTTCAAGAATCTAAGGATGTGCTCTGAGGTGTCCGAACCACAGTTTCAAGAGTCCTGTCCTGGAGCAAAACAGCCTTCCCCAAACCAACCCAGAAACCCCTTGACAGGTTAGCCAACTCTTTGAACTCTGTGATGGTGTCACAAAACATACAGAGCTTGAAGAGAAAAAGACTGATACACCAGATGGGTAAAAAAAATACAGTGGAAGAAAAGCTCACATGGCTTTAGAAACTCAGCCAAGGTGCAGACAAGGGGAAGCAGTTTCAAGTGAAGTTCAAAACTATGATGTACCCCACATGCCATGGAATTAATAACAGTACATCACAATAGGTTGATACCCTTTCAGCTTCTCATCTTCCAAAGGTGTTTGCTTCAGACGCCATTCTAGAAATCACATCTCCTGCATTTCACCTTCAACTATTTCCTTTAAACACCACCCACTTCTACTAAATTCTCACTCCTATCAAATAGCTTAGACTTGGGTTTAACATTTTAATTTGTTTTTGACAAGGTAACTGAATATTCACTTTGGAAAAAAAATACAGTGCAAAATTTCTTGATAGTCATCTTAATAGCTGGAAGGGAAAAACAAAACCCTCCTGACGTAATGCTGAAGAGTGATGAAAGGACAGAACAAGCCTGTGTATCATACACATGCTGAGAATACTGTTTAAAGATGGTAACAGAAAGATTAGCCAATATCGTATTTGTACAATTCAATATTGGTAACTTCTGTAAAGCACTATAAACAATGTTTTCAAAACACTATAAGCAATACATTGCAAATATTAAAGTCACTGATATTTTGAAGGTTTCACAAATGCAAACAATAAAAGCAGTGCACATTTAGAAAGAAGAATGGGCGGGTAGCGTGTGTATGTACATATTGAAGTACATGCAGCATACATCATGCCATAGTCAAGAAACTCTGAAATGTCACTGACACAGAAGTCCCAAGCGAGTATCACCTCGAGAATGAAGGTAATTAAAAAGCACACTTTGCCCTGATTAAAAAGGGGCACCAGTGTATTTCAAGTAGGGAATTATCTTGCAATTCTTAAAGTAGCAGTAGGTTAATATTTTGTTAAGCATTCTTAGGATACTGAATTTTTGTATTATAGCAGCTCAATCAATCACCTGCAGAAGGGAAAAGCCAGCTTTTCAACTACATGTGCTTCTTAATTTTAAAAATAATTTTCCAAGGAATCTACCTCTCTCCTATCCCCTCTTGTACTTGTTATCATCAATGTCCAGCAAAATAGAAGGGAAAAAAGGTTTAGCAGGCTCCAGTGAAAACATGACATCACACTGTGCCACCAAAACCACACTTCAGCACATACATATACCATTAGGTGTATTATGCACAAATGTATCAGAAAATAGGTTGTGAACATTTCTTTAAATAACATTTTTAATGTCTATTTAAAGTTTAGAAGACATTTTAAAGCCCAAGGTTTTTCTCCATTTTGATCTCTACATGACTTTCTCTCCTGCAACTCTCAGAAGACGTTAGATCTCAAAGGCCTGGCACTGTTAGTATCGAATGCACACCTGCTGCTGCAAATCTAACAAAATCCAACATAACAAAGTACATCACTGCTTACACACAGCCTCTGTACCTGTTGGTCTATCTCAAAACTTTTGGAAGACAGTTCATGACATAAATGATTAATCAACTGCATAACATAATTTAGTCTCTCCATGCTGTTTTCGACTCATGAATAATTAATTCTTTTCATCCCTTCCAGACACTGTTGTTTTCTTCAATGCCCTTAACTAAATGCTATTTGTTATCTCAAGACACCTCAGGGTTTCTGTATTTCTGCATAATAACTAAATGCCAGAGCACTCCAGTGTAACAGAGTAATATAAAACAAGACCAAAAACATTTCAGAGACACAGAATCATCAAGGTTTAAAAAGATCTTGAAGATCATCATGTCCAACCATCCACCCTACAAGCCCTAACCACCTGAAACACCGTATCTACCCAATTTTAACAACTCCCAGGACAGTGCATCCACCCCCTCCCTGGGCAGCCGGTTCCAAAGTCTCATCACTTTTCTGTGAAGAAATTTTTCCTCATGTCCAATCTGAACCTCTCCTGGTGCAATTTAACCCCATTTCCTCTTGTCCTACTGCTAATCACTAAGGAGAAGAGGTCAACACCCGCCTCACTCCAACCTCTCTTTTTTACAAAATTAGTTTCCTTTTCCAAAATGTTATCTGTCCAGTTCATCTACTCTTCATATAAAATCATCAACAATTCCACTACCTTTGAATGGTTCAGCTAGCCTGAAATCGCAGTTCAAGACATTACCAACCCCTCCTTCCAATCATCAGGAAATCCTAATGGATTGATATAATCCTAGAATGAGTCACGGCTACCTCTGTAGTACGCCACTAGACCTTAATACATAATGTTTCTGATGCTATCATTTGTGTGTCGTGTGTCATGTTCAAAATATGATCACTAGTCACTGCTAGTGGGCAATCCTGACCATCTGCAAACTCCAAGCTCACTATGTGGCAGATACAGACACAAACAGCACTAGGTAAACATAAACAGTACTATTACACCCATCAAATTATAGTGACCTGTTTCTTATCCAATACAAAAAACATGAGCCTTAGATCTGTTTGACTTCTAATTCACCACTATCATTACCTGTTTCTCCTACATATCTATGCCAGTATTAAACATCAACTCAAGAGGTGTTTTTTGCTATCACACATTCACTAATACCTCTATAATACACAATTAAGGAACAGTGTCTATGGAAAAATCTCACTGGCAAGCAACTACTGCCATGACTATAGCATTCATTTTTAAACGCAGTTATTTCACCAATGTTAAACAGCAAGTAACACGATGACAGCAAAAAAGTGGATAACACAGCATTTTTGTTCTGGAAAATCAAGATCCAAGTCAGCATGGAATATTGGGAGACTATATTGCTATACTGCTATTCTACTGCAGCCTTACAAAAAAGATGAACTGAGGAAGAAAGTTCAGAGAAAAAAAATTACTACCACATAAACCCCCAAATCTCATTCTAGAATTACAACTACAAGTGCACAAAGAATAGCAAACCCAGATTTAGAGCACTCACTCTTGTATACTCTGTACAAGATAATCAGAGAACATCTCAGCTTTCACATATCTGATATTATAAGGCTTAAATAGGATTTCTCTGCAAATTCTGATCATCAATAAATTATAAAGCAAAGTAAGATGCTTATGTCCCCCATCTTTTGAGCAAGGAATAGGAAGCAGGACAGAAAGCAAACCCTAGGGAACTCCTGAAAATTCAAGCTATACTAAAAACATTACTGAACACTATCACTAGAAAAAGAAAACTGGTATGAGCAACAATAAGAAAACTTACTGGTATCTGGTAATCTGCTGTACAAGAAAGCCAAGCCACACACTAGCTAGCGAAACAATGTTTTCCGTTATATGTACACAAATACAGAGAAAAAAAAAAGTTCTTTAAATACAAATCAAACACATTAAACATATCATGGGCTACTCCCAAACTGGACTTTTACATAGTTTTCCTTTTTAAAACCAAGCAAATAACTTCTCTCATAGCTATTGCCAAATCCCACCTAGTAAAGATGTGTGAAGACGACAGTACAGAAATACTGCTCAAAGCCATATACTGTACACACCTGCACCGTGCCTGAAGTAATGCTCTGTGACAGAAGACTTCTCTCTTCTCAGTTCACTAGCTCTGTATGCACAGTGCCCATATAGGTGGTCAGTTACTGGCCAAGTTCTGCTTAGCACAGGAACCTGAACCTCCAGCACTTACAGCATGGTAACTACAGTTATCAGCAGCCTTCTCAGATACCAAACTGAACATGACTTTCAAACATGACTTTCTGCAGACTGCCATAATTTGAGCACAGTAAAGCTGAGATAAAGCAGAAGCACAGGTTTTAAAATAAAGTTGGCAGAAACCAGAATCAAACAAAAAGAAAACCTAAATACAAAAAAACAGACAGCTTTATACTAGCAATACTAACAGGAGAAACAGGTTTTATTTTATTTAATTTTTCCTAGTAAATCCACATATCCTTTCATTGTACACAGAGCAAGAGCAATTCAGCCCAGTCATGTCTATAAATATGGGTAGACAGTTACCTCTTAAAGTGTTCCAGACACAGCATGTTGCAGTAAGAAGGCAGGCGTAGAGAAGGATCAGCTACAAAGTGAACTAGTAACAGCACCAGAAAAAAATGTTCATGCTGTAATATATATTAGCATTCACAAGCTGGAAGCACTTAATTCTGTTCTACAAGATACCACACATGGGCTCTGTATACAAATGCATTCTGTAAGTGAAGAAAAAAAAAATCCACAGATTGAAAATTTTAACAGCAAATCCTACCAACTGTGACAATCTGGGGACAATTTGTTTCATTCCTCAGCCTGATAGGGCAAAAGCTATATTCTTCACTGCATGCTGTAATTACCATGCAATATTGCATCACTACTCCTGTCTCTCTGGCAGACAGAGGGAAGAGGGTGTGGCATGGAAGAGCTTACCTTAATTCCACACTGCTGAAAAAAATAAAAGAGATACCTGCACTTTGATGCAACTTCAAGTACAAAGCCTTTGTGGTAACTATTCCAATTTAATTTCAAGAATGATTCTATGCTCAGTGTCTTTCCTGCAAAACTAATCAGTACTAGGGAATCACAACATATTTTGGGTTGGAAGCAACTTTGAGATCATCCAGTTTCCAATCCTCCTGCCATAGGCTGAGACACCTCACACCAGATCAGGCTGCTTAGAGTCCCATCCAACCTGGCTTTGAACACTGCCAGGGATAGAACAACCACAACCTCCCTGGGCAGCCTGTTTCAGTGCCTCAGCACCTTCACAGGGAAAAATTTCTTCCTAAGACCTGATCTAAATTTACCATCTTTTAGCTTGATACCATCCTTCTTTCTTTATCCTATCACTAGAGTCCCTCAACAAGTCCTTCCCCAGTTTTCCAGCTTGGTGTCATCATAAAACTTGCTGAGGGTGTGATCAATGCCACTGTCCATATCACTGATTGCACTGAACCCAAAGTAGACCCCTGAGGAAACCAATCTCCACTTGGACATCAAACCACTGATGACAACTTTTCTGAATTCAACTATTCAGCCAACTCCTTAACCATGGAGCAGCCCATCTGTCAAATCTTTCTCTCTCTATTTTAGAGGTAAGAATGTTGTGTGAGACAGTATCAAACGCCTTGCAAAAGTCCAGGCAGACCAATGCTGTAATCCTGTCATAGAAGGCCACCACATTCGTCAGACACGATCCACCCTCAGCAAAGCTGTGTCAGCTGTCACCAATCACTTCCTTGTTTTCAGTTTCCAGGAGAATCTGCTCCATGATCTTGCCAGGCACAGAGGTGAGACTAACTGGCCTGTAGATCCTAATGGGTTTTTCCCTTTTTAAAAATGGGGGTTATGTTTCCCCTTTTCCAGTCAGCAGGAACTTCACTGGAACACCCTGATTTCTCAAATATGATGGAGAATGGCCTAGCAATTCCATCTGTCCCTACTACAGGTGACACTTCCTTCTCCTGGTCCCAGCCTTTGACTACTGTGACTTGGACAGCATGATTTGAGTATTGTCTGGTAAAGTCTGAGGTAAAAAAAAAAAAAAATCACTGCGTACCTCAGCCTTCTCTATATCCTAGCTAAACAGGCCACCTATTTCCTTCCAGAAGGATCTCACACTTTCCTTAACCTGATATCTGACTGCATGGACAATTCCTCTATATTCATATTCTCACTGGGGACTTCAATTTACCAGACATCTGTTGGAAATGCAGTACAGTAGAGAAGAAACAGTGAAGAGGGGCCTTGGATGTGTGAAAGACATCTTTCTGACACAGATGGTGAGAGAGCCTATAAAGGGGGGTGCCTCACTGGACCTGCTGTTTACAAACAGTTAAGGTCTGACAGGAGACACGGTAGTCAAAGGCTGTCCTGGATCAAGTTCTTGATCCTTCATGAAATAAGGAGGGAGGTCAACAAAACCATCATAATGGGCGTCCGGAGGACAGATCTGTGCTTGGTTGAGACTTGGAAGAAACTCATAAAGGACAAAGGGGTCTAGATAGTTGGGGTATTCTTAAAAAAGTATTCTTAAAAGCACAAGAGCTGGCTTTCTCCATATGCTGCAAGATGAACCAACAGGGAAGACTGGCTTGGCTGAACAGGGAGCTCCTGCTGAGCCTCAGGGAAAAAAGGAAAGTTGATCATCTTTGGAAAAAAGGGCAAACAACTCAAGAAGAGTACATGGATCTAACTAGGGCATGCAGGAGGAAAATCAGAAAGCCTCAAGGCAAGATAGAACTCAATCTGGACACTTGCATGGAAGACAACGAAACATTTTTCTACAACACCAGGAATGGCAGGGAGAATCTCCACCCCTGACTGGGTATGTAGAGAAACATCACCACCAAAGATAAAGACAAGGCTGAGGTACCTAATACTTTCTTTGTCTCAGTATTTTAAGGCCCAGTACAGTTATTTGCCTGAGCTAGAAGACAGAGACATAGAGTGGAACATACTTCCCACAATCCAAGAGGAAACAGTTAACAACTTGCTAAGTCACCTACACATTCATATGTCTATGGGGCCAAACAGAATCTATGTAAGAGTGCTGAGGGATCTGGCACAGAAGCTCACTGAGCTACTCTGCATCATTTATTAATGCTCCTGGCCAAAAGGGGAGGTACCAGATGACTGGAGGCTGCTAATCTAACACCCACCCACAAGAAGGATGATCCAGACAACTACACACCACTCAGCGTGACCTCAGCGCTAGGGAACATGTATCAAGTAGTTCATCCTGAACACACACAGTAAGTGCAGGACATCTAGGGAATCATGACCAGCTGGCATGGGATTATGAAAGGCAGGTCTTGCTTGACCATCTAATCTACTACAACCAGGTGACTTGCCTGGCAGACAAGGGGAAAGCTGGAGATGCTGTTTACCTGGACTTCAGCAAAGCATCTAATACCGTCTTCCACAGCATTCTCCAAGAGAAGCTGGCGGCTTACAGCTTAGACAGATGGACTCTTTGCTGGATGAAAAACTGGCTGCATGGATGAGCCCAGAGAGTTGTAATGAATATAATTAAATCAAGTTGGCAGCCAGTCACAAGCCATTCCCCAAGGCTCAGTACCAGTTCTGTTTAACATCTCCATCAATTATCTGGATGAGGGGATTGAGTGTACCCTCAGCAAGTTTGCAGATGACACCAAGTTGGGCAGGTGTGTCAATCTACTTAAGCCATACAGAGGGACCTGGACAGGCTGGATTGATAAGCCAAGGTCAATTGTGTGAGGTTTAACAAGACCAAGTGCCAGATCCCACATTTTGGTCATGACAACCCCATGTAACTATAAAGGTTTGGGGAAAAGTGGCTGGAGAACTGTTTGGTAGAAAAGGTCTTTGGGCTGTTGACTGACAGCGGCTGAACATAAGGCAGTAGTGTGCCCAGGTGACCAAGATGGCAAACAGCATCCAGGTCTGCACCAGAATCCTTGCAGGCCTCCTGATGTTCTTGCCCAACTTTCTTTTCATAGGGATGTAGTGCTCTTAAGACTGGAAATGGTGGTCTCTGAAAGTTAACCAGCTTTCTTGGATTCTCAGTCTCTCCAAGACTCTTATCCCTTTATGAGGAGGTCCTTGAAGAAGTCCAAGTCTATTCTTCTGACATTCAGGGTAGCAAATTTGTTGGGCACTCTCCTTGCTGTCCTAAGGACATTGAACTCCACCATCTCATAACTACTACAGACAAGGCTGCCTTTGAGTTTTTACATTCCCCATCAGTCCCTCCTTGTTGGTGAGGATAAGGTGCAGCACAGCACCTCTTCTCATTGGCTCATCTATCACTTGCAAGTACAATTTATCAATGCACTCCATGAATCTCCAGGATTACATAGCCTTGAACAGACCACCGAAATAACTGGATCTGGTCAAAGAGGACCTGGAATATAAAAGAAACTATCATGACACAAAAAAATGCTCTATAGGAGGAGTCGGGACAAGATTACACATATTAAGTATTTTTATATAGTTCTTGTTCATTGCTTAGGTTCATACATATTTCCATCTTAATTTGCACTGTATTACTGTATGCAGCTGTGATGACAGAGGAGCCCTGCAAAGAATGGCCATCTCATATGGGGAAGGTCAAATGCATAGGGAAAGGCTTTGAAAACTGAGACACTGATTGCAGAATACAGATCGTGGAGTCCCAAGATATACGAGACACAAAATCTATACCAAAGAACTTCCAGCATCACAGCGCAGTAATACTGTAAGCCCAATTTTTAACTCACTAATTTTCTAGTACTAACCTAAACAGGGTGTCTAGTTATTTTGAGGGAGAAAACTTTTACAAGTTATTAGGTGTTTTGAAATCCGTATTTTTAGTCTTCGTAATGTCTTTTTTTTTAATCACACACAATACAAGAAGAATAAAATTCAGAAGAGTTTCACAGGATGGTTTAAACTGAAAGAGCCATTAAAGATACCTAGTTCTAACCTATCTGCCACGGGCAAACCAAGTTGCACAGAGTCCCATCCATCCAACCTGGCCTTGAACACTTCCAGGAATAGAACATCCACAACTTCTATGGGTAACCTGTTCCAGTGCCTCAGCACCCTTCCAGTGAATAGTTTCTTTGTAATATTTAACCTGTATCTTCCCTCTTTCAGTTTGAAACTACACTCCCTAATAAAGAGTTTCTCTGCATCTTTCCTGTAAGCCCCCCAGCATGCTGCTATAATGTCTTGAGATTTTAAATGTAAAGGATTAATGTTTTTAGAAAGGACATTTCTATATTATCCTACTATGGATGCCTAATTCCAAAGGAAATTCAAATTTTCAGAAGAAAACTAGCTATGGAAATCTAAGATAGGACACAGAGGTTTCTGTTTTGTTGACATGCCACAGGCAGATAATGAAGAGCATGGAACTAACTGACATTCTAACAAACGTTATGACCTTAGTAAATAAAGTGCCAAAACACAGTATTTTCACGTGACAGTCACAAACTCTTCAGTACTTAATTCACTAAATCTCTCACCTCCTACATGCCCTGTTTTTCTAACCTACATCCTCTGAAGTACACGTGCCTCTATTAAAACAAATACAGTTCACTTTTTCCTGCTCATCAGTTCTGAATGAACTGCTTCTGTAGGATTATTGTACAAGGATTCAACTGTCAACACTAAAAAATAATTATTTCAATGTTACTCAAATTCTCAAACTAGGCTATTAAACAAGTCTACCATGTCACACTCCTGCACAGTACAACTACTTTACTGCTTTTCATGCAGTGCTTTTAAAATGTGGCTTTATCAACCTGAGGCACAGGAAACAGACCTGGGTTGATCTTCAGACTCCTCAGATCAGCATGCTACATTAAATGATTGAGCATTTCTTGAAACTTAAGGAAAAAAAGATTAGGGTAAAAGTAGAGAAAAAATATTAGTGGTACCAGAGCAGTAGTCTGTGGCATGGGAAGCCTGGGTTTAGAAACTTGTGACAGAGCAGGAACTCTGTTCTCTTGAACAGATAAGTATTTCCCTGCCTTTTTAACAGGTTTTAAAATATTCTAAATAGCTGTGAGTCTCAGACATTAATGCAAAAGGGAATGAATTAACTTGATAACAATACTAAATTAACTCTGTAGACCCTATTCAAATTTACTTCAGGTTAGTAATAATGAAATCATTATACATTAAAGGATACAATTTTAAATTATTTAACATTTCCGCTTTCACAGACGGCAATCACTGTTTACTTTCCAGTTCCTGCTCACACATGGTTAACTGCCATGCTCTTTGGTATCTCAAATGCTAAGTCAAATTCACTTACTATTTCACTGATTTGTTGCTTGGAAAATGATTTATGGCATACAAAATTATAGTTCAAACATAATCAGGCCTGAGTCTACATCAGAAAATAAAACACAAGGTATTGTAAATGCTTTGGAAATTACAGTAGATATATCTTTCTGCTGCTTCGTGCTATCTTTATTAGCACTTTTCAAATGCAACACCTATCACTATGTCATTCTCTGTGTTAAGTAGTTAAATCAAAACTTGAGTCTATGTTGCCATACTGAATCTCAAGCATCAAATCCCACAAGCACCTCACAATCTAGTGAGTCCCTGTAAACTTCAGCAGCTTTTAAACCTTTGTCTTTTACAGGAGTGTTACAAAAATATATCAGGTTGGATGATAATGCATTCCAAAATTAGAAAATAAATGTGATGTTTCACAGACAACCCTAAGTCTACTTTCTCATATATGTATATATTAAAGAAGACCCTTCATGAAATAATCGTTGTCACACTCAACTCCTTTAGTAGAAGAGCACCTGCACATCCGTGGAAGACTTATGACTGCACAAGGAACAATTCCTTAAATGGAACACCTGATTTTAAAATAAAACTGTTTAGGGCAGCAGCTGGTTTTAATATTCATAATAGTGCTTGCTTGCTCTTCAGACTACTGCTTTACAGAAGCTGATTGAGAAATAAAATCCATCTCAACTTCTATTCTGAAAAGTATACTTTTATTTGTAAATAACAAACAACTACACTTGACCTAGCACTAAGTCAGACAAAAATTTTATAGTACACCATCAACATCTGCCATTATTCCCTAGTCACACCCATGTAACCAGTCTTCAAATTACATCCTTAATGTACTTGCATAATCATGTAGATATTGGCCGTGTAGAGATGAACCTCACACAAACTAACTTTCATCTCTATTCACAATTTCATGCACAAAAAGGGGAACAAATTCCTACTGTGAAAATAATTTTGTTACTCCGATGATTATATATGTATTAAAGTATATGCATATATATTTCAAAATAAACAGCTGTTCAGAAATCAAAACAGTTGAGCAGACTGTCTGCAGAGTTTTTCAAGATGTCAACTGCACATGCATACAAAAAACAAAGAAGTCAGGTTCAAGGCTCCTATTTAGGTGAAAGCGCGCAAGTTCACAAAAACCTAAAAACTAGCTTTAAGTTAAATATGAGATGTTTATCTTCTGCACCCTACAGTGGAACTACTCACGTGTCAACACATAAATGCACATTGAGGCATGTTTCAAATATGATTTCCGAAACAAAATTAGGTCATTTAAGGAGATTAAAATATTTGATCACAAGACTGTAGCAAATGCCAAGTCCTATGTCTGGTCAAAAAAACCCAGGAAGTAGTGACATTTTACAAAAATTTAAAAATGCTTTTGAAAAGCTGCCTGCCTTTTACCAATTAGTTCTCTCTCTCCTTTAGGTAACATACTCAGCAAGATCAGTCTTGCACAACTGCAGGAGTACTTATGCTGGCACACCAGGACGGCATCAGAAACAAGTTGACAATAACCACTTTTTCTAAAGCTGTAAGCGCGAACTTACAGTGATCCCAAGCGCATCCACATTGAAAAGGGATAGCAACTCTTGCAGCAGCTTTCTTTGGCATAGAACAAGCTACTCTTGAAAGTGAACCAGACAATATCTATTCCTCACAGGGAATTAGTTTCCAACTGAACTTGGGAAGAAAACTGGCCTGTTTTACACTCACTTTGGTGACTGCAGCACTGCACGTTATCAGTACCAGCCGGAACAGAAACTGTCTTTAGCTACTGCAGAACTGTACTCTGGCAGGTGGTACAGCTTGCACAGTGCTGCCTCTTCTATTATTTCCTCTTTCCTAACACTGATGTGTTAACAGCAACTAGCCACGTATTTTAGAAACAATGCTAACTTTTAGAGAAATCACAGGAAAAACTAACTTTTAAAATCCACTTCAAACTAGGACCCAAATCACATTTCAGCATTAAGCAGTGTCTACTAAGAACTCAGAAATCTTCTATTTCAGTTGCCATTGCCTTCCCAAGTACAGAAGACATAGAACCTTTCCTCCTGAAAGAGTAAAGAAAGAGTAAACAGAAAAAAACAAAGATGTTTCATACACTTACATTTCTAAGCTAGGCAGCAGCTCTAGAAATTTTCATATAAAAATTTTTTTCAAAACTTTCTCTCCTCTAATCTGACACTGAATTGTTACTAATACTTGTACTCCAGATAAAATCTTTCCAAAAGTTTGACTGTCCATTAGCAAAATTTAACATACCATTTTTTCTTCATACATAGTTTTCCTTTGACATATTTCATCTTAACACATCATTTGAAAATAAGTCTATAAAAGTGTAGCATTCTAAGTGCTCTTCCTTGACAGCATTCAAAACACCCAGAACAACTAATAACCCAAAAACAGAAAACGCACTGTGGTCTTTCATCAAAGACTAAATTATTTTTTGCTATATTTGGTACTGTATGTGTAAGAGCTGCAGGAAAATAACTTTAAAAAAATTAACTTATGACTTTATGCAATGGAAAGCAAAGTTCAAAGAACTTCTGCTCCACTTTAAAGGAGTCAATGACTAATTATTCAAGTAGCAGCAGTTCTCTTTGTTCTTTTTCATGTTTCAACAAGGTCATTGGTAGAAGATACAAACCTCTTTCTAGATAAGGCATACAAAAAAAGATAAGGTCGTCAACAACTGTCTGTAGGTGAATTTGTTGCTCTTTTCACATCAATTTCCCTGTAGAAATATATCCTAGCTGATCTTCTAAAATACATTTCCAGATGCAAAAGAACAAATACAAACTTCACTCTTCAAATAATGTTTTGCTTCCCCACTGGAAGCTCTGCTGACCTGCACTTAAATATTCACATTCCACAGACAGAAAGTGAAGTCAAAATCCAAAGTGCACCATTTGGTTGACTGTAATTATCTAGCACTTTGCCTGATTAAATTACTATGGAATTAGTAACCATATCTTTCATTATTCCAGTGGTAACACAAAAATAAAATTAAAAAAAAAAATCACCATTTCATAGATTAACTCCAATTGTCATATATTTACACATCATCCAGAGCATTACAGAAACGTAGCCTGGATTAGTACTGGAAAATACACACATACATACATGAAGTATGGCACAAAAATCAGAAGCATTAAGGGAGCATTAGTACTAAGTTTGGTTGTCTTTCTTCATCCAGTTTAGTTAACAGCTAAACACATCATAGCATGGTATAAAACAACCCCAAGTGAATAAATTGGGAAAATTTTTCTTACATGCAACCAAGAGCCAATAGGAGGAACCCAGGTAAACCTGCAGTATCACCTCCTGGGAACAACACAGAATTTATGCATAACTCTCTATTTCTTTCTAGTCCTTGATATGATATTGTGCACAGAAAACATACCAAAATGGCATTTTTATCATGACACTGTTACATTTAAAATATGAACAGTACTGTACACATTGAAAAAGGTCAAACTGTTCACATCAAATTTTCTTATTTGAAGAAAAAAACATTCTATTAAGATACCAACGTCTCTACCTCTTGTGTTTTTATTAAGAGTCAAAAGAGACATCTATTTTTTTACTATTGCTTTTAATAACTAATTTTCACTTTTCTTGACACTGGATTTCCTTCAAAAAACAAAGCAACAACAAAAAATAACAACTATCTCCTGCATCTACAAAGTTTGCGAGTGCTAAGACTGTAAAATTCAGAGCCTGCCAGCATCCTTACTTCACCGCTGCTGTTATTTGCAGCAGCAAATACCTGGAGATTCAGGTAACTACAGTCAACAGCTGGAAGCACAATTTTCACAGCAAACTGATTCTAACTTGAACATCAAGATTCTCATAGGAGTTGCATATATAGTCTTGCAGAATGTTTCATATGAAGAGCATAGTTCATAAAACTGTCCTGCTTCATTTTGAGTTTTTAGACCAAAAACAGTTGCTGCTTACATTAACTTGCTCTACCTTCTTCCACATATGCGGCAAGTGTCTCTCACATCTCAGCAGTACATCTATCTCTGTTCACGCTGAGCAGGCAGTTGTAACTACAGTCAAATCTGGAGCATTTAAAATATTTACTTTTCTTAGTTCACACCTACTTAGCTGAAACCACTGAATTTCTGAACCAACTCCTCTTGTACAGTCTAGACTACAGCATTAAAACCTTACCAACAGAAATGATAGATTAATAGACTACATACTTAGGCATGACATGCACTTTCAGGATCAAAATGTTTGTTGTTTCATCAATTTCAGAATTCTTATGTCACAACAGATACTTTAAAAAAACTCACTAGCTCTTATCTTGTGCTTCTCTGAATAATTTTTCATTGCTGTGGTAAGTGCTAAAGCTATTTAAGTACATTAGTTTCCACCATAGTTAATGCAATTATAATTTCTAGCACTTCATTTTTACATCACTGTTAGAGCACAGACCAAAATTACAGAAGAACAACTAATCAATTTATTCTTTAGGTATACTACCCCGTTATTTTCTGCAACTAGTGCAGAGATCCAAGTTTTAACCTAAAAGCCTACCAGCATTCTAATACCTTAAACATTCCTGAAGACCAGCTTGAGTAACTCAGGGTTGAGAAGAAGTCCCTTCCATTTTTCCTCCCCCTCTGGAATGCAATGTGCTAGCTGCAGAGTTTAGAAGGGAGATAAACAGACAACTAAAACTATGTCCCACACGTGGAATATCCCATGTCCTTCCTGACCTAGTCCAATTAGCTATGAGCTTCCTAACATCCACTCATCTGGCACTTTAAACAAATTTAGTCACTTTGTCTAGTTATTCAGCATATTAGTAAACTGCTTATTGCAGAGGAAAGGCAGTATTCACCCAGACTGGTTGAAACAGACTGAAAACAGCATATTATATAAGTACTGTATGCTTACAGTTAAAATGGAACGTGAGCTTATAATAACCGTGTTACTAGCTCACTCAGTTCTTCTCTTGAAGAAACAGTTCGGATGCTTTGCCTTTTACTACAAACGCTGTTTTTCAGGTCCTCTTAAAACCTTGAGGACGGTGAAAAAACGAAGGTCTCCACCCTTTTAATTTCGCAGGCAAACGCCTGGTATTAACAGCGTCTCCCTACTCTCCCCGGATAGAGAAGGGCAAGTCAGCGGCCTTCCCAGGAAATGTCATCAAGGGGCACCCAGCAGCCCATTTACTTCGACAACCTGTTTCCTGGGCGACAGGGCCCGTCTGGCCGCGGGCAGCCCCCCGCCTTCCCCCACTACCGTCCACCGGGCCCGCTCCCGAGCACAAAGCGCAAGGCGCGGTCGGGCCCACAAAGGGGCAGCCCCGCGGCCCAGCCCCACCGCAGCAGCCGGGCCGCGCCGCCGCCTCGGCCTGGATCACAATAGCCCAAGAGAAGGGCTCGGAGCCACCTACCGATACGGGACCGCCTTCTCCGCGCTCCTGGGGGCTCGTGGGCCCGTCCGGGGCAGGAAAAGGCCCCGACGCGCCTCGATCCCTCGAGCCCGGCCGCCAGCAGGAAACCGGACGCCAGGGTTGCGTTTAGGCCGCATGAGGGCCTGGTCTCAACTCTCCTCAGCGGCGGCCCCGCGGCCCTTCCGCGGGCAGCGGCCCCACACCGGGGCCGGGTGGGGAACAAAACACTCCAGGGGATTCGCTCCCGCCCCGCTTCCGAGATCGGCCGGGCCTCCCCTCCGCGACACTCACCTGTGGGCGCTGGGCTGGGCGGGGACCCCGCGGAGGTGGCCTGGTGCTTCCCCGGCGGTGCTGCGCTGCCTGCAGGGTGAGGGACTGCGAGGCTCTGCCGAGACGCTGTGGGAGCGCGGCCCGACCGCCCCAACCGACCGCGCGCTCCCTCGCTGCTCTCGTTGCCGGCCGAGGAGACACCGCCGCGGGGNCGCTCGCGGCGTTGCCGGGGAACAAAGAACGGGGACAGGCCGCTCGTTACCTGCGGCAGCGCTGCCGCCGCCGCCACCCCGTGACGGTGTGGGGGGAGCCCCGGCCTCTCGCGCCCGGTCTGCCAGGCGAGCGGATACGGTGCCGCGCCAGGAGCGGACCCGGGCCGCAGAGGCCCAGCCGCGGTGTGGCACAGGGGCTGTCAGTTCTGCTCTAAAACATAGAAGAGCCGTCGAAGTGGCCTTTCTTACAGGGCCCACTAGCGTCCAGCACCGCATCATCTCTGTGATTTTAACGGATTGCTGGCAGAAAACTTCTTTGCCCCGTAGTCTGTTCAAAGACTGCAGAATACCGCTTAAACCCCTGTCTAAGTAATGTACAAAATACATAGGTAACTTTCAGAACATGAACGGCGTGTAATTAGTTTCATTACTAATGTGGTTACACGTGCTTTGTGGACCCTGTTCGTCTGCTGAGACTGTTCAGAGGTTTGCCAGATGAGAGCCACTCTTTATTCTGTTTTCAGTAAAATATTTTTAAAATACTTATTTACTGTCAATTCCAATTACTAAATGACTGAAATATTTTCTTGGCTAGTTTGTCTGATGAACCAGATGGTTCTCAATAAACTCATTTCTTTGGATGACCAGAAAACACTTGTTTTTGTTTAAAACTCAGTCTGCCAGGTTTGCTGTTATTCAGAGATTTTTGTGCTTGGCTTTAAGGCAACTTCTCAAAAATACACCACTGTAGTGATGCAGTATAGTAGGTACAGGACCCACTACTTAAGAATCCTTTCAAGCACAGGTAATATTTATTGTCAGAGGATGACACTATGGGAGTATAACTTCTTTGGACATACTTTTCCCATACACACCTTTTAGCTATACAAGGGTTACTGAGCCTTTAAGTATTCATGAGGAGTAATACATGTGGCAACGACCACCAACCCATAATTGGATTGACTTATTGAATACTCAAGGAAATCTGTTATGATTAAGTAAAGTAGTATATTTGGATTAGAAAGGCACAATGCTGAAACAGCGTGTTACCAGGCTATTTCTGCATGCAGTTTTTGGACAGAGCAGGGTAAATTGTGTGATGCATATTTTTTGAAAAGGCAGAAGTCTGGAAACTTAAAAAAAAAGTGGAAACTTAAAAAAAAAGGGTAGTGTTTTATAGACAACAACAAGGAAAAAATCTCCTATAATAGTAGAAGCTAATATATTTAGATAAAAGAAACAGAAAGCTTGTTAATTCCAGTATGTTCCTGTGTGGTGTCGTCCAAAATATGTCAGTTAAATCTTTGATACTGCAAACACACACAAAGATTTTGCTAAAAAACACAAGTTGACAGTCTTCCAGTTCTGTATCAGATCAATGCATTGCTGGTTGGTCAGTATTGCTAAGCTTTTCACTGAATAGAAACTAAATCCTTGAGCAATTAAAGTCATTCAGCCTACTTTCTAATGGATTTTTCTTTTCTCTCACCACAAGAATCTACTCACTTCACTCCTACTAACCTAGCCTCTGAAATGCCTGTAGTTGGTTCACATGCCATAACCCCTTGTAACACCCCAGCACATTTGTGCTAGCTGCCCCATGGACATCACACAACACAGCTACTTCCCACTGCTTCATTACCCAGTTCACATCCCTGACATCTCCAGCTGGCTGACTAAAGGGTTCACATTTCCCTCCTTCCCTGAGCAGGACCACTGATACAAGTTTTCCTCCACTATCCAACATTATGCTTTTCAAGAAAGCTACAGGAACTTCAGTGTCTTTGAGACTCATTCTTCCCTCAAACTGGGGTGAAATTAGCTTACAGGTTTCAAAATTGGTAGAAAGAACTGATTGAAATAGACCCCATAGCCACTTCACATAAGATTCATTACTGCAAAAAGAGGGTTAAAAAGTCTCAAAGACTCATTGAGAAGTCATTTAATCCCTGTTCCTGATTCTCCAAGGTAGAATCAGCTGTACTTTCCTTATTCCTGACAGATGTTTGTCTAAAAAGCTCAAAAAAATCCTCATGCAGTAGAAACTTTTAAACTATCCTCTGAAACCTATTCTAGTATTTGTCTGTCCTTAATATTACCTGTTTCTTACCATGACATATAACCTAAATAGCCAAATATCATTTTAGCCCTTTCTTGAGATGCTTAAGTGGACACACCTTTTTTTCCTTCTCTGGTTTTGAAGACTTTGATCCTCAGTAAATTATATATGCATGTAGGCCTCTAGATTAATGTGCTTCCTCACAAGACAGTATCTGTAAATTTTCAGTTTCATATTAAGATGTAAATACTTTCTCCTCTAAACTCTAGATGGTATTCTTGCTCCTAAAAGTACTATTAATTCATATTCATTTATTAAAAAAGGGATAAAGTAGTTCACACTATTTGAGTGACTATAAAATGTTAATGTCCGTATTAGTATTATTATAGTACATATCAGATTGTCAGTGAAAAGTCATTAGTGATTGTTTGTGTAAAACATATTCATTGTTTAGAGAATGAAGACAGTGTTAGCAACACACAGCAGCATGCTCTTGAGCATATATTAGCACTTTGGGTGCATGACTAAAGACTTTTATGTCAGTATCTGTTTCCTATGTTTGGACTACACATTTTCAAAGAATCGTAGAATCATATAGGTTGGAAAAGACCTTTAAGATCACCAAGTCAAATAATTAATCCAACTCCGCCAAGCCTACTGCAAAACTATGTCCTTAAGCTCCATATCTACATGCTTTCTAAATACATCCAAGGATGGATTCAATACCATCCCTGGGCAGCCTGTTCTAAGGCCTTATGACTTTTTCAATAAAGCTTTTCCGAATGTCCAACCTAAACCTCCCCTGGTACAATTTGAAGCTAGTTCCTTTTGTTCTGTCACTCACTACTGGTGAGAAGAGACCAATAGCAACTTTGCTACAACTTCCTTCCAGGTAGCTGTAGGCAGCAGTAAGGTATATAGTAACAAAATTCTGAGCTACCAAGAACTGTATGAGAAAGAAATTCTTGGATATGCTGAAGACCTTCTTCCATACACCATTGCATTAAACCTGGTTTGTAAGTAAGTAATGAGATTCTCTGGAATACATGTGATTTCCCACTCTTGATCTGCAAAACCTCATACATCTACAGGATTGCTGACTCCAGTCATTTTATTGATCCATGCAATGCTACCTTTGCACTCGAGCAATTCCCTCAAATTTAGTTTCCACTAAAAGAAACAAAACCCCAAACCTTCAAAAGTAAACACTAAAGTTTCAGAAGGCAGTCACAAACCTAGCTTTTAAAACAATAAGTATTTCACTATTAAGCAAATGTTATTTTAGACTGTTTGGTTTTAATGGACCTGTTATACCAATTGACTTCAGGTGTACTCACAGAAACTATATATTATTATCTTTTACTCATTACAGTCCAGCCCTGCTCTCTCTTCCTATCACTAGTGCCCCAGGAGAAGAGCCTGACCCCCACCTGTCTACAACTTCTCTTCAGGCAGTTATAGAGAGTGATATGGTCTCCCCTAGTCTCTTCTTATCCAGGTTAAACAACGCCAGCTCCTTCAACCTCTCTTCATAAGACTTTACCTCTAGTCCCTTCACCAGCCTTGTTGCTCTCCTCTGGACCCACACCAGTACCTCAATATCTTTTTTGAAGCGAGGGGCCCAGAACTGCACACAGTATTCAAGGTGAGGTCTCACCAGTGCCAAGTACAGGAGAAGAATTACGTCCCTACTCCTGCTGGCCACAGTATTCCTGACACAAGCCAGGATACCATTGGCCTTTTGTGCCACCTGGGCACACTGGTGGCTCATATTTAGCTGGTTATCAACCAGTCCCAGGTCCCTCTCCACCAAGCCACTCTTTAGCCACTTATCCCCCAGTCTGTAGTTGGAGGGTATTATTGTGGCCAAATGTAGGACCCTGCACTTAGCCTTGTTAAACCTCATCCTGTTGGCCTCTGCCCATTGACCCAGCAAGTCTAGATCTCTCTGCAGCATCTTTTCCCCTCCACTGTCCCCCAACTTGGTGTCATCTGCAAATTTACTAAAAGCAGATTTGATCCCCTCATCCAGGTCATCAATAAAGATGTGGAACCGAACTGGGCCCAGCACTGATCCCTAGGGGACACCACTGCTCACTGGGCACCAGCTGGATGGAGTACCATTCACAACTGCTCTCTGTGCCCAGTCATCCAGCCAATTAACCCAGCAGAGGGTGTATCCATCCAAGCTATGGGCTGCCAGCTTTTCCTAGCATATGGGAATCACAGGATTACATTTCAGATGTTTTTTCTTTATGCAGAGATTATTTATAAATACATTTGAATAATCCATAAACCAGGTGCAGGCTATCTGCCAGGTTGCTCCATGGAAGTATTTATGATCGGCATTTTTCTAGACAATTATTAACTTGTTGTTTTAGGTGGAAGCATGTGGTGTCTGCCAATACAGGTGAAGTAATTAATCTAAATTCTGTTGTATCACAAACTCTGATAATGTTAGCAACAGAAAAAGTCACAAGCACTGTCCTCCTCTTCATCACAACAAATCCAAGGAGAAGCTTAAGACCATGAAGTTATTTTGCAAGAATCCACAACCAGTCATTAGACAAAATGCATTGCAGTCTGCCCTGACCTGTTTTAGCGTCCAACTAACTAAATTTAAAACCCCTTAAAATGAATTAAAAGCTTCTGAATCATCTAGTTCATATTACATAAATACGTAGTCTTCATTTAACTCCTTCTGAGTGAGAAATGAGACGTGTAACTCTATAATATCTAAAATGGTATAATATTGGAAAAATTCTGAGAACATGTAGCACATAACACTATACTGAAATAAATTCATCAGTACTTGGCAATTCTGTAAGTTAATTACAAGACAAAAATCTGATTTTAATAATAGTGTGAAACACAGTAATAACTTTTCCATTTTTAAATGTGCATGTCTGTGAAGTCAAATAAAACACAAAGGTGGTTTTGAGATTTTCTTTTGGCAAGGGTTTTGTGAGATTCTGCCTGATTGAAAGAAAACAGTTTACACCCTGCTCTGAAAAAAACCCAACACTGGACAGTGATAGGTAATTAGAAACAAAATCAAGGAGAAAGGCCTTGAACAGTTTTTTTTTCTTTTTCAAAGACATAGACTATTACCAGATCTGAACTAGTTTGCCAGGTAAACTGTACACACAGTTGGTCTAAAGCCCAAACATTATACGCAAAGTCATCACAGAGGCATGATTTCACTTAAAATTGCTTGTCATGGAATCATGATTTAAGATCCTGCTTGCCACAGCATGAGTAAAACACACCTTGCTCAGGAAAGCAGCAATATGCTTTATAGAGCTAGAATGATGATTTTAATGGATTAAATTGGAATGACAAATTTAGCAAAGTTTTAGACAGAGATCTTTCAAGTTTGATGACAAAGTTCACTCTATTACTGCCTGTGTGGGAAAAATGTACAAAAATCAGCATGGGGTTGAGCTGAAATGATTTTACACAGCTTGAGTATGAAAGGGGTAAGGATGATTCTCCTGTTGAATTGGGAGGTTCAGAATGAACTTGGCAACAGTTTATGACTAATAATTTTGGTACAGAAATTTTAGTGATAGTGATTTAACATGGTGGTTTTGGTCCTATATAAGTTTAAGATAAAAGCAGTTTAAAATTCATTAACACTTTCGGTGAATCATTAGGTCAGGCTGTATATAGCAATGCTTAATCAGTAATTGTTATAATCAATATGGAGATCTCAGTAATGATTCACCAAATCTCTCTAAGCAAATCACACACACATACACAGATGTAGAGGTTAATCTGTGATTAAGATGTTTCCTTTTCTGCAAGTTATAGTAAATTTTAGTACGAAATGAGCTTTATACTTTTACAAAACCCAGTTATAGTCAATTATTAACTTCCCTCTTTGATGGCTTTTACAAGCAGATGATCCTTACCTTCATCCATATTTGTGAGTGGACAGGACAATCTTTCCCTTCATTAGCTTTACTAGTGGACAGTCAGAGTCTAGTTTGAGAGGTGTCCCGGCTAAGGGAGAGATGCCAAGACACAGCCTACTGTAATCCCAGAGAACTCCAAGGGGCCTCACTTAGGATCAGAATTGATAAGTTTGAAAGCTGATTAGTCTGGTTAGTGCTTTTTATAGTGACCATTTTCCTTTCCAGCCAGTTTTGGTATGCTTCAAAGTGGGCTACGATCCAGGCAGGAGGAGTTGCCAGTACAATTCCCCAGGCAACAGGAGTTTCAGGTGTGGTTAGGGAGTGCCTAGCGGCTCCAGCTTACTGTATTTGTACACAGGATAGGAAGATACCAGTTTGCTTAAACTCACTGCCTCATTAGGCAAGATCAGAAATTACTAAATTGTCTCAGCCCACTATATTTTGTAACTAAACAAGAGCACAGTGGCTGCTGTGGACATCACTATGCAGTCCAAGGTGGAGGGAGATCTGCACCCACCTAAACTTCTGGACCAAACTCAACACACCTTTAGTTTAATGGAGAAGCAAACAGAGTATGCAAACACCTGTAGCTGGCAAAAATGTTAGTTTTCCAAGAGGTATACAAACATAGTTCCATACCGAGCACATTATATAGCCAGCTCCTATCTGAAGTCTTACAGCTTGTTTCATGGCATTTACTTATGGCTCAGGCAAACAGCCAACACTTTGAGTCTTGATCAAGAGGAGGCCTGTATAGGATTTTTGGTATGTGCTTGGCCTAAACTTATTTATTAAATGGTTCTCCTTTTCCTTGAGGAAAAAGGAGAGTGACATCACTTACAAATCCTTTTTTGCTTTTGTGAAATACCTGTTACAGAGACTAAAGGCTGCTTTGCAAGTTTTATTTCTACCAATCTCCTGGGGCATGTGATTAACACCTTGCTCAATACTACCAGTTCCTACTGTTCTAGCTTTCTCAGTACACATGAATGTTTCATTGTTCTGTGTTCAGCCTTTACTGACCAGCCAACTGTACTCAGGCCCATGACTGAGCACTGTCACAAACATTTGCCAGAAAAAGAGCATTATGAGAACCCTTCCAAAGAAAATGGTCATGCTTCTACCCTCTTCCCCACCCCTGCACCTCCCCTCCTCTTCCTTTATCCATGCAAATGGGGACAAAAAGTCTCCTGGTTTTCATTTTCTTCATGAATCAGTAAGAATGAGAGCACTGCTGTGGGGAAACTTGGACAAAGAAGCAAGATTTGCATTCAGCTTTAAATGAAGGGTGATTGGGAAGTTCTGATTTTTTCCTCGTTATTAATTTGTCATAAGAGTGATCACCAAGACATAAATGCTGCAGATTCATATAGTAAGAGTCCATTTTATTCACATTCCTATTTACGTTTAAAATATATTAGGTATCATTATCATTGTCAATAAAGCCTTTCACCAGAAACACATCAGCAAGTCATATGGGCTAAATAAAATACATTGCTTTAGGTTTTCTGGAAACAGTACAATGTAAGAATGTTTATTACCAGGAATCTTTTGCCATGCAACATTCCTGTTGATTTGACTGAGAGGTTGTCTGAGCAGAGTGTAATGAAGATTATAAAATCAGAGGGGGTGTCTCAGTGAGGACAAATAAATTGAATTACATGTGCTAACCCTAACACTTCTGCTTTATAGAAAAGAGGCAAAATGACAAAAGAAAGCATTCTGGTTTTCACACATGAGTAAAGCAAAGGCTTGAGGTGTTCTAAGGTTCTTTGATACATGTGCCTGTTTCATAACGCACACATCCTCTTGGCCTTTCTGCTGTAATGTTAGTTACCATTGTAGCATGCTTTTTTCCACAGTCTTTCCCCTAGATCACTGGTACAGCACGGAAAGCTCTGTATTCAGTGAGGTAATTACCACAGTGTTATCCCTTGTCATGAGAGAAGACAATTTCAAATTTAAAACACACCCAACAGGATAATTCGAATAATGTAATGTGACAAGAATATATTTACTATCCCAATTAGTATGGTGACTCTGACTATCAATACTGTCACGATAATCTTACCTACTGCTTGATTTTTAATTCTAATTATTGATTATTGGTTTAGCTTTTGGGGTTGGGATTTGGTTTTTGCTTTTTTCTTATTTCTCTCAGTTATGTGGCAAGGACAGCTCGCTGGCTAAAGTGAAAGACTGTTTTTTAAAAAATTATTAGACTTGATTCATTGAAGATTAAACATATTTACCAAAGTAAGCCCAAAGTTAAATGTAAAATCTCTTACGTAGTTATAAATAAATCTGTGCTTGTTTTGATTATTTTTTGCATTTGATTTAAATGTAAAACTCTTGGTAAGATCACACATTTACAGAGCTGCCTGAGAGAAAATTTCTAACGTGTCAGCTGAACAAAGACACTGTCTTCAAAGTATTTTAGTAGGGTGACATGGTAGCAATATTCAAAAAGACATTAGATAGAGATCTTTGCAAGCTGTGCCTATGTTCACTGTACTACTGCTAAAAAGTTTATTTCTGTCTAAATTAAAGGTAGCAAGTACATAATCTGAACATCTGCAAAGTGAAATGCATGGTTTTTTTCACAGTTATGGAGCTAAATTCAGCCCTGTCTGGCACAGCAGGAATAAGAAGTATTGCATTGTGTATCCATAACCAAGAGGGATCTTGCGGACAGGGATTCCTACAGGCACACACCAGGGAGGCACTTCAAGACAGGATACAATACCGTGGACCCTGTCTGTCTGTATGGCCATACATACAGTATTAGAGACACCTACATCTTTTTATTTTAAATAACAGGTAATTGAAGGCATATTGTATCAAGCAGAAGCCCACCACAGTCTCAAACTTGCTATGTTTTTATATTATTGTAATGCATGCTTACTTAGAGTTTAAATGCTAAAAAACATCCCAAATTTGTTCAGGGGAACATTAGTTGTAAAACATGGGAATCACTTTCTCCAGAACTATTCTTGCTGTTGGGACTCCCTGTACATTTAGAAAGTTTGGACAAGTGGTAGGAAAAGCTACTATGATAGAAACAAAATCCATTGTTTCTGTAAATTTCCTAAACTACACTACACAGGGACCAATTTCAAATAAGGTTACTCCAATAGTTTCAACAGATTTATGTGTCCCTTTAGTCACCACATTACAGACAATTTTCACAATCAATGCATCTCACCTGTGAGCTTCCAATAAATGGTCCTTACAAGTCTATTACAATGTGAAACCCTGAAGTGTGATCTATTCCGGTAACTAACCAAAATCTTTCCCAGCTGCACATCAAAACTGCTGTAAAACTGCTTTTAGCAAAGAATTAGAGTTCATTCAAAAAATCCAGCTGTAGAGTTCCTATAGTGCTGCAATCAAAGTTTTGGAGGTTTTTGTGAAGCAGGGTTTTGTCAGAGGCAGAGATAAATTTCAGTGCATTCCTGGAAAACAGGAAAGAACTGCTTGATTCCAGCTACATCTGTCACCCCTCCTCATTTCTAATTAATTTGCCAGTTTAGCTTCCTTTTACAAGTACTACCCTCTCTTGCACAGTTTTATTCCATTATCCATGTTCAACTTTTCCAGTTGTGCACTGTGTTTTTCAGACTTGCCTATCTTTCTTTTTCTCCCTAGTTAGGAACTCCATTAAGAAACTGCTTTAAGCCATGTCCACCTAAACTTCTTCCTCCCTTTTTCGCTGGTGTTTTCCATATGTTCCCAGTTTCATTGTTACCTTCATGATTGCTTGTCTAACAATTAAACTTCAAGAAAACAAATTGGTATCAGGAGTTTGTATCAAGGAGGAAGAACCCCTTGGGAATGAAAAACAAGCCATGGCTGCTGCATCTGCTGAATTCTAATGGAATGTAATTTAA
Source organism: Upupa epops (assembly GCA_013397515.1). Taxonomy (NCBI): domain Eukaryota; kingdom Metazoa; phylum Chordata; class Aves; order Bucerotiformes; family Upupidae; genus Upupa; species Upupa epops. The sequence continues at coordinate 59,717 of VZRI01009103.1, read as the reverse complement.
TCTGTTTAGAAGATGGTTGCTGAGGCTTATTAGTACCAGAGGCTTTCTGAAGAGTGCACATACTTATCATAAATCCTCACAAACTATTTCAAACTCCATTTATCTCTATCTTTCTGGTTGTGTAGATTTGCTACAACATGGCACTTAGAGAAACCATAACAAAATCATTCTCGCACTATGCAAAGCTTTGTACTGTATAAAATCACATTGGGAAAACTGACAACCAACACTAAGAACTGTGTGGCAGGGGGATATCTGCTTGTCCACACTGCCAAATACACAGTCTCAGCAGCCTAAGATTGCCTGCATCAAAACTGTAACCACATTTAAAATACTAGCTCCCAAACCTGCTTACCTTAAAGGGGAAAGTGAAACGACCATATCATAGAAAGGAGAAAAATCTCTACAGATTATCAATAAAAATTAAGCAGAGAGCTTATAAGTTGCAAACTTTAATGCTGACAAAGGAAAAAAAGTCAGCAAAAAGCAAATCTTGCCCCTACAATTCTTGTTTCTATTGAGGCACTTTTCTAAGCTGTTCCCAGTTTATCATATTTTTACCTTAAGTTGTGAACTGCATTTGCAGTGACATTAAGAATGTTAAAACACTGTACAACTAATTTTAGCCTGTAGGCTAAGAAATTCTGGTTTCCCTGCCTTTCAGATCAGTTGCTGCATGACACTTCTTTTTGTTGCACCAGCAGAGATCAGCTTAGACCAAATGTTATATTTACATACTATGACCCATACAAGCAAGTTACAAGGCAGACAGATCCCTCTACAAACCCCAAATAGTATCAACTCCAGTTTTGCACCAGGCTCAATTATAGAGGTAATGCTGCTTTTATAAAATGCACTCAGGGCTATAAACCTTAATCATTTGCTAGGGCTTCAGTATGGCAGTTGTTGCATGGACACAAAGTTAGGACAGTTCCTGCCCCTCAGAGACTTTTGTATAAGATGGGAGAGAGAAAAAGAGAACACACATGAAAGCAGCAAGACAATAAAAACTAGCAATATAAGAATTGCAGTATGTTGGCATCCTGATACTTGTTCTTTGTTCTGTTGGCATGATACAATAAAATAAAGATTAACAAAGCGGGGGGTGGGGGGTAGTTAACTAGGATCTGAATGAAAGTAACAGTTTTGCAGGTGTGCAAAACCCTCTTCTGAAGCACAAAGAACAGCATAGAAGATTGTGAATATGTGAATTTAGTAATTAACTAAAAAGGCAGGAAATGTGCTATACTGAGATCACTGTAGGAAGGATTTAACCATTCAGTAGTGACAGACAGCAACCAGGAGGCTGTGAACGATCTAAGAAGGAGGGATGCAATATGCAAACCAGAAGCCTATTATCCCAGAAGGGGATGATAGTCACTATCTCTGGAAAAAAGTTTTAGCAAGATAGACATCAGTAGAAAGAAGTACCAGAACGCATTTATTTACTATGGAGCACAGATGCAGAATCTTAGAAATACAGCTTTTTCTTTGGGTTTTTTTTTCCCCCTAGCTGAGATTTGTTGAGAAGCAGTGCTTTATGGTACTGAGAATCAATCCACACAGCACTGGCTTACACAGATTCTCTTACACACTATTTTTCACCAGTCCCACACATCAACCCCACATCCTTACCCATTTTTCTCCCTCATATCTTAGTAAGACAAGGCTTCTGTTTCCTCTGAGTCCTACCATTTTCTCTTCTGTGACTTTATATCCTGAGGCACAGAAGAGCATCTGCTGTCTTTCATTGTATTCCTATGCTGGCTTTAGAAAGCAATGTTCATGCTTGGTATGTGTAAGACCTTCATTAGGAAAACTGCATTTTAGCCTGAAGACCTTTCTCTGGATTGGGAAAAGAAGAGATTATTCGTTCACAGCCATGTGAAGAAACTATGTTAGGCCTTTCCCATTTACTCAAAGTCCAGCCTAAGTTTCATTTTTCAAAGGCAGATCTCCATATGTTTATGCTTCTGTATAGGCATAGTTATATTTATCAACTTACATAGGACTTATAAAAGTCTTTGCAGCACGTATGCAGAAAGATGTGTCTAAGCACGACTAGCTGAGCTCCATCCAAATGGATTCCCCAGGGTAATTTACATGTTACATTTAAAGTTAATATTCTGTTCCTCTGATATTGGTGCAGTGGTAAAGAAAAGGCTGCATTCTATTTGCAACTTCTTGGAAAGAAGATAAATTGCTGTCATAATTTTTCAAAGATTACAGGTAATAGAAATTTGTGCACCGGTTATCTTTTCCTCCATCTTACTGGTCGGAGGAAAGTGGGCAGCCAGAAACAGACACACAATGCTCATCAACTCTTGGCTATGTGGTTGGTACCATTGTGAGAGATTTTATGACAACGGATGTCCTTTGGTGATTATAACCTGCTGGGGAGGGATGGAGTACACCTGCCTGGAAAGGGTAAGGGCATCTTTGGTAGCAGGCTGGACAACATAGTGATACAAGCTTTAAGCTAAAGGTTTTGGGGATGGGGTCCAAGATGGAAGCTGTCACATCAGTACATAACCAGGAGAATTGGAAAGAACCAGAGGACAAACCACCCCAGGGCTGTACTCAGCTGTGGTCTGTCCTCCCACTCCAAGGAAAACTGGGTGCTTCATTAACTCTTTGGAATGCCTCTGCACTAATGCATGCAGTGTGGGGAACAGACTGAGATATCTGTGTGCAGTCGCAAGGCCATAACCACATTGCAATTACTGAAACATGGTGGGATGGCTGGGACAACTAGAACACTGTCGTGGATGGCTCTGTACTGTTCAAGAAACACAGGCCAACAAGATGAGGTGGTGGAGGGGCTCTTTATGTGAAAGCACCTGCAATGTATCCAGCTCTGCCTAGGAGAGGATGAAGAACCAGTTGAGAGCTTATGGGGTAAGAATTAAGGGGCAGGATAATATGGGTGACACTGCTGTGGGTGTTTACTACAGGCCACCTGTCTAAGATGAGGAGGTTGATGAGGCCTTCTATGGACAGCTGAAAGCAGCCTCACAATCACAGGCCTTGGTCCCCACAGGAGACATTACCTTGATATTTGCTACCAAGGTTACACAGCAGGGCATGCTCAATCCAGGAGGTTCCTACAGTGCACTGAGGATAACTTTCTACAAGTGATGGAGAGACCTACAAGGAAGGTGCACTGCTGGACCTTGTGTTAACAAATAAAGGAGGACTTGTTGTTGATGTCAAGACTGAGGGCAACCTTGGCAGCAGAAACAGAAAGGACCACTGACCCATATCTGGATAAGTACAGCAGAAATTAAAATCATTGTCAACATCCAGGTTTTCACATTACACAGGGATTTTGCTGACAAGTTCCAATTTGGAGAATAGCCTAAGAATCTACACAGTGAGAAGGGGGTTTCTAAGCTACAGGAACACATTTACAGGACATGCTCTGCCTGTATTCTAAGACCTTTTGTTCAAGGCAGGGCAAAATTGCATTAGGTTCATCACTTGAGAAATAGAGAACAGCAGTAGCACCTGCACCTCTTGCCTAGAGCACAGTTTAAATAGGAGAGTAATATTCTGTTTAGAAACAAACCTAAGGAGCTTACAAATTATTAAATAATAAGGTTTTGGACTTCATGTAACCTCTATGTGGTCTCTTTTCCAGTGACCACAATCTAATTTCATCACAGTAAGATCTGAAATAAATTTTATTACTAGAGAGATAAACTATACTGCACATCTGTAAATTAATCATGAAGGATGGAGTCAATGTTTTACATAATCTCATCTTCTTTTGTGAGCTTCTATGAAATGTAATCACTTCCCACTCTATTTAATACCATTTTCCAGTTTAACAGATCCAGAATTTTCTGGCTACATTGTACTTACAGCCCCTACAAAGACATCAACTCACAGTATGAATCAGTAACTTTTTGGATACCAACTCAGTGGCATTTCAAGTAACATGTTTGTCATACTAATAAATTCCTCCTACATACAATGGCCAAGGAAGGTTCAAGGTTGAACATGCAACAACAAAAGACCCACCCTTTTAAGCTTTCAAGGGAACATGAAGGCAGTATCCATCAAGACAAAGCCTTTGTGAGCATTATATTTACTTGCTGTCATTTTAAATCTCTATTTTTTTTATAATCATCATCTTTGTCTTCAGTCAAGTTGAAGATGAACACGCTTACATCCTCTAATTAATGTGCTCTTCTATTGTGGAAATCTATGAGATTGCTAATGTTTCCATTACAATTTAGAGTGCAAGAAATTGCCCACGAGTGAACTTTATCTGTCCATCTGTCATGAAAGACACTGAATCACATCTCATAATTCCAATTCTCCCAAAAAATACAACTTGTATTACCTTCAGGTTTTTTTCAGCATACTTTTATAAGGGAGAGGGGGTGTCAAGGGTTCCAAATGTAAGCCAGGATACATTCAAGTACACCATGCAAGAACACCTAATCTTGCAGCATTGTACAAAGCAGAAATATTCAGCTGTGTTATGACACAGATAACTTTTGCATTATTTCCTCATAAAAAAAAATCTAAGTATTTAACTAAATAACACCATATCGAATTTGTATTTCTAATTTTTTTTATGAGTATATCAGTCTGAGGAACATTTAAAGCTTTTTGAATTGTTATTAATAAGATAAAAGACCTTTTCCTTTTAATGTGTATTTCATGTACTTTGACATGATCTGGGAAACTGACCAGAGTAAAAAGACTAAGTAGATTTATTTACACAGAAATACACTGCCAAGAAATGTTGGATACGAAGGCCAGAAGTCAAGTTCCAATATTCTGAGTCAAATCCACAATAGAAAACAATAACTGTGTTTTGTGGAAGTGTTGTCTGGTTTCTTTTGCTACCCATTTGTCAGCACTCTATCAAGCATCTGCCAGACTATAACCAGCTGTTAGCTACCTCAGATTATTCACTATTAATAATGTAATATCTTGCACTATTTGGCCAGATATTTTTGAAGCTTCATGAGCAAAGATTACTTCAGCATGAAGATTTCTTTCTGGCAAGGCACAGTCTGTTAGAAGGAAAGGCTGAGCTGTTATAGCATATACCGAGTTTGCAGGTTATATTAACTATACTTCCACACCTGGCACAACTGTGTTTATATTGGCTATTATTTTGTAGGTATAAGAAGAAAACATAATTGCTAACAAGCATTCACTTGGTGAACAGTGAAACCAATCAAGTCCAGCCTCTGTATCTGTCTGGAATTTGGGCATTTGTAACATCTGATCACTTACCGTCACAACGACAGTAAGGGTAGGGGAGAAAGCTACCTTTGTCACTTTAGTGGTGGTATGAAAGCTGACCACCTGAGAAACAACAGAGGGCAGAATCTCATAAACTTCATTTAACTGGAAAGCCCAGCAGAGAAAGAATCAGGTCTTAATTGAGATGATTACCTCATCAAGAGACTTTAGCGTGACTCAAGATTTAAGAAGAGTAATGATATTTAAAAAATCTTCATATTAAATTAGTACTGAATGCTTTCCAGTGAGTACGAAAACAGTAAGTTAAAAACAAGTGAAAAAAGAGAATGTTAAAATATTTAAGAAACTGCACTCAATGTATTCTGGGTAGATCACCAGCTGTAGATAGCTGTATAATGCGATACACAGATGATAAAAATAAGAAACAACTATTAATGTGCCTGCTGTCTTAAACACACTAAAGTTTAAAGCCTAGCATTTACTTAGATTTATTTTTCAGAGATTCTAGCAGCTCCTAAGGGGTCCTCCAGATGCTGTCAGGTCATATTTAATTTATTTTCAAATGCATAAGACAACTGTGCATCCATTGCTGCCAAGTGTTTTCCACCAATCTTCCCTGGCTGGCATGACATCCCTCTGCAGAACCTGAGCTTAGCATGCTGCAGCCATTAAACTTATCTTGACCCATGCAAAGGACCACAGGAACAGACTACTCTGGCTATTTTAATTTTCTTATAGTCAGCTTGTGAAAATGGTCAGCATGCAGAGTACAGTTGGGTCAAAGCTCATTGAAACAAACAGTGATGTTATTTAGACACACAAAGGTGGAAGTTCGCACAGGAAGTTGCAATTCCAGTATAGGTATAAGAAAAAGGTTTCACACAGAAGTCCTTCCTGCCATTGGTCTGATTGAGCCTAAGAAATAAACTGATTAAAAGGTGGTGTAACCATATGTACTTTCTTGTTCCACTTTGCTTTCAAGAAGAACATAATGAAGTAACAGGAATCATCATTGAGATCACTCTTATATTAGCACGGCCACATACCCCACACTACCTACTCCTTTGAGCTAAATTCTGTTCCAAGTCACAGCAAGAGCTTGGGCCTCCCCACTTACCATCTTGTCTGAATGGCCCTATGTTATACACATTACCTTCAGAACTTGAAGATTTTATTTCAGCCACATCCATGCCCCTCAACACACGTTCTAGAGAATTATCAGTAAAACTTGCTTAAAAGGATTATTACATGATGCCTAGTAAGTGGTATATAACCTTGCATAGGGTTACATCTTAGGGTTACAGTTATACTGTAATGAGCTCCTGTAATAGCATATACAGTCTTTCTAAATTTTGACACAGTATCTAGATCTTGATCTTTCTATCATCAGAAATAACAACAGTAGAAATGAAGTCTCCCAAAACATGCTTTCTGAGTGACTGATAGATCACCCTTAATTTTTCGCTTTCTGGAACAGTGGAGTATGTCCTGCCCTCTCTACTACCTGCATTCATTAATACTTCCTACTGAACACCCTCAGGAGGCAGTTTTCCAAAGGCAGGCCTTCAAAATACTGTCCCGTGTCAAATGTATGAAAAAAACCATTTGTCCCCTCCTAAAAATGTCCCCTCTGTGCATAAACAAACTTTCTTGCAAGAACTACTCAACTTTCTTCAAACTTTTGTTTTTAAACAGTGAAACTGCCAATTACTTGGCTCCTATTTCCACATTTTACATCATGTGTTAGTGAAACCATTTGATAATGCTACCTCACTGACAGAAAGAGCAACAATAAGGTTTTAGTTGAAAAATGTCCTTTTCAAAGTAGCACTGACAGTTATCACAAGACTGGTGGATTTTGTTTGGCATTTGTAGAAACATGGCAAGGACTCATATGGTTTTGCACAGGATCCTTAGAAGTTCACGGAAGGTTTTGTACATTCAGTTTCTAGTCAAAACATTTTTGCAGGATTTGCTGATTCTCCAGAAGGCTTGCAGATACTGACCAAAACATTCCCAACTGCCAAGTGGTAGAAAAGTTGAAGAAAATTGTTCTCCTGGAGAAGAGTTAGGAGGAGTGATTTATAGGAAGAAATAGCCGTTAAACTTTTGCTTCATTAAGGAATAGTTTTACATTACTATTACAACTATTTTCCTCTATTTTTGACACATAAACATACTAAGAACTGCTGTCATGGGACAAGGACTAGCATTATCTCTGTTAATTCTCACATCAGTAGTGGGGGTTAAATGGTTTTGACTACCCAGTGGGTAAAATTAGGAGCACGAGGATCAGAATGCAGAATTTTATTTCTATATTTTGAGTTGTCTTTGCTGCAGTAGCAACAGCTAAAATCACTGTTCAGAATTAATTCAGGAAAAAAAGTGCATATGCAGATTTGTATTTGTGAGAAATTTTCAATGGGTAATGTGAAAGAGATGACAGGCAAAACATAGATGTAAGGCACACGATCCTATCACCAATAGTTAAAACATCAAATATCCTTGGGGCTTTTCCTCTGCTGAATTCAAATCATTACCATTGATGACCCTACTCTTCCTTACTGTGAATCAAAAGTCACATACAAATAGGGTTTAATATAGTCTGCTGGCCACTTCAAACCCTTTTCAAAAGCATTATAATCATTTGGTCAACCTGTCATTTGTTTCCGTATTATTTGTCTAATTTCTATTAATGCTGTACTAGTACAGTGAGGAAGGAAGATGACAAGGATGTGTGATCCACAGCTGGTGCATTCTAAGTACCCTATTTTGAGAGAAACCACAAAATTAGTTAAGTTTTTTCTATGAAAAGCATAATGCCCTATTTTCTTGTGGCAAAATCAGCATCAAATGTAGTAGCTTTGCTCAGTCATAGAAACACAAAATAATTTAGGTTAAATCCTGTGGTCAGAGCAAGTGCAATTAAGACCTGGTGGAACAGGGCTTTGTCCTCTCCAGTTCTCCAAGGACAAAGATTCCATTACTTCCCTGGTCATCTGTTCCAGTGTTTGATCACTGTCACAGTGAGAGAATTCATCTTCCTATGTGATTGTAATTTCCTGTGTTCCAGTTTGCATCCATCGTTCTTGCATCCTACAGCTGTACATCCCTGAGAAAGAGCCACCCTGTCTTTTCTATAATCCCCCTTTAAATGGATGTAGAGAGCAATAAGGTTTCTCCTTCATCTTCTCTTATTCAGGTTCAAGTAGCTTAGTTCTCTCAGCCTCTTCCTTGTCCTACTAAGTACTCCAACCCACTGGTTATCTTACTGGTCTTTTCCTGAATTAACTATTATTCTTATTAATACTCCTATAAGTAGACCATGACCTGTTATACATTTCATGTTCTCCATCTTGCACAAACCTTTCCACACACTACAATATACATGAATTAATATAGATCAATACAAGAAGCTGTCAAACTTCTGTTTTCTAAAGCTTTTCTGGTGGAATTAGGTACTGAAAACTAGGACACTTTCTGACTAAGTTTTGCCTCCACTCACAGTAAAAAGAAATATTAACAAGAACATCAGGACTTTGAGAAAGCCATAGCTTTGCTGCCCTAGATTTGAAAAGGAAATAGCAATGCAGTGTCTGCAGCACTGAGACTGACTCCTGGGAGCCAGAGGGAAAGCAGATGAAAAGCAACTTTTTTTTGTTGGTTTTTTTCCTAAACACATGACAGCACAGGTTTCTAAATTTAAACCTACAAATAGAGAGACCTTGCAAAGATCTTAAAGCAATACCTTATCCCTCTTTTGGTAACATGGTTTTTTAAGTGCTATCATATATAGAAAAATGACAGCACAGGGATTACATCACCTTAAAAAGATGTAAGAGGATAATCAAAGATTCTGTGCTTCAGAAATAAGGGTGGCACAAACATCAACCTTGTCTTCATTAATATACACAAATGCCAAACAAACCACACTTTCTCTTGCTCACACTGTAGCCCTGCATGGTGTGTGTATAAAGGGAGGGAGCAGAGGTGACAGCCTCACCTTGTGTAGTGTGCTCAAGCAAACACTGCTTCCTTCTAAGAAATCACTGCATAGATCCCTGTGTAGCCCTGCACCTACACCAGTACCTAATACTAGCAGAAGGCCCTGCAGTTATTCCTGTTGGTTTCCTCCAGCACTCAAAGGATCACTATAGTGATCCATAGCTCCAGTAGACTGCCAGGTCACACATAAACAAACCAGGACCAATAATACAGCTTTCACACAGTTTTATTTGGGGGGTTGTTATTTCTTTAAACCAACAAACACCCAGAGGTGAAATGGGGATTGAAGACCCCCAAATCCCATGTTAAATTGCTGACTGGATGCTCAGATATATTAGCCTGCACTGTAGGCACAAAAACTTTGACCTCATTTAAGCTTTCGAAAAAAAAAAAACCAAAACCAAAACACAAAAACAAAGATGGCAATGAAAAACAGATTTAAAATTAGACACTGAGATATTCAGACATCATGTGCTAAATGCTGTTTTATTCGCTGTCAGGGAGAGAGTGCTGCCATCAGGAAGTTCAGTTTCAGAACAACTGAAAATGACTGGTTTGTGGAATAAGAAGGAAGTTAGAACTAATCCAGCTAGCTCCTCAGCCTCTCTATAGGCAACAGAAGTCTTTGTTTTGTATGATTCTCCAAAGAGTTTAACCCCAAATGGGTAAGCTTTTCAGCATTTTCAGCCCCTGGCAGATAGCTAAATGACAAGAGGTACAAACCTCCTGCAAATTCCTTGCATAAAAAGCTACAGCTTTCATGGAAGAATCTGACCTTGTTGAAAGCCACACCACTATAAAAAAAAACTGTAGTCTTTCCATAAGAAGCACTTGAGTAACTAGGGCAATCCCCTGAACACATGATTTCAAACATCTTAACAAAATACAGGGAAGCAAGACTATAGCTGGAAATAACCTGACTTACAATTTATTCCCCTTTTATTTACAGCTACAGGAATGATCAGAAAGGTTGTCACTTCCACTATTACATGTAGTTCCATCAACCAGTTCTACCAATTTCCCCACCTCACCAAAGGAGGATTTTAAAAATAATTTCTTTTACTGTGGTATTTCTAGCCAGCCTGTCGCATACGAATCTCACTTATTACAGCAGCTGGCATTGTTTTCCTCAGTTTGTATTTAGTCTTGTTTGCCTTCTTATTTTCTACACTTAACCCTTGTGAAATGTTAGCAGCATATCTAATATTTCAGGCTTGTGCTGTGGATACCAATTAATAGAATAGGTGGAGATTTCATATAATGATGGGAAAATGATTGAAAACGTGCTTTCTTCTGAAAGGCTTTAAGATTTTTTCTTCCAAACTAACCCAAGCACTCTGCAATTCGATTAGACACAAAACATACAATCTATGCATAAAGCTTGAGTAGAAATTACTTTCATCCCTGAAATACTGTTGGTGCCAGTATTATTGTTTCCTGAAGCACAATACAAAACCTAAAACTCCATAATGACCCAACCAGTAAAACCAAAGTAAGAGAATAGAAAGGAGGTAATTTGAATGTGTTTTGTTTTGTGGACAGGGTTTGTTCCTTTTCTTATTAATAAGAACAGGAACTGTCCTAACTAAATATCTGGGGGGTACACAGACATCTGCCTTCTTGACACAATAATGTTAAAATGGTCTTGTCTAGCTCAGCACACCACTTCAGAACCTGAAGAATAATCTGAAAAGACTTAGAAATAAAAATACTGAAATTAATCCAAAAGAGTCATAGGAAAAAAATGAGCAGGAAAGAATCTGTTACTTTCAATACAACATTGAGGAAGAGACAAAGTAAATACAGGGCATTCTCAATCCAGGAAGTCTTGCTTGACTAATCTGATATCCTTCTGTGAAGGCATGTCCAAATGGGTAGATGAAGAGAGAGCAGTGGATGTCGTACACCTTGCCTTCAGGAAGGCTTTTGATACCATCTCACATGATATGCTAGTAGGGAAAAAATAAAAACCAAGAAACATGTGTTAGCTGACTGAACTGTGCAGTGGGTTGAAAGCTGGCTCAACAACAGAATTCACAGGGTTGTGATCAGCAGCACACAGTCACGTTGGAGACCTGTGGACAGTGGTGTTCCTCAGGTACCGGGTCCAGTTTTGCTCAGTATCTTCATTAGTGTTCTGGGTGAGAGAATAGAATGTGTCCTCAGCAAGTTCACTGATGATAGGAAGCTGGGAGGGGTGGCCGTTACAGCAGAAGGGTGATAGATCTGGACAGGCTGCAGAGCTGAGCAAAGATGACCATGTACGTACTGATTACATTTCCTTAAACTAATTAACAGATCTCCTCTAAGAACCCGCTAATGAGGCATAAATATATTGTATCATTGTCTTTGCTGCCATCTAGTGCCCGTTGTTTAGTAATGCATCCCTTTTGGTGGTCGTTGGGGGCCTCTGGTGGACGTTTACTTCATCCACTCGTTCACAGGTTCAACTGCCTCCTCTGCCCTCTGGGTAAAATCCGGGCTGACTTGGCAGCTCTTGCGATCAAGACCAGCTTCTCCTAACTTTAGGCGGAACAGTTTCTGTTCCACTCTTGTGATTGCAATAGGTTCTACAAGAAGACAAGTGTTTGCTATGCAAGTGAACTCTGCCACACACAAGTTACCTTTAAGTTAAGGCACACAAAAAAAAACCAAAAAACAAAAGTATAAAATTCTCTTGCTTCACATCAACATATAATAAAGGAGGTGTATGTACAACAGAGGTGCACATACAACAGCGGAGGTATCCATACAGCAGGGGTGTACGTACAGCTGCAGAGGTAGATGTACAGCAAACTCAGAACACCTCTAAGCTAGGACATTTTCATTGCCTAAATTTCAAATTCAGGAATGTAATAGCTAGAGGAATGTAAGGTAGTTATGATTTTGAAATGTTTTCAGGCTTGAACCACATAAGTTGAATTTACTAATTAAAATAAAATTAGCAAGCAAATTAAGTCATACTTGTATTCTAAGACAGCTCTCCCAAATGAATTATAAACTGCTTTATACGGAGAGTAGTTAAGGCTTCTATGTGAAAACCTTTCCACTGCTTTGGAAAAGGTGGGCTATAAAAAAAATTCTAACTGTATTCCAGATTGTCACTATTGTGACTTTTGTTAGAGGCGAATTATATTTCAATACTTTCTTTTCATGTTCTTACCAAATTATTTTTTGCCTATGCACTCAGTGTCCAGTAATGCATACAGCCCCCTCCCGTCCTTCTGCCTCTTCAGTAGCAACCCAAGAGATAACAGGATTTATGCAAACAGATATTCAGCTGTGATCTATTATAGGTTATGTCTTCCTGTAGGGCAAAACCCCACCATGAAATCAAATAGTCACTTTGTACTATGTTCCTTGTAGGTTATGCAGAATGAAAGAGAGGAATGTTTATTGCCATGTATTAATACTTGCCAGTACTGTGTATTGTTTACATCATCCAGTGGACAGTTGTTACTGTTTTTTTTTTCCCCAATTAAACTTCTGTATCTCAATGACTGCATTTTTCTTCCAGTTGCTGTGGTTTGTTCTCAAGGTGAGACATGACATGTGTTTTAGCACTCAAAGATATATTCATAGACAAGCTTTAAGTCTAAAAATAGGGCAACACAATAGAAAGTCTGACATAATCCGAAGAGTAGAGTTGTGTGTGTTTGTTGGAAGCAGAAACAACACCAGCTATCACTGCTGATAAACATCTAGTGTCTAGAGCAGACTCTGAGGCTGGGTGGAAGCCCAGTGGTCAGAATTATATTGACCCAACATAGATGGGCCAGAAGTGGTTTTATCGCAACAGTTAACTCTCCTAGCAGAAGATAAAAGGACAATCACAGAAGCTAATTGTTCATCAAAGAATGTTTGTGCAACTACTAATTCCACTTACTTTTTGACTACAGTCCCTCCTTGCACTTCACACATTAATAGAAAACCAAATCATAAATATCAGTCTGTTTTGGACTTACTGTGTGAACAGGAATTGGACACCAACTCATAAGGTAAGAATTTGTGCCTCAGCTGCGCCAGGGTAATGTTTGTCTGTGTTTCTTTAGCAACACAGCAATTTTCTGCAGTTAGTGTGTCTTACACTGGCAGTCCCAAAGAAGTTGTACAGTGTAAATCATAGAATCATTAGGGATCAGGAGGGACCTTGAAAGATCATCTACTACAATCCCCCTGCTGCAGCAGGATCACCTAGATCAAGTCACAGAGGAACAGATCCAGGTGGGTCTTGAACATCTCCAGAGGAGGAGACTCCACAACCCCCCTGGGCAACCTGTTCCAGTGCTCCATTACCCTCACTGTGAACAAGTTTCTTCTGACATTTATATGGAATATAAATTATAGTGTTTGTGCATCCAACTGCTCTTGTGAATGCAACTGGACTTGTTGGGCTTTTTGTGAATCTGGTGTTGGACCTATAGTTGCAAAATGTGGTATTTGTGCATCCAACTGCTCCCTTAGAAGGGAACTGGGCCTACAGCATACAGGCTGTTTGAAAATTCAACACATCTTAATAGGCACACCTATTAATGGGTAAGTCTGACAGCCCCTAGCCCCTCTAATCACAGAACATTACAGATAGGAAGCGACCTGGAAAGATCATCCAGCCCAATCCCCCCGCCATAGCAGGATCACCCAGACCAGATACAGGTGGGTTTCAAACATCTCCAGAAAGGGAGAAACCACAACCCCCCTGGGCAGCCTCCTCCAGTGCCCCATCACCCTCCCCGAGAAGTTAGAGAATCACAGAATCAGTCAGGGTTGGAAGGGACCACAAGATCATCCAGTTCCAAGCCCCCTGCCATGGGCAGGGACACCCACCCCACTTTAGAGCAGGCTGGCCAGAGCCTCATCCAGCCCAGCCTTAAACACCTCCATGGACGGGGCCCCAACCAACTCCATGGGCAACCCATTCCAGGCTCTCACCAATCTCCTGGTGAAGAACTTCCTCCTCACTTCAAGTCTAAATCTATCCATCTCCAGCTTTGCTCCATTCCCCCCCCAGCTTTTTTGTAGCCCCCCTTTCAGATACTGGAAGGCCACAATAAGGTCACCTCAGAGCCTCCTCTTCTCCAGACTGAATAGCCCCAACTCTCTCAGTCTGGCCTCATAGCAGGGGTGCTCCAGCCCTCCATCCTCGTGGCCCTCCTCTGGACACGCTCCAGCATGTCCACATCCTTGTAATTTCTGAGGGCTAGCTGTAACACAAGGGGATTTATTCCTTGCTAAATTTGCCCTTCCCTTCACACAACAATGTAGCATTGTACCAATGTAGGCTTATTTGCTCGCATTACATGACTTGGTCTAGGTGATCTTGCTGTGGCGGGGGGATTAGACTAGATGATCTTTTGAAGTGCCCTTCCGATCCCTAATGATTCTATGATTTTATGACAACAATAGCAAGTTTCACTTCTTCTAAAGACCTGGCATCTAACAAAGGTATCCCAGAGCACTTAGTCAAGTGTTACCTTCAGGATCACAAAGACCTAAAAGGTCTACAACACCAGAAGGATGATAAAAATAGAACTGTATAAAAATGTAGTGAAATTGAAAAGAAACAGCAAGAAACAAAGACATAATTGTATTAAGAAGTCAATATCACTGTTCTTACCAGACTAACATATTTTTATATGGAAACCACTATCACCTGCAATTTGTGCCTCAAAAGCTTTTTAGCACAGAGAGAACAATAATTGTAAAAGCAACATCAAGACAACAATACCTGATTGAGAATAGACTGTTGGAGGACAGGAGGAATGGTAATTAACTTGACAAGTCCTTTGTCATTTTCTCCTCTATGTCCCTTTTGCACTAAGCCACACTTGGCTCATGCCTACCCCTGTAAACCTGGGCTATTAAGCAGGTGCGCAGGTCTATCCATTCTGAAATGCGTTTGAGAATTAACAAATACATAATTATTTACCTATGAAGACTTGCTCCGTGTGATCACCTTGACTGACACCAGGAAGGTTGCAAAGCTGCCATCCTTTGTTAGAGCAGCATGATTTAAGACTAGGTGAGGCTTAGAGCATTTTGATTGTAAAAACAGTCAGAGGAGGTCACAAAGAATTTGAAAAAGGGGGATGTGTGGACCACAGCTGGACAAAATCCAGGTGGTGACAGCCACCCTATTTGTATGGACTGAAAAAATACAGTAAAGGGCAGTGATAAGGCACACAGAGGTTATTGAATTACTGATACTCGAACGACTGAACATGCATCCAGCTTTAGCCTCATTTGTGGTTTTACTTCCTGGGAAAGTCTGTCCCAGAGTTTAGTTTGAAATATAAAATCACTTAAATATAAGCCCACTGTATGCTTAGGAAGTGTGTTTGACAAAGCCACTTCTACATTTCCATTACAAATATTTCCTAAATCACACTCTGATCTGAAGATGCACATTAAATAGTCAAAACCACTTCAGTTCAACAGTCTGTATGCACAATACACTGTTTTTTCACACCCATTACGTGCAACCACAAAGTTCATCTCTCTCAATTCAAGCAACAATAATGACAAACAGCGTGTGAAGAGCATCAGAGATGGAGCCAGGGTTGGGTCCACCCTCACACCTAGTACGTAGGTAACTGCGAGGTATTTTGAACTTTACTGTTTCCTATGTGTAAATAATTTTGCATTCCTTTCATCACTAATACATCTGGGTCTACTAGAACTTCCAAAAAATTAAACAGAGATTCAGTCAAAAGTTAATAAATTCATGGAGCAAAATCTCTGCTGTGCCTAAATTTAATTATACAGTATATGGAAGCTTTTAATTTTATAAAGAAGAAAATGGGATACCTTGCAATAGAATGAGCACCAGCATCAAAGTACCCAAATTTGCAGATTTAATTTACTTTAAAATGCAGTCATTTTAGCACATATAAGACACTTAATCCAGAAGATCTAACTAGCTCTGGTAAAAGAACATTCAGGTATTCATTCTGATAGCACAGATCATTTAGACAACAGCTGTGAAAGCTAAGTATTTAAAAGCAGGACAAAACAATACCTATACTTGGGGAAGGGATAGACTAGTGTCAGTTGCTGTGACATGCTGGATGTACTATTCAGATCAATACTCTCCCCCAGCTTGGTCAGGGGTATTCTGCTCCCCATCCAGGAGTCTAATTGCTCTGACCATAGCCACTCTTTTTATTAAAGACTGAGGCAAAGAAGGTGTTAAGTACCTCAGCCTTTTCCTTGTCTTCTCCCTTCATTCAATAGGGAGTGAAGATTTGCCCTGGCTCTCTTTTGGTTATTATTCTTAACAGATTTGGCCAGATTAAGTTCTAGCTGAGCTTTTGCATCTCTAATTCTCTTTCTACGCAACCTTACTATTGTAAGTATACCCTGGAAACTTTCATGAGTCACTTGCCTTTCTTTCTGAAGTTGATGCACTCTTTATCCCCCCACCCTAAGTTCTTGCAAAAGCTCCTCGCTCAGCTAGACTGGGCTTCTGCCTTACTGGCTAATTTTTCAGCACAAAGGGACAGCCTGCTCCCATGCCTTCATAATTTCATTCTTAAAGCAAGCCCAGCCATCCTGGGCCTCTGTTTCTGAGGGCTGCTTCCCAAGGGACTCTCCAAACCAACATCCTGAGTAGGCCAAAGTCAGCCCTTCAGAAGTCAAAGGTGGAAGTTTTGTTGACATCCCTCCTAACTTCACTACATACTGAGAATGCTATCATATCATGGTCACTGTGCCCCAGATGGCCTTTGACCACCACATCTTCCACTGCCTCTTGCCTGTTTGTAACCAGTAGACCTAGTGGAGCACTACCCCAGCAGGCTCACGCTCACCACCCGCAACAGGCAGTTGTCAATCACACATGCCAGAAACCTCCTGGACTGCCCCCTTTCTGCTGTGTTGAACTTCCAGCAGACATCTGATAAGTTGAAGTCCCCTTTAAGAACGAGGGCCAGTGAGCGTGAGACACCTCCCAGTCGTTGACAGAAAGTCTCACCAGTGCCTTTATCCTGGTCTGGTGGTTTGTAGCAGACTCTGACCAGGTTATCAACCTCATCAGCCTGCCCCTTTACCTTTTCTCATAGACATTCCACCTTGGTGTGTCCAACATTGAATTCTAGGCTGTCAAAGCACTCCTTAACAGATAAGGCTACCCTGTCACCGCTGTTTCCTTACCTGTCCCTTCCAAAGAGCCTGTATCTATCTATTACAGCAGCTCAATCATACACCATGTTTCCATAATGGCATGATGCAATTTATCATGATGGTTGCTGTTGTTCACCTTGCTGACTGATAATCAACTAAGCAAGCTGCTAGCTAACTGCTAACTGCCTTAATGATTCTCATTTCCACACCTCAGCTCTTGGCTCCCTCCCTAGTTCCCAGCGCCTCAGCACCCTGCTGCTTGCCCTATGCTTGCCTCAGTCATTGCCACCATTGCAGCTGCCTGGCATTCACTCCACTCATGCCACTCTCTGCGATGGCTATAACTGCTTTTAAATTTTGCTTTTAACTGCATGAACCTCCTGGCTTCCCTGTGAGATTCCCAGCTTGTTTCAGGTCTCCTCACTCTCTCTCAAACTCCTCTGTCTCCAGAAAGCCTGCTCCTATCTCATTCTAGCTCAGTAATTAAAAGACACAGCTCTCACCTCTGCTGGTACAGTTGTTGTTGAACACTGTCCACATGGTCTTCACACCAGTATGAGCTGATTTTAAATGGTGGTGATGGGGAACTGCAGGGGAACTGGGGTCTGGGAGGAGAGTGGGGGCTGCCCTGAACCAGGCACAGCTGGTTCCTGCCAGACTCAGCTGTTTCAGACTGGTGCTGACTGGTTCCTAATGACTACCCCAGCAGACCCTATTAGCAAAGCTAGGGGACCACAGGCGTTTGGGAAGGTGGAACAGCACCTGGGCAGGGAGGAGAACCCTGTGGCACCAGGAAAGATTCCAGTACAGGAGGGGAGATTCCTCTGCAGGCTGTATAGAGGGTTATCACGGTATCTAGTCCAGTAAGAAATAAATTGGATCATGCCTTGGTCTCTTTTGCTTATGAGGATAGTTCTAAGTGATCCCTCAGTCTTCAGTTTGACCCTCAATCTGTTTTGTCTCATGTTTTCTTCCTGTCTTGTTGGGTTGTTAAAAGCAGCTGGTAGACACCCAGCACCCAACACAGAGCATGGACTGGGACAGAAAGGCAATGATATTCCTTCAGTGTGGTTGGCAGGACTAGAGAGGTGAACCTTCCTTCAGCACTAGGGAGGCCTCATCTTGAGTACTGGGTACAGTTTTGGGCACCTCAATACCAGAAGGATGTTGAGGTGCTGGAGCGGGTCTGAAGCAACAAAGGTGGTGAAGGGCCAGGAAGGGAGGTCAGATGAGGAGTGGCTGAGGGAACTGGGGTTTCACCTGGCGAAAAATAGGTTAAGGGGAGACCTTATTGCTGTCTTCAACTACCATAAATTTAGGGAGGTGGGAGTCAGTCTGTTTTCACAAGTCACTAGTGATAGGATGAGAGGGAATGGCCTCAAGCTGTGCCAGAGGAGGTTTACATTGGACATCAGGAAAAATTTCTTCACTGACAGAGTGGTCAGGGACTGGAACAGGCTGCCCAGGTAGTGGTGGAGTCATCATCCCTGGAGGTGTTCAAGAAACACATAGCACTAGGAAACATGGATTAGTGGGCAGGGTCGGCTTGGGTTGATGGTTGCATTTGGTGATATTTTAGGTCTCTTCCAACCTTGATTCTATGATTCTATGCAAAAACTCACAACCCAAAGAGCAAGGGAAGGGTAGCAGAGATTAACACAAAAAGAGCCAATGACCTCACTGCTGAAGCCAAACAGGGGGGGGTTGTTCAGCCCTGGCTGAGAACAGAACCCACAGTGGTAGCAGTGGTGAGGGATCTCCATCAGCTTCTGCTGACTCAGAGTCCCAGTCCTGACCATACTGAAGAGCAAGGGGATGGGATAGGGCTGGGAGCACATGGGCTCCTGGCCCGCTCAGCACAACAGCACCCAAGCATAAAACAAAAGTCTTGGTGAGGCCAACAGCAGTGGTTAGGGATGGGACCTGTGGAGACAAAGCATAAAAGTCTCCAGACTTAAATCCTCCTCTTACTATTCCTGATGAGGGTTGATTATGAATTTTAGGTTTGTTTCTAGAACCGATCTCACATTGTCTGGTAACAATCCTAGTGACAAATAATGTATTAGTCCATGAGGGATATCTCCAAAATGCTATGATCAGAGTCTCAGCTCCCCTGAGTGTTGTCCTGAACCCACTTCAGTCATTCCTTCATTATTTGTGAAGTCACCGCATCTTAGCCAGAAGATGTCACCCACCATCCTCCAATAGTTTTTGGACACTTGAATAATTCCACCAACTTGGTTTCTTTTTCAGCATACACCAGGATTTCAATTTCTAAGGTTCTTTCTGAAATCAGCGCTGCCATGGTAGCAGACAGTACTGATCTCTTTGCAGCTTCATCTGCTTCTCTGCTTCCTTTAACAGCATCAGCCTGTCCAGACCAAGGTGCTTTGCAGCCCATCACCACTATCTGCTAACATCACCGCTGACAGGAACCATTAGCTGCCTTGGGCAGTCTCTCATTTTCATTCTGTATTTTATAGGACTTCCTTGAGAGGATAATAACCCTCTTTCTTTGCAGGTTGCACCAAGAGGGTGCATTCCCCCAAAAGCAGTAGAGACATGAGCTTGTTCTTCCTCTGACAATTTTAGATCTCTGGTTAAGACAATTAGTTCAGCCTTCAGAGCAGATGTGTTCAGTACTATCTGCAGGAGGCAGCCCTGGAGGACAAAGGTGTCCAGGAATGTTGGACATATTTCAAAAAGGAAGCCTTAACAACACAGGAGTGGGCTGTCCCCATGTCCCCAAAGACTAGTAGGTGGGGAAAAAGATCAGCCTGGCTGAACAGGGAGCTTTGACTGGAAATCAGGGAGAAAAGGAATGTCTGTGGCCTTTGGAAGAAGAGACAGGCAGCTCATGAGGACGGCATAGACATAGCAAAGCTCTGCAGGGAGAAAATTAGAAGGGCCAAAGTCCAGCTAGAACTCAACCTGGGTAAATCCTTCTCTAAATACATTAATACTAAAAGGAGGATGAGAGAGAATCTTCATCCTTTATTGGATGCTGGTGGGAACATAGTGACAAAGGATGAGGAAAAGGCTGAGATGCGTTTGCCTCCATCTTTAGCATAGCAGAATTATTGTTCCCTGGGTAGCCAACCCCTTGAGCTGGAGGACGGGGATGGGGAGCAGAATCATAGAATTGTTTAGGTTGGAAAAATCCTTTGAGATCACTGAGCCCAACCACTAACCCAATGTCCCAAGGCCACCGTTACATCATGTCCCTGAGCAACGGATCTCCACAGCTTTGAAACACGTCCAGGGGTGGGGATGCAACCATTGCCAGGCTGAAGGAGATGCTGGATGTTCTTAGCAAACCATGGTCCATCATCTCTCAGCAGTCCTGGCTGGTCGAGGAGGTCCCAGAGGGGACATCTGGCCCGGCTGGGGGTTATGTGGGCCTAGTGTGGGGGCACCCGGCGGGACGATGGGACCCATGGTATGGATGCCGGAGGCACAAGGTGGGAGCGGATCCATGTTCCCGCTCTCGCCAGCCGGGGCTACCTTAAGGCGGTGGGAGGGGAAGGGCGGCCATGGGGCGGAGAGGGGAAGTCCTGGG
>VZRI01009103.1:16363-38742 GCA_013397515.1 Upupa epops | reverse complement strand
GACGGCACTTGCCTGCCCCTGCCCTGATGAGTCACCCCTTCTTTTCCTCCCCCACTCTTCCCGCAGTGTCCGCTGCCCCCCGACTTCGTGGAGTCCCTGAGAGCCGTGGTCGGGGGTCCCAACGTGTCCACGGCCAGGGCAGTGCGGGAGCAGCACGGGCACGACGAGTCCATGCACGGGTGGGTGTAGGGCCCCTCGATGGGAAGGGGATGCGGGGGGGCGGAGGAAAGGGTCCTGGTGTGGGGAAGGGCCATAAAGTGGG
Organism: Upupa epops; assembly: GCA_013397515.1. Classification (NCBI taxonomy): domain Eukaryota; kingdom Metazoa; phylum Chordata; class Aves; order Bucerotiformes; family Upupidae; genus Upupa; species Upupa epops. The sequence goes on along the minus strand of VZRI01009103.1, from coordinate 38,480 downwards.
GAATGGGCATAGGGAAGGGTCCTGGGGTGGGGAAGGACCATGGGTAGGGGTCCTGGCGTGTAGGGAAGGGTCTTGTGGGAGGGAAGGGTCATGGGTGAGGTAAAGGCGATGAGAAGGTAAAGGGTCATGAAGAGGGGAAGGGTCTGGGGAGGGGGGTCAGTGGTGCCATGCTGTCCCACAGCTGTGCCCCCCCAGATGCCGTGGTGTGGCCCCAAGCTGTGGGGCAGGTACAGGAACTGGCCGCACTCTGCTACCAGCACCGCGTGCCCATGGTGCCCTTTGGCACTGGTACTGGCCTCGAGGGCGGTGTCAATGCGGTGCAGGTACTGGCATCCCCTGGCACCCCTTGGCACCCTAGGCAACACCTGCCTGGCTCCTGTCCGGGAAGGGTTCAGTGCCTGGCCATGCCCAGCTGTGTTGGTGCCCTCATGCCAGGGTGGGGTCTGCTTTGACCTGAGCCGCATGGATGCCATCACGGAGCTGAGCCTCGAGGACTTTTCCGTGTCGGTGGAGCCGGGTGTCACTCGCAAGACCCTCAACAACCACTTGCGTGGCACCGGGCTCTGGTTCCCCGTTGGTACAGTGGATGCTGGGGAGTTTCTATGTGGGAGAGCCATAGTGTGGAGGGGAATAGAACTGGGGGTGCTGGGAATACCTAAGTGTGCCCATGGGTGTGTTGTGGCTCCAGGAGACTGGGGGTGGCTATGGGACTGGGTTACTATGGTCCCCGTTCTGCTGGGATCCACACAGGACTGGGATGCTGAGGTCTCAGAGTGTTGAGGTCCTCATGACATGCCATGGTACCGGGAATGCTGGAAGTCTCCTTGGGGTGCTGTGGTCCCAGAGATGCTGGAGGTCCCCATTGAGGTGCTGTTGTTCTAGGGGTGTAAACAGAGCTGGGGCTGCCTTGGTTCCAGGGTACTGTGGTCCCCATGGGATGCACTGTGGCTGCTGTGGGACTCATTTCCCAGGGTGTCCTCCTGGGACAGTGCAGGGTCCCATGGGGACATACACATGGCTGGTCCCTGCACTAGCTGTCCATGCCCATCCCTGTCCCCTGCTCAGACCCCGGTGCAGATGCCTCGCTGTGTGGTATGGCGGCCACAGGTGCCTCGGGCACCAATGCAGTTCGCTACGGCACCATGCGGCCCAACGTGCTCAACCTGTGTGTGGTGCTGCCAGATGGTCGCCTGCTCCACACTGCTGGCCCTGGGCGCCAGCCCAGGTGGGTGCCAGTCCCCCTCAGGATGGGCAAGTGCCAGGGGGGCATGCACTTACTAGTCCCATGCAGGAAGCGGGCAGCCGGCTACGACCTGACCTCACTCTTCGTGGGTTCCGAGGGCACCCTGGGTTTCCTGACCCAGGCCACTCTGCGCCTGCACCCCCTGCCTGAGGCCGTCGCTGTCACCACTGTGTCCTTCCCCAGTGTGCGTGCAGCTGTGTCCTGCACCGTGCAGGTGCTGCAGGCGGCCGTGCCTGTGGCCCGCATTGGTGAGTGCCAGGGCTGGCAGTGGTGGTGAGACTAGGGAACTGGTGCAGGGAGGCTCAGCTCTGCCTCCTCCAACCCAGAGTTCCTGGATGAGGTGATGGCAGGTGCCTGCAGCCGCTTCAGTGGGCTGGAGCTGCCTGAGACAGCCACACTCCTGCTGGAGCTACATGGCTCCCGGTACGGCCTGGCTGAGCAGCAGCGGCAAACAGGTAGGGACAGGCTGGCATGGGGACAGGGAGATCAGGGTTGGAGATACAGTGCCTAGGTCTGGAGGCCACAGTAGGCACCCAGTGGTGAGAGATGGGTGCCTGGGGACAGTGGGCTCAAGAGGTCCTGGGATGAAGGACAGATGGCCAAGAACGGGATCTGGGGGAGCTGGAAGGTCACCAGGGTGAGGGATGGGTGTCCAGAGCTGGGGACTGGGGATTCAGATTGTCATCAGAACAACAGGATGACCAGGGGTGTGCTGGGATGAGGGATGGATGTGCAGATCCATGATGTGGCTCTGAGGTGTGTGATGGGTGCCCAGGACCATTGACCTGAGGACCTTGGAGTCACCAGGGCAAAGTGGCCATAGCTGGGGACTGGAGGACTACGGGTTCAGGGATTTCAGGAATGAGTTCCCAGGGTGGGGAACCATGGCTGAGTGGACCAGAGCTGTCTTGGATGGGTATGTGCCCAAGGACAAGGGATGGGAAGACCAGAGGGTGTCCTAGGATGTAGACTGGGGATCCCAGGGCTAGGGCTTGGTGTCTGGGGGTGCTGTGTGGCCCCATCGGACCCGATCCCAGGGCTCCTGGCTTCTCACCAGATGAGATTGTGCGTCTGAATGATGGCTCCAGCTTGGCCTGGGCAGAGGATCCAGAGGGGCGAGGGCGCCTCTGGGCCATGCGCCACAATGCCTGGTATGCGGCCCTGGCACTGCGACCTGGCTGCCAGGTGAGGACTGGGCATAGGTGACTATGGGGACAGCAGCCCATGGTTCTGTGGATGCCACAGCTGTGCCATGCTTTCTCCAGGGCTACTCCACAGATGTCTGCGTGCCTATCTCCCGCCTGCCTGACGTGGTGGTGGAGACCAAGCAGGACCTGCAGGCCTCTGGTCTCACTGGNGGGTGGTGAGTGTCAGTTTTGGAGCCACCGTTGTCCCCATCACACCTCACCTGACCTATGGCCCCACAGGTCCCATGGTGGGACACGTAGGTGATGGCAACTTCCACTGCCTCCTCATCTTCAATGCTCAGGACCCAGCGGAGGCCAAGCGTGTCCATGACTTCACCCAGCGCCTGGGCAGGTGGGGACAGGGACGCCGTGGGGGATGGGTGGGGATAGATGGGAGGGGTATATGGCCTTGTGCCATTCCCTGGCACCTGTCCTGCAGGCGGGCACTGGCAGCAGGGGGCACCTGTACTGGGGAGCATGGTGTGGGGCTGGGCAAGCGGGCGCTGCTGCTGGAGGAGCTGGGCCAGGAGGGGTTGGACACCCTGCGCAGCATCAAGACTGCACTGGATCCCCACAACCTCATGAATCCTGGCAAGGTGCTCTGAGAGAAGCACTGGCACTGAGCCGGTGGTGGGGTGAGTGCCAGAGTGGCCCAACTGTCCAGCTCTGTCACTCATCCTGTTTCCTTAAACCCACCTGTCCCCAACCTGTGGATTGGGGACACCCAATAAACCCCTTTGTACCTGTAGCCTCTATGTGCTGTGTTATCTTTTAGTGGGGACAGACCATCCCAGCCCCTACCCAGGTGATCCCTGTCCCAAGCAGTGCCCATGCAAAGCAGGCTGGGGGGCCCCACTTTAGATGCTTCCCTGGAGCTGCTGGGGGTGCAGGGCTGACAGCTCTTGCGCATGTAGTGAGCCAAGCTGGACATGGTAAAAAGGGTATGGGGGGGGATCCAGCACCCCAGCAGAATCATGTTCACCAAGAAACCCAGTGAAATAAAATAACAGTGAATATTTTATTGAACATTGTTTTAATACCATATCAAAACACCTTGACTAATGAAGGAAGCTCCCCCAAGCTCTGAATTATTTTTCCCCCCGTTTTTGTAGGTTTTTTTCTTTTTAATATATAAATACAGAAAGGTTTCCTGCAGGGGCACGGCCACCGGCAGGGGAGGTCTCACTGACTAAAATACACCCGCCGCACCGGGAGGGGATAGGGATGGGCTGGGGGGGGTCACTGCCATAAAATGACTCCGTCTTGGCACCTCTGGCAAAGCCACCCCCATAGCCGGTGGCATCCAGGGGGACATTGGGGACCTTCCCTGTACCCTCCTCGAAAGGGTTTTGGCTCAAAGGCGATGGAAAGAAAGAAGGGCAGGCGGGTTTTGGCAAGAGGAACCCAGCAGGGGGGCGGCGGGAGGTGTTGGGGGGCAATGCTGCAGCTCTTCAGTCTGAGTGGTTATAGCTGAGTTAAAGAGTGACCAATTTGTAAACATCACTGGGGCAGGGAAGCTCAAATTGAAGAACACGCCAGTCAACACGAAGCTTCAGTTGTGATTTGTCGTTTGTTGGTTGTTTTTTTATTTCCTTTTGTTATCAATTTTCTCTTTTTTTTTCTCCTTTTTTTTAGTATTTTTTTTCCTTTTTTTTCTTCTTTTTTCTTTTCTCTTGTTGTAAACACTTGAAAGACGGAGCCCTGCAGCTGGGCAGGGTTTAGGGGGAGCAGTGGCCCCGCTCCCGGCATGGGGCAGAGTCCCGGCTTGCGCTGCCAGGGCCAGGGTGGAGATCTCCAAAAGGGAGACAGGAGAGAGGAGGAAATTCCCGTTTAGTCAGTGCAAAAAAACCAAGCAGAGCCCCTCCACCCCGGTCAAGTCCGGGTGGGAGGTGGGGGGCTTGCCGGTGAGAAATGCTGCGTGCTCCGTTTGGCCAACAGTCCCCCGGCAGCTTTCCCCTTTGCTTTGGGGAGAAAAGCCAAACATCATGGCAGGGAGTCAGATAAGGGCGTCGCCGGGGCCTCCCTAGCAGGCAGAGCTCTCCTGGTGACCAACGGCTATGGAGGGGAGAGCAGGTCGCTCTGCTTTTCTCACACTGTCTTCTCCTGAATTTTCTGGATTTTGTTAAAATCTTTTAAATTAAAAAAAAACCCAAAACAATGAAACAAAACTAGAAAGAAAAAAAGAAAAACTAAGGAACAAAAACCCAAATAAAACTAGTAAAATAAAAATAAAAACAAAAATAATAATCTGCTGTTGTCCCAAGTGGATTCAAGTTTCTGGGTTTTATTTTGTCTTCTTGAGGAATTTAAAGTCAGCCCAAAACTCCAGGCGGGTTAGGGGGGATGGGGAGAGGAGGTACAGCAGGTATAGCAAGGTGCCCTGCAAAGGCAGAGAGAGATGATCCCAAGTGAGAAGCAGGAGCCACAAGACCCCCATGCCACTTTATTCCACCCACCCAGCCCAGGACTAAACCCAGCCCAAGAAAATGGGGCCATGGGCTCACCTTAGAGAGAAGTCAGCAAGCACGCCCAGCAGGTCAATCAGAAGGATGCTCCGGGCAAGATCTGTTCACTTCAAACCATGAGTCTATACAGCTGCAGAGAGGAAAGCATGTCACCACTATGCTCAGGATGTCCTGCCCCATCCCTTCAGCCTGTTCTTACCTTTTGTGATAAATGCAGAGGCAGGGCAGCCTGGCTATCGTGTCCCCCTGCAGCAGCTCCTCCAGACAGATCACGCACTCGCCAGCGTCCTTGGTCAGCACGTCATCTGGGGAGGGATGCAAGGGCAGCAGTTGGACACCCTCTGCCCCAGTATGGTTCCCCTCCCTGGGGTGTGGGAGAGCCCATGGGCAGCAGACATGTCCATCCCAGTGGGCATGCATCTCTGTGGAGGCAGCTGGGCTGAGCCAGCAAATGCTAGCAGGAGGCTCAGGTTGAGGCAGGGGTTGAGATAGTGATATAGCAAACATCCCCTCACCATAGGCTTCCAAAAAGTCCCCACCATGGAGGGAGTGAGCACTGCTCCCCTTTGGGCAGTCAGCACACAGGGTGGTAGATGCAGGAGCTCAGCCCTCAGTGCCAACAAGGAGGGCAGGAAGGCAACAATCCTTCAAGTGGGGCAGCCCAGGTGGATATGGTCCTCTGTCCCAGCCAGGCAGGCTCCTTTTGGTGTTACAGAGGGTTGCAGAGGCAGAAGCAGAGAGTTTGAGCTGTGCCAGGGTTAGAGCAGAGCTGAACAGCCCTGCTGGAGGACAGCCCTCTTGGCAAGCCTGGCCAAGCTAGCTGTCTGCTTACAGCCAGTGTCCTGTCCCAGGACAGTGGGACGCCGTGTCCCCCCTTACCGTTGTAGGAGAGGCGAGGTTTGCTCAGACACATAATAAAGTGCATTTCCATCTCGTCAGAAGCCACAGATTTGGAGCAAATGGGGCACTTGAAACCTGCAAGGGAGAGCAGAAAGATGAGCACCTGGCAAGAGGAGAAGAGCCTATCTGCATCCCAGAGGGTCCCCAAGGCGATGTTGGGGCACATGGCAGAGGGCAGCCCCTCACCTGCTGCCTGCATGGTGGCTCACACCCCACGCAGTGCCCACTGGGCACCCACTCATCCTGTGCCAGCCACCAGCAGCATAGAGGACGGACGTCCAGCAAGGGACAACCGACCAAGCCGGTGCGCTCCCTGTCCCTGTGCCTGCTGCACAGAGGGCACCCAGAGGGTGCCAAGGCAGTGCACACGTGGCCATCAGCTGTGCCAGGGCCTTAAAGGGCGAGGAGCGGCCCAGGGCATGCAGCAACCTGCAGGTGGCAAGTACAGGGGCACGTCCCCATACCAGGACGGTGCTGCTGTAGCTCAGCCTTGCATGGCTGAGGCAAAAAAGCTACAACAAAGGTTTTTCTGTAGGGCCACAGGAGAGTATGTATGGAACAGAGCCATGAACCGGAATTAGGGCTTTCTCCAGTGTTTGACAGGAGCTGGGTGCTCACCCCTCCACTGCCAGACATCAGCTTCAGAAGCAGGGTGACCCCCACAGTCCAACATCCCTGCTTGACCTTGGCCCTTTCTGGTGACCTGGACTTGCGCGTGAATATGACCATGATGAGGTCTGCTCTGCATCATCAGTGTGGGTAGGAGGACAAAACCCTGCTGGTGCCAAGGTATCACACCACTGCCACCCCCTGCTCAAGCCACACAGACCATCATGGGCTATCATCCCAGCGTCACTGAGTGAGGCTGCCCCAAACCCACGTTTCCAAGTCCCAAATCCTGCAAATCTCCCAGTAGGCCTTACTGTCCTCCCAGTCCTTCCATCACAGCAGCTTAAGGCCATGCAGACTGTTCCTGCCCAGCACAGAGGAGCTCCAGTGGCACACATAAGTGTTACAGCAGGCACCCCAGCTTTGCTTTAGTGTATTCTGCCATCCTGACTGCAGAGGGTAATATAAGGACCTGTTAGCTCTGACTGCAGTGCTACTTAAGGGCTTCCTTCATACTGACACAAAGAAAAGGAACCGAGGCAAATTATCTGGGAATGGATTGGGTTTGTGTTTGCCACCTCACGGATGTGGCAAGGGTCCTTTACTGATTCTCCAAAGGGAGAAAGGGCAAGTGGCTTTAACGAGAGCAGCTGAGACTTGCACTATGTAAAGAGCTGGGGTGACTGCTCCAGACCCCGGTGCTCTCCTATTAACAGCAGCAATCAAATCATAGAATCATAGACAGGGGTTGGAAGGGACCTTCTATTCCAACTCCCTGCCAGAGCAAGATCACCTAAGTCAGGTCACACAGGGCTGTGTGCAGTCAGGTTCTGAAAGTCTCCAGAGCAGGAGACTTCTCCACCTCTCTGGACAGCTTGTTCCAGTGCTCCAGCACTCTCACAGTAAAGAATTTTCTTATCATGTTGAGGTGGAACCTTCTACGTTCAAGTTTATACCTGTTTTCCTATATCCTGTTAGTGGGGACCTTCCCAGCTTGGCCTTGGACCATCCAGAGGGAGAGTGTCATGGTGTCACATCCCAGTTGATCAGAGAAGGATGACACATGGATACTGGAGAATTGGTTCCTAGGTTCTACTCAAAAAAGGAACCCTCAAGGCTGGTGGCTGCTCTATTGAGGTGCCAATGTCCCTCAGCATGCAGAGGTCAGCCACAGGGTCGCCGCTCTGAGTCCAGCCCCATTTGCACCAAGCTGTAGCCAAAGGGCAGTGCTGGCATCTGGAACTTCAATGGGCAGCAGCAGCACTGAATGCCTCCTCCTCTCCAGCCTAATTTTACTCTTGACCAATTTATACCCTGTGGCAGCAGCGCCTGTTAACTGAAATAGTTGGGGTTTTTTTCTCCCCCTCAGTGTTTACTCACCTGATGTATTTATAGAGGGGGCTCAGATAGCCTCCCAGCCTGCCTTCTGCAAGACCCAACTGGCCTTCCGTTGCCTGACACCTTTCCCATGCCCTGGCTTCCCTGTGCTGCCCCCACCTGAATTGATCTTGCTGGCACCACAGCCACTGAGCCTCACGGGGCCAGTGTCCAGCAGTGAGTCACTGGCCCAGAACGGCAGCTCCTTCTGGAGTGTCTGGGCTGCTGAGTGGGTGCCAGGGCAAGGCATGTGCAGAGAATAGGTACTACACAGCAAGACCTTGTTTCCTCCGATTCCCCCACAGCTTTTTTGTGCCATTGTGTTATTTTAAACAGATGTCCCAGATCTGCCAGCTCCGGCTGCACCCAAAGGGATCCTACAAGATGTGAAATGAGGGCAGGGGCAGCATGGCTCTACATGAGAGTGCCTGGCCCACAGCTGCTGAGGCATGACCAGCAGAGCCAGGGAGAACGCAGGACCCTTCACAGGCTCCAGTGAGCGGCTGCTGCCGTATCTCAGGCCCTTTTTGCTGGCTAGGGTGACCACAGCATAGTTATATATAGCTGACACCAACAGCTATTCTGCTCTTTAGTGTTACTGGAGCAGCCGGGTGGGGGACAGGGACCCCTAGAGTCACCAAGACAAGGATACAGGCAGACCGTGGGGCTGGAGCTTAAATCGCAACACATGGACAGTGTTCCCACCCTAGACACCAGCTGCCATGTGGGGCCAGAGGCTGAGCCAAGCCCAGACTTTCCTGGCTCTGCATTTCACAAGATGGAGCAGAGGAAAAAATAACAAAATGATGAAAAAACAGTTGTATAAATTCCTAAGTCTGAGCAGGAACAAGAAGCCAGCATGGAAAGAACCCCCAGGGCAGGGGTCGGCCTGTACCACAGCTGTCAGCACAAATACTTGGCATGGTGAGAGCAACTGCTGGGCTCCAGGCAGGGACCACAGCCATGGGGAACCCACCACCTTAGAAAAGAGAAGGCAGAGAAGGGGAACAGGCATCTTCACCTTTTCTCAGCGTGATCTTTGTATGGAAAAGCACCAAAACCAGGGCATGGGTGGCCCCAGCAGCGGCAGGCACTGAGCCCAGCATCCAAACCATCCAGGGTTCAGGCAGGAGCTGGGGCACAGAGCTGGTCCCGCAGATGAAAGAGCCACTCCCCACCCAGCCAGCCCCCTCCAGGCCATGGTATTTTCCACATTCCCTGAAATCCCCATTAATTTATCCTGCCTAAGCTGCCAGCCCGAGTAACGCAGGAGATTACATTTTGACAGCTGCTCATGGAAATTTCAGCTCCCTCCCACCCTCCTCCTCCTCCAGCCCTTTCCGCCCTCCTCCCACAAGCCTAAAAAAAAATAAATGAGAGAGGAAGTGCCCAGTTATTCCTTCTTGCCTGGGACCCCACACTCCCAGGGATGCTCCAAGCAAAGGTCACAAGCTCTTCCTCCCTCCCAAATCCCCAGGGCAGTGGGTGATGCTCCTGCCCACAGCAGCCTGACAGAAGGGACCATCTGTTGACAAGAACAAGAGAAAGAGTGGGGGGCCTGCAGAGGCAGGTTTAGCTCCAGACCTGGACTCTTGGATCCTGTAGGAGACTGAGACAGCCAAGGGCTTTCCAGGGCTGTGAGATACATTGGCAGGTGATCTCATGTCTCTGAAGGCTTGGACTAGAAATGGGGAACAACCAGCACTGGTGCCCTCCAGGGGCTGCTGCCCTGGGAGTATTTTTAGGAAGGTTACACAGTTAATTTTAGAGAGCCAGGGCAAAACAGAGCTGGGAACTTCTACAAACCTCCAGTAGGTCCTATGAAGCTGAAAGAGTCCTGTAGTTAACCCTCACAACACCAAAAGCACCACCACCCACACAGGCTGCCAGGGCTTTGTGGTGGTGGGAGGGTCAAGACACATTTTCAATCCATTCCTAACCATGACCTCAAACACAGTCATGGCCCTATCTGTTAGGAACTGCTTCTGAGGCTGGGCTAGGAGATTCTCATCACTTGCCTGATGTCCACAAAGGCCTTCATGCTTGGAGAAGCCCCTGAATCCTACAGCAGGGTTTACCACACAATGTCTTGTAAGTGGGAACAGCTGCTTCCTCAGGGATAGACAAAGTGACACCCCAAGTACATGGGAGCAGCTGTAAACTCAGTAACCCACCCCATATGGAGAAACAATTTACCAAAGGGACCTCTGGCTGCCCAAGACCCCATTGCCACACTGGGATAAACCGAGAGCCCTATACATGGGAGCAGCTACACCAACTCCCCAAAACACACCTGCCCCTGGAAGGCAATCCTGCTCCAGCCACCCTATGGGACCCCTTGAGCAGCAAAGAGGTGAACTCCAGGCTGCTTCATATCGATGGGAGATCTGAAAACCTCCACCATCATGTCTCCACAGAGCATTCTGGGTCCCCAGCCAAGGGAACTGATTGACAATGAGTAAGGAGGTATCTAAGCACAAGATAAACTCAGGAAATATCTGGTCCAAGCTGAAGCCCAGCCTTGGTGCCTCCTCCATGCTGAGCAAACCCTGGGGCTTCCTCAACTTCACTAGCTGAATTGGCACCTGGTGGAAGCTGGACGAGATGGATCATCTCGAAAGTAAGAAACAAGAAAGTACACTAGTGATCACAGAGGAAGGAAAGCCTGAAAGACATTTACGGGCCCACTATGTCAATAGAAAGTTAAAGCACAAAATGATGGGTGAGGCAAAGAGACCACAACTCCTCCCTTCTCCCCTACCTCTGGTGGGCTCCAGTACACAGAAGGGATCACAGAGGAGTTGTTGGAGTGGGGCCAGGAGGCCCCAGAAATACTGCTCTGAGGGGGGAACCCTCTGCTGTGAGGCCAGGCTGGGAAAGTTGAGGGGGACTGAGCTGGAGAAGAGAAGCTCTGCAGAAACCTTAGGGGCCGATCAGAAAGCTGGGGATGGACTTTCCAGCAGGGGCTGCTGCGACAGGACAAGGAGTGATGGTTAAACTGAAAGAGGGGGATTCAGACTGGAGAGAAGGAAGAAATTGTTGCTGATGAGGGTGGTGAGAGCCTGGCCCAGGTTGCCCAGAGAGGTGGGAGAAGCTCCATCCCTGGCACCATCCCAGTCCAGGCTGGACCTTGGGACTCTGAGCAACCTGTTCTAGTTGCAGATGTTCCTGCTTGCTGCAGGGGATTGGATTAGACAGGACCTGCGAAGATCCCTTCCACCCCAACCCTCTCCGTGATTCTAAGACCTCTGCAGATCTCCTTTTCCGACAGCACCATCCACTGTGGAAGTGACACTCCACCAGGCATGAGTGATGTCGCTGGCCATGCTGCCTTGCGCCAGGGGCTCACAGTCACACCAAGAACTTGACCCTCCCTTGCTTTGAACTCCTGGAGCTCAGGGCACCCAGCAGGATAAGCTCAAACCAACTTCTCCTTGCAGAAGGAAACGGGCCCAACTGCAGGGGCAGAAACCAAACACAGCCTGATGCCCCGAAGGGCAGGACATGAGGAGTGGGGTGAAGACTATGACAGTGCTCAGCTGGTACGAAGCACATGGGCAGACATGAGCAGGGACATATAGTCAGGAAGGAGTAAAAGAACTCCTGCAGCCTCATTGGCCAGCTCCAGAAAGAGTCATAAAAGTGTGCTTCCTCCCACTTCGGAGCTGCAGAGAGGAGGGAAGAGGTCCAGTGTGGAAATAAAATATTCCACCTTTATGGGAGTGGAAAGGGCTGGGAAAACCAGCCCCAGACTATAAGTCAGGCAGCAGAGACATCCTGGGATGGCAGCACCTGGGAGAGAAATGCCATAGAGGAAGATGCTGCATCTGCAGAGGGAAGGTTTTGCTCCATCCACATCCCACCCCACTGCTTCTTTGCAGGGGGTTTAGACCAGCTGGCTGGTCCAGGAGAATATGAAAGTTTGTGATGGGAAGCCATACCCCCATACCCCAAAAAAGAACCTGCTCTTGGTGTAAGGTCTTGGGAAAGCTGTCTCTGGCATGCAGTGATTCGTGGCAAAACCCCCTCGCATGCAGGTGGCTGCCGTCACAGTCACATCAGCCACAGGGCAGCAGAGGGTGGCAGGGAGTTGCTATGGGGCACAGAGCTGGCCAAGGCCAGCACTGTCCTAACACTTGAGGCAGTGGGTTTTGGAAGAGATTCAGCCCACTCTCACCCAGCAAAAGTAACAAAAAGGAGATACAGCACCAAGTAAAAAGCATCAGTGCTCTGGTTGTAACAAAGAGGAGCTTCCAAAGCCAGAGGATGTTGAAGTGGTTGGGTCACATCCCATCTCAGCAGCTGCCCCCTCTGCTGTGAGGCAGAAATTTATTTTGTTTTTAGCCCACTGTCTTTCATAAGGGGATGGTGGGGGAGGGCAGGAAGAAGCAGAGCAGACTGAGAGCAGGGCTAGGGGAAGCCAGGGAGCTGGAAATGGGAACCCCACACAGGGACATTTGCTCTGGAGTATCCAAAGACATCAAGCTGCAGCAGAACACACCATATCTCTACAAGACACACACAGCACAGCCCACAGACACCAAGAAGCAGGAAGGCAGAAAGGCCTGGCTGGAGTCACAAGAACATCCAGAGCCACCCTCCTTGCACACAGGGGAGCCAAGCAAACAGCCTCCACACTCCAAGTACCCCTTTGCCTGTCCTCTTTGAGTATTACCCCTTTTGTGGCTATGACTGTAATCTTGGAATTCATGTACTTACAGTACCCGAGATCACCCCTCCCACAGCCCAGGCTATAGGATCAGGTCCTCAGGACCTCTCAGGGTCACCCTGCCTTCCAACTAGTGCTACAGAAACACTCCCCCAGCTGCTGGGAACAGACTTCATAAGGAAGAGAGTGTAGCCCAAAGCTAATTTTAGCATCCTGAAGAACTGCAAAGTTAAGCAGAAGGGTCCTGGGCGACAGCCCAGAGAAGGCATTAGCACCTCAGACTCTGCCTTGTCTGCAGGGCTTGAATTTACCCAGTTACAAGCTCATTTGGGGCTCCTGCTAATCACAAAACTGGACTGGAACCACCTTGTTGAACAGAATTGCTGCAGGATGATGCCCCAAGAGCTGCCTCCCCACCTCTTCAAGGGACACTTGGAGTTTCTAATGCACTTCCCAGAGAGGAGAGTGATCTTGCAGGCACTCCTAAGAATTTCCAAAGGGTTTACCTGCCTGGATGCTGTTTTTCACTCCTGAATATTTCTCTCAAGAAGGAGAAAGCTGAACCATGAGCCCTGCTGTGAACAGCAATCAAGCCACAGGATGCAGCAAGCCAATGGGGCAACGTGGAAGGGAGATCCTGGGTGCCAAAAGAGCCCAGGGATCCTCCAACAGCACAGTAGGATGCGGGGACTGAGAAGTTGGAGAACGGGAAAGATGGACGTTTTTGCTTGGCAGGGGCTGGGACGGAGCAGCAAGGCAACGTCACGAGGGGACCTCACAGAGAGGTGACTCACTTCTGACTAAGCCATCAGTTGGGGAGGCTCCCACGGAGTTCCCACTGCTGGGCTGCCAGAGGAACTCCCGCTTTCAGAAATGCTGGAGTGCAAGAGCCTGACCTGAGCCACTCCCCATGGGCTGAAGCTTGTTGGCTACCACCCTCCTGACCACCCGGTTTTACAAAGCAGGAAACTCCCATCCTGCTGCTGCTGAGGTTTCATCACTCCTCATCTGATCCCACTGGGAGGATGAAGGGACATTCCAGAGACACTGCCAATATGCCCTGGATTTGTGATGCCGGCGGAGGGAGCAGTGCCCAGCACTGGTCTCAACCATGGCCCTGCTGAGAAACAATCCTATCTGGCTCCTGGGACACCTCACTGGAGGTCCCACAGCAATGGAGGGTTTCCTGTAGCACTTCACACCCGTGCAATGGCAGGAAGTACTGGGGGCATGAGTCCCCCAGGGTGCATAGGAAGGTTAAGGCAATGCTTTTCAGGGTAGAGAAAAGGCAATTTACCTAGCCAGCAGCAAACACAGCTCAAAAGGCATGCACAGCTACAGAACTATAGGATGGCTTTGGTTGGAAGAGACCTCTAAGATTTTCAAGCCCAACCTTCAACCCAGCACTGACAGGTCTCCTTTAAATCATGTCCCTAAGCACCAGGTTCACAGGTCCTTTAAATCCTCCCAGGCATGGGGACTTCATCACTGACCTGGGCTGCCTGTTCCAATGCACAACAAATGTCCTCCTTCCAGTGAAGAAATTCCTCCTAATACCCAGCCTAAACATCCCCCAGTGCCACTTGCAATCATTTCCTCTGGTTCTATCACTTGCCACCAGGGAGATGACACTGTTCCCATCCTTGATCCATTAGCCTTTCAGCTGGTTGTTGAGAGCAAAAAGGTCTCCCCTGAGCCTCCTTTTTCTCCAGTTCAACACCCCCTGCTCCCAGCTCCAAGTTCCCTCAGCCACTCCTCAGAGCACCTGTGCTCTAGACCCTTTCCCAGCTCCATTGCTTTTCTCTGGACCCATTCTAGCCCCTCCATGTCCTTCTAGCAGTGAGTGGCCCAGAAATGGACACAATATTCAAGGTGTGCCCACAGGCTGTGAAATGCTTAGAACTATGGAACACAGGTTGTTTTAGCAGGAATAAAGATACTGGTGAAAAGACCTCTTTAGTTGGCTTTAGGCAGCTCTGGAAAACAGATCTCCAAAACACAGAACATGATGTCTCAGAGGAACAAACCCCTCAGTGAACAGCAATGTTTGCCCATGCTGAATTTTGCTGGCAGAGACAGGAGGGGCTGCACACCATGGCACAGGCAGAAATAACCCTGCCCAACTGAGACATCTGTGCTCTTATGTCCTTTCACTTCCACATACTTGGAAATAGGAAGAGCTGAGATGTGTCTCCCTCACCCCTGTGAGGGTCTCTCTGAAAGACCCTCACCCAGGACTGGCAGAAGGGTGCCAACTGCTTTGTACCTGCCTGCAGTGAGCAAATATGAAGTCTCTCAAGGGTGAGATCCAGGCAAACAGCAGACTTCAAGGGCTGTGAAATCATTGTCGCAGTAAGTAAGCAGATGGACAACAGCTCCAAAGCAGCAAGATCCCCATGGGGATAACCCAAAATGTTGAAGCAGCTCAGTCAGGGTGCTCAGCTCCACCCCACTCCTGTTGAGCTGAACTGGCCCACCACTTGGCTGGCACCAAAATCCATTGCAACCCACTGTTGGCTTCTCTGCCAACATTAATTGAAGGCATCTGGCTAGAGCACCCCACACCTCATTTTAACCCAGCTACAGACCTACAGGTCTTGGACAGATGGATTGGAAGAAAGGTAAATGTAATTCCCCTGCAGTATTTGTGATGGAACTCCATTACACAGCCTTCTAGGGAAATCTCCTAAAAGAATTACTGCAATTACCCCAGCAGCATAAGAAACTGCAGGTTTTCCCTTGCTGACAACAAAGACTTCAAAAAACAAAAAAAAAAAACCCAAACCCAATCCTCAGAACGCCCACCACACTGAGCAGCAACAGAATCATCTGTGATGTGCTGAGTGGAGCCCCCGAAACCACCCTCAAGCCTCTGCACCATGATCAGAAAAACACAGAGATGGGAAAAAAGCCAAGGGAAGAACAAAACCAGCAGGAACAAGCCGAGAGAGGCAGACTGGGCGCAGGTCGTCCTTAGCACCAGAAGCCTTGTCCTGTGACGAGATAAACACTGGCCAAGGATAAAGGCAGGGGAAGCATCACTTGGTTCTCCTGCCTGGCTGCTGCTCTCCTTCTCGTGCGTTGCAGGCAGCTGGCCTCTAAAAATACCCGCTGTTGTCACGCTGGGCTGCCTGTGCGGGCCAGGAGACAGCTTGGAGTGGCTTTCAGTTCAGTTCTTCATCTGAGCCATAGTACTTCCCTCACCAGGGCCCATTCCCAGTTGCGCTTTTGTGCCTGGAGCCACAGCCATAACCCAACACAGCCTTGGTGAGCCAAGGGAATCTACAGCTCTGGGATACTTCTGCCAGCACTGCTAAAACTACAAAAAGGTTAAATATTTTCCTGCACCTCTCTGCTCCTCTGCGAAGTGCCACAGGAGCGTTATACAAGGTGCACAGTGCCATTCCTGTACTGCTGATAGGCAATCCTCAGTGCCAGGAGAGCACAGAGATCCAGGAATTCCCCAAGTTCATCCAGCCAGCACCATCTGGAACAGCACAATACCGCAGCCATGCAATAGCCGAAGCACTGTCACCAGCCATTGCAGCTTGGCTCTGTGGGGAGCAAGAACCAGACACCATCTCTGTCTGCAAACTATGCCTTGTACCAAATGTCACAGAATCACAGACTGGTGGGAGTTTGAAAGGATGTCTGGAGATAGCTACTCCAGCTCCCTGCCCCAGAGCAGGATCCCCTAGAGCAGACCCCACAGGAACACATTCTGGTGGGTTTGGGATCTCTCCAAAGCAGGAGACCAGCAACTTGCTGGACAGCCAGGGCTCTGGGCATCATCACTAGGAAAAAATATTTTCTTATGTTTAGGTGGACCTCCTGTTCTCCAACTTGTGCCTACTGCCCCTTGTCCTACTACTTGGCTCCCCTGAGAAGAGCCCAGTCCAATCCTCCTGACACTTGCCCTTCAGATATTTTCCAGGATGGAAAACTAAATGACACCAAGAGCACAGTAGCCCCTGATCTCTGCTGTAGGCACTGCCCTCATATGCCCACAGCCTGGCAAGGCAGGAAATCCACAGGCAGCTGGGCTCTGCCCACGGGAAACACTGAGAACAGGGGCCCCAAGCCAGCAGAGCTTCCTGCAGCTTCACTTCCCCACCAGAAAGCACCAAGCAAATGCCTTCCACCATTGCCCACAAGGACAGCAGGAGCATCCCCTGGGAGAAAACCAAGCTCCCAATGGATTCACAGTCTCTTTGGTTGGAATAGACCTATAAGATCATCAAGACTCACCTCCAACTCAGCACTACCACGTCACCACTAAATCACGTCCTTAAGCACCAGATCCACACATCCTTTAAATCCCTCCAGGGATGAGGACTCTGCTACTACTCTGGGCAGCCTCTTACAATGTTTGATAACCCTTTTGGTGAAGAAATTCTTCCTAACATTCAGCCTGAGCTTCCCTTAGTGCAGCACAAAGTTATTTCCTCTGGTCCTATGTGTTACTAGAGAGGAGACCAACTCCTTCCTCACTCCATTTTCCTGAATTTCAGGGAGCTGTTGAGAGCAAGGTTGTCTTCCCTGAGCCTTCTTTTTCCACTTCAATCCCTCAGCTGCTCCTCAGAACATTTGTGCTCCAGATTCCCAGCTCCCCAGCTCTACTGACTTTACCCCACATTTGAAGTCTGCCCAGTGGGACCAGTGCAGGTCCAACTGTAACCACTCTTGCTCAATCTGAAACGAAACATGGGACTGACTATGCAGAGAGAGGCTTCTCATACCCTGATGTACAGCCCAGGCAGGTAAAACATTCTGGATTGGGGTCTGCTGCTTTACAGCTCTCAGGTAAATCACTCATAAGCCCTCACAATTTCAGTTTTCAAGGGAATCAGAAGGAAGCCAGGTCACATTTACTCAATCCCAAATACCTGACACAGTACCTGCTGATTTTGGCACACCAGCAGCAGAGGCAACAAAACAAACCTCATGGTTGCCCACCAGCTATCCCAGTTGCCATGGGACCAGTTCCTGCGGAGGAGATTCATTCAGATTGCTCTTTGCTGCCTGATTTATCACATGGGAGATTACATTGGTGGAAAAAGAAAAACTTTGCTTTTTCCCCCATCCCCTCCACCTCAAAGTGGTTTTTTCTCCTTCCCTGGATTTCTCTTGGAATTAATTGTTTAGCAGAGTTTTCCCATGTCTCCCTGAGGTTTCCTTGACTAGGTGCCAGCCCTGGTACCATTCCTCCACGTCTGCATCCAACTGATTCTCTGGCGAGCAAACAAGCAAGAGGAGAAGGGTCCTAATAGTACATTAGTAAATAAGAGAAGCCTTTATGGTTATTCCAGTCATCGCAACAAACATCTCAGTAAAACAAACCACCATGGGATAAACTTACGTCACTGGCCCAGAAGACAGTCCTAGCTAGGAAACAGGCCAGAGTCCAGGGAGCACACAAGACCATTAACCTCAGCACCTCTGGAGCACACATGTGCAGTGCGAGGAGAGGGCACTCGGCATCCTTGTGTCCATTTATACCTGGGACTAGAGAGGAGCAAGCCCAGCCAAAGCAGGTAACACACACAGCACGGAGTGTCAAGTGCCCAAGAGACTTCAGAGGGCACCAGAGTAGCAGCACAGCAGCAGGCTCTTGCTGCAGAGACCAAAGGTAATCACCACCAGCTTCTTACACACAAAGCCCATGTTGATGCACTTCAACTTCGGCTCTAGGCTGTGGGGCTGTTGTGTGTGCTAAAGCTGCCTTGGAGTCTCCTGTGGTCTAGTATTCTGGGCTTTGCTCTACCATTGTCTATGCTCTTTGCAGCCAGCTTGAAGAAAGCAGAAGCAGAAAAGCAACTTGTCCAGATCTGGAGAGTCCAACAGCTAGGTATTATCAGCTTGAGGGCTCACCATGACCGTTTCTGCAGGCCTGGCAATGCCACAGGTGCCTGATCTAGCTGCCAGGCAGTCACCAGCACCAAACCCACAAAATGGTGGTTTGAGCACCATCCTTTGAGAATTTCCACTGGTAAAACAGATTCATAACAGCAACTTCCTGCTGAGTTTGGGATGCCCTTCCCCTGGCCTAGCCCCTGTTAAGGGATGTAAAAGTGTGTTTGAAGTCCACATGTTGAAAGGTTGGTGGCAGGAAAGTAAAGAGCTGAAAAGTGGACTCTCTCCTGCAGTCAGAATCAAGGCTGATGGTTTTGATGTAGAGACTGAGAATGCAGCAGTTCAACTCAGCAAAGGAGAAGTTCCCAACCACGCTGCTGCCAGCATCCAGGACCAACAGTTTGTCTGGTCAGTGCCTGGAAAGCTCATTGGCACCACACAAAAAGAGGAATTAGGTGCTCCCTTAGGCTAACTGTCAGACAGGGAGATACAGATTTATTGGAGCCTCAACCACTCAAGGGCTTTGGGTGATGAGGGGGATTCCCAGATAAACTCTAAGTTACTTAATAGCCTCTGCAAACTCCCCAAAATACTCTGAAGATGAATAACACTGTGCTAAGACAACCACACAAAGCTGGAGATATGCAGCATTAAACCACACATCTTCTCCCTCTTCCCTCTACCCTTGGCTTTACAAAGAAAACCCAGCGGCTGCAACCTTACGGGGATAAGGTGGTACAAGCAAACAGCAAAGTTGCAAAAGATGTTCTGTCACCTTCCACCTGTGTGGACCAATAAACAGCTCTCAGAATCCCTGGGTAGACAGGGAAATCCCTGAGCAGCTATGTCACAGACATGCCTAGGAAAATCCCTGTCAGGAAACAGGATCCACTTAGCCAAGGGAGCTCTGTCCCCTCAGAGGGAGAGACAAACTCCACCACAAAGGTCACATCCCCCTCACTCACCCTATCTGAAAGATGGATTTTGATTTTGCTGGAGAGAAGCAGCTACACAACCCCAGTCCTGGAAGGCCACTGGTTCATAACTGTTTCCACCATCCCTGTGCTGTGGCAGGCCCTGGATAGATTAAGCAGCAGGTTCTTCTGGCCAACTGTCACCACAAATAGAACACTACAGCAATGGTGCACCATACACTGGTTCTAAAGACCACCTGCAGCCCCCCACCAAGCTCTTCTGAAAGCCTTTGCCCATGGAGAGGGGAAAGGAGTGCCACCAAGGAGGAGAGCACTCAGCCTGCTCACAGGCCAATTGAGCCACAAAGGAGCTAGCAAGGCACACACAGTCAGTCAGCAGGAAGGCACAGAGTGTGCCAAGCTGGTCTGTGTGTTCCGTTATCACGAACATGCTGCCATGATGACAGCAACTTATCACCTAAGTTAAGCCAGGGCTCCTCACTGTCTCACTGAAATCTCAGCAGAGCTCACGGTGCTCTTCCCTCAAGCCTAAGCACTCCTAGAAGAGCAAACCCAGAAATATAACCTTCCCTACATGCTGAAACCCAAGTTCCCAGCCTGTGTAAAAGAAAGAAACAGGCAGAACAAGGATCCACCCTTCAGACTTGTTAGCTACTGAGCAGTAGAGATTCCTCTTCTTGCGGCAGTACAGTAACTTGGGCAGACCCTCAAGGACCCCAGGCAGATTAGGTACATTGGCAGGTCCCCTCATCCCCACTCTCAAGTCATCCAGCAGAAGGGAGCAGGGACAGCCATGCACAACAATGTCAAAGTTCCTCTCCATTTACCCAAGAGCTGCTGCCTCAGCACTTTGGAGTGGGTAATGGAGTGTCTCAGCACCTCAAGAGGAGCAGGTCGATGAGGAGGCAGGAAGGAAGGAGTGAGTAGCGGCCCACTACCATCTGTTAACGGAATATTAGCAGGAATTTTAGCAACCTTGAGGTGGCCTCCCAATTCTCAGTTAGCCTCTTATTCCAAGAGGGAAGAATAAAAGTTTAATGAGTTCTAACAAGTTTTCAGAAGGGTTTAAACATCCTCTGATGTTCCTTTTGCTATTAATTAGTGGCAAGGGAGAACCACTGCTCAGAGAGACTGACACCAATTGATTAGCTCATGCTGCAGACCACATATGCTTCAGCACAGCTCAAACTCTCAGAAGACCCCAGAAGAGACACCAGAGAAACCCAGTTCCTGCAGCACCTCCCACAACTCACGATGCAACCCAAGGGCACCAGGTTTAAGTTAGCAGCATCACACAAACTTGCTCAAAAAACAGCTGAACAATGGAGCCAAGTTTTTTCTGAACAGTTTTTTTTGCCTCTCAGCATGGCAGTTTGAGAACCACAATTTAACATAACCGATACTCCCTAACTGACCACCCATATGAACAGGCCAGCTACAGCGCATTTCTGTAACACAACACTCCTCATTTTGGTGCCAGGAGCAGAAGGCCCCATGGCCCTCAGTCACTTATGGAACACCTAGAAGAACCCAACACCTTTATTTATCTCTGTGTTTTAAAAGCCAGAGCAGTGGCACAGTCTACACAGGATCACAGAGAGAAAGTTCGCAGAGGCACTCAGTCTCAACTCCAGGCACCACATGATAGCAAGTCTTCTCCATCTGCCAGAGAGGACCATGAGCACCTAGCTTACCCGGAGCAGTAGGAACCAGGGCGTTCTGCCACAGAGGGTGCAATGCAAACATGCAGTTTTGATCTAACTGAGAAGAGCAGCCCCCGGAGATTGGGTAAAGAAATCCCAAGATGGGAGTACAAAAACGAGCTCCATCAGCCTCTCTTTGCACTTTGTTCTTGTTTGCTGGTTCAGTTCAAGCCTTCCTGAAAATGAGGCATTGTCTTGAGGCACATTATGAAATTCCCAAGCCACGTCATGCAAGAAAAACACTCAAGCATTTGCAAGGGGGCCGGGTGGGACAGAAATCCCAGACTATTCCAGGAAAGGCAAGGAGACATCCCTGAAATGACTTCCCCTCCAGCCAGGAGGGAAAGGGAGGCCCTCCCACCTCACTCCCTCTCCCCAGTCAGAAGTAGGTCAGTGACACAGCCCTACTGGCAGCCAGAGCTGCTCCCCAGACGACAGGACATGCAAAGGACGCAGCCAGGAGGGGTTAGGATGGGGGCAACCCTGTCCCCCTTCTCTTAGCCCAAGATGTTTCCTGTGAGAGCCCGGCTGGCTCCCCAGCCCGGTTGGAGAGGCAGCAGTTCCTCCTCTGCTTCCTCCATGGCACGACAACGGTGCCAGCTGGCTCGTATGAGAAAACCCTCTCTGACTTCTCCCTGCCCCTTTATCAGGTAGAACAATGGGGAAAAACCCACAACCCAAGCCCATACCTTGCGTTCAAAGGCTTCCTCTGCCCCATTCCCAGTTTCTAAGACCTGGGAACCACTTTACCCCCTACAAACTCTCTCAGAATGAGGACCAGCAGCTCGGCCTGGGATGCCCAACGCAGCTCAGGCTGTAGTACCTCCAGAACCTACCTACCTACTTCTACAAATCCTCCTTCCCGTACAGCTTTGACCTTGACCCAGAACGGGGATGGGGGGGGGTTGTGAAGGGCCCTCTTTACTGGGTTTATCCACCCCCAGCCCTCCCGCCCCGTGCCGGTGCGCCCGATACTCACCGCTGTGCGATCCGAACCAGCGCGGCGCGATGTGCAGGGGCAGCGCATCGGCCAGCGAGGCCCTGGCGCCCAGGTAGAGCATCCCGTCTCTATGGTGACCCGTCTCCGGGAAACCGTTGCCATGGGCGTACGTGGAGTCGGAGCCCGGCCCGCCGCTGCCGGTACCGCCACCGGGGGCCCGCTCAGCCTCCCCCGCC
>VZRI01009103.1:0-15735 GCA_013397515.1 Upupa epops | reverse complement strand
CCCGGCCGCGCGTTTAACCCCTGCGCTGCTGCTGCCGCCATCGCTGACGGTGTCGGCACCGCGGAGATCTGCCGCAGCCGGAGAACACGGAGTGAGACACCAGCCTGTACACACATACAAAGGTTGTGTTCGGGGGTGCCTCTCTGTCGCAGCGAAACCCCTCTATGAGGCCGAGCCATGCGGGTGCTGCCCGGTTCATCGGAGGACGGCAACGGGAGAACGTGGGCAGACGAGGAGGAAGAACTACATTTCCCGGGGGCTTTCGCGCCGGCTCGTGTCGCTGTGCGCATGCGCAGCACCGCCCCCACATTTCCCTCCCCGCCGGCGCCGGGGGCGGCCCAAGATGGCGGCGCGCTGGAGCAGCGAGAATGTGGTGGTGGAGTTCCGCGATGCGCAGGTTGGGGTGGGATCCCTGTGTCTGGCTCAGGGGGTGCCTCTGGGATGAGCCAAGGGTGTCTGGGGGGTTCGGCCCCGGGCGGGTCGTTCGCTGGGCGCGGACGGGGCCGAGCCCGTGGTAAAGCCGCGATTTGTGAGGCGCCTTCTCTGTGGTTTGAACTGAACATTCGGTGTTTTCCTTAACGCCTGTTAATAGGCCGGACAGGAGACGCTACCCGTTCTCACACGTTTGCCCTCATTTTTCATCGAAGACTTTATCGGCTGCAGTAGGTCTTGTGAAGTTTCGCTCGGTTGTCAGTAAAAGCGGGCTGGATTTTGTTATAACTAGTTAGAAGGCCAGTTTTGTTTGTGAAGCCGCTGTGGAACTGCCACCGGAGTTTCTTTAGGTCTTGTCCTAGTCGCTGGCGTAGAGAAAGCGGGTGTTCAGGCCTTGGCAGTTTGGCTTTGCCGGGGCGGCTTTGAACTACTTCTGCAGGAAACCCTGAAGGTTTGAAAAAGTAGTTGTGGAAATTTTCATCTGTTTTGACCTCAGCTCATGATTCACCATCGTAGCATTGAATTGAATGCTGCAGAATGATGATTTAGAAGGGACTTTAGTGAGAGGACAAGGGAATAGTTTTAAGCTAAAATAGGGCGAATTTAGATCAGATCTTGGGAAGAGGTTCCTCTCTGTGAGGCGCAGGAACAGGCTGCCCAGGGAGGTTGTGGCTGCTCCTTCTTTGGCAGTGTTCAAGACCAGGTTGGATGACATTCTGAGTAACCTGGTCTGGTGAGAAGTGACCCTGTCCATGGCAGGGGACTGGGTCTGGATGTGATCTCTGAGGTCTCTTCTAACCTAAGCCATTTTTTGATCCGCTGTACTACATCCAGCCCATTCTCTTTTCAGTTTTATACCTTAAAGCTTCCTATCAGTTTTGTTTACCTTTTGAAATAAATACTAGGGCATGCTTTGCCACTGGTGAAATTGTGGTCTGAGGAAACTTAATGGAGGTATGTCCTTCTGATCACAGCTTCTGACTACAGGAGATATGCATCCTCATGGTTTGGTTGCTTATTTGGAATGACTGATGTAGGGGAGTACAGAGAGGAGTGAGCAGGTGCTTCCATTCCCTTCTGCAGAAGTTGGTTTCAAGTCTTGCTGTT
Organism: Upupa epops; assembly: GCA_013397515.1. Classification (NCBI taxonomy): domain Eukaryota; kingdom Metazoa; phylum Chordata; class Aves; order Bucerotiformes; family Upupidae; genus Upupa; species Upupa epops. The sequence goes on along the minus strand of VZRI01009103.1, from coordinate 14,196 downwards.
GTGCAAGCATGTTCCTTAATAGGGTGGTTAACCACTGCTATCTCATTTACTTCATTTTGATCTTCTGAACCGCCTGCCCTCTCATTTGAAAGCAGAGGGATTCAGTGGCTGCTGTGCTGCTGCTTCAAGATCAACTAATGTATAAGCTTGTGCTTCAGCTTTCTTTAGGAGCCTACACAAACATTTTTGCGTATTGGGAAACTTGAGCTTGAGAAATGGAAACGTCTTGGCTGTAATTGTCTGGTTCCAGGCTTGAGCCCTCTAGGTAGGCCTCAGTGTCTTCAGAATTTGTACTATAAACCTAGCTGAAATGGAAATAAGTCAGGAAAGTGGGTTGTGCTTATATCTCATACCCATTTGCAAGCACTGCAGCTGTTTTCATCTGCTGTTCCAGAATGTGTCTTGTGAAAACTATAGCAATCAAGCCTATAACACTACAATCTCTGGGTAATCTCTGCCTACAAGCATCACTTCCCTCTGCAGGCTGCAGGAGGTTGTCAGTCTCTCTATTCTAATTTAGCTATGACCCATGGGCTCATATCAAGCTGTCCATGCTGTCTGAAGGAGAGGAAATCTCACCTCACCAATGGTGAATAGTACCATTTGTGGAACTCTCAGTAGTCTGCAAGTTGGCTCTGCAGGGAGCTGACTTGTCTTGATAAGAGTTTGCAGCTCTTGGAAACCAGTATAACCCTGGCAAATAGGCTCAGTCTGTTGCCTTTCAGGTAGAGAATGAATTGAGATTCAAACTGAAAGTGAGTGCAGACTTTGAAAGCCTGGCTGGCTTAGGGAAATGCCAAAGTAGATGTTTGAAGTGTCTGAAGAAGGTGCGGGCTTAGAGCTGGTTTTCAAACGTGTAGTGCCTCCTACGGTGCTGATTCACATAACTGTGACTTGTAAGCAACAATTCAGCAGTCCTAATCATTGGTTTAGGATTAAAAACTGGTTTTGGGTTTGTCTGTTCTGTTTCAATGCCCCGCCCCGCCGCAGAAGGATCATACTATGAACACTGACATTGATAGACAGAGCACATTAATTAGAACTGTTGGGTTTTTTTATCTGTTGCCCAGATAAGACTATAGTATTGTAGGGAACCATTTGTTGCCATCAAATGACTTCATTGGTGAAGCAGCCCGACACATAAAACTTTACTTCATTCCAGTTGTTCATTGTGATTTATAATGTCCCTGGAAAAACAAGTTTACCCATGTTCCTCATTAAAAACAATTTGTAAGGATTTATGAGATCCTGGTGTCAACACTAAGAAAAATAAACTTGTGTATGAAATTATCAATCACTTTTAATTGATGGTTTTGTTTTTGTCTCAAGGAAAGATGGCCTCAGCTGAATAAAATATGTTGACTGACCAGCTGTTTAGCACATGAGAAGGTCCTGGGTCTGGTAACAATTGGATCTTCACTTCAATAAATCATTAGAACCTCATTTTAATTCCTCAGAGGTTAAACATACATCATCTGGAAAAATGTCTTCTCCTGCTTGGGTTTCTTTTTCTTATACATTTAGTGACCCACTGTGTTGTTTCACAAGGTGCTCTGAAATGTACAAAGCTGGAATTATTGGTTTGCCAGAGGTTTTAAAACCAGCTTCTTATTCCCAGCTGTAGTTTTAGGACTAGGTAAACCTCACTGGAAGACTGGATTCAGTGCTTGCAAGCAGGGGATAAGGTCCTGGTTGAATGAAACAAGAGGTTTCTGTTGATTATTCTTTTGTCAGATGTGACTGAGAAGGAAGGGGATTGTCACGTTGTCTTTCTGCTTTTAGCACTGCTCATCAGCAGTAGCTCGGGGACATCCGGAAGTTGTATTACAGCCACACTGAGAATGTTTAACAGAATCCTAAACAGCAGCAAAGTCACCTTAAGCCTTTGGAGAAGTGGCTTTGAAGATGACAGCACTTAGTCTGTAGAATATGGGGCATATTCTGATTTAGCGCCTGCGTTGAAGTAATCTGTGTTTATGGGTTGAACTCTTCATCATTCCAAGCAAAATTTCCATTTGTTCTCTTGACAGTTAAACAAGGTGATTGGCCCAATGTATTCTGAAGAAAGAGGTGAAAGCAGTTGTACTTTTTTACACTCTTATGGCATTTAAGTTGCCTCTTACCTTCTTTACAAGCAAAGCCAAAGTTAATTCTGATGCCTCTCGTCCATCTTTCATTTCTGGAGATGAGCCATACACAAATGGTTGCACTTCTCTTTCTCATTATGTCCAGAATTAAATATGGCCCTGCAGTGGAAGAGATTGAGACTTAGAAAGCTTCCAAGCAGAAGCAGAGGTTGGTTAATACAGATTATCAGAGATTGCAGATTGAAAGACTGCAGCTTTGAGTACCACCGCAGGAAAAAGGGAACAAGAGCTTGGTGTGTTTAATGTTGTCAGCCACTTTCCTCTAACAAAGATGTTTTCCTGCATCCCAAAATCAAACATTACTCCTGTGATCCACCTGTGGTTTAAACGGATGTTACTTCTGCCATCCCTCACAGATAACAGCTATGACTCTCACTGTAGATTCAGACTCTTACTGTTGAGGTTTTAATGAACCTCACCACAGCTTTGTGTTAGACAGAGAAGCTGACATGGCAGGTATAATCTAGTGCTGTTCTGTTTCTCTTTACCAGGCAACGGCAATGTCGGTGGATTGCCTGGGACAGCGTGCAGTGCTCTCAGGGTGAGTGTAACAATCCCTGTTAGAAATGTGAGACAGTAATTTCCACCAGCCAAATCACTGACCTCAATTGAAGGGCTGAATTCAAAAAGGTGCAGTTGAATTGTGTTCAAGACTTGATGAAAATTATTCTGGGTCACATTTCTGATGGGATACATCAGGGAAAGGCAGCAATGGCAGCACAATAAAACACCATTGTGACTTTCCTGATGCATGTTATCCCAAGCCCACTCATGGGAGGTGGAACATCATGAAGAACTGTTTGAATTCTGCTTGAAATACCGGGTAAATAAATTCCTTAAGACATAATTTGGTGGGTGGAAGAGCCATGTGCTCTGAGCTGCTCTTCCGCTGCTTCAGTGTGAGCTGATGCTTATCAAGAAGAGAAGATGCCACAGACTCTTGAGCTGCCAGAGCTCCCAGGAGGACTGAATATTAGGTAGCTACATACAGGGCAAGTCTTCAGACAGTTTAGCAGTTGCCTGTCCAGCTGCCACATTTCAATACTAACAGTGACCCATTTACTGCACCAGTTTGGATGTCCACTGCAAATTTGAGTGCAGGTGACCTTTACTCACTCTTAGAGGAAATTAGTCCTTTCATACAACTCAAGAGACGCAGTTTCCTCCACCTAAAACCTTTGTCCTGCAGCCCAGCACAGGAATAACCAGCTCAGCAGCTGGTTCGGGTCTAGCTTGATGCCTTTTCCTCCAGTTTCACAACTTGCTTATTTGGGTCAAGAACAGCAAGCTGGGGACAGCCTGTTGTGTTTCAGCATTGGATCTGTGGCCTTCTGCCTTTTTCCAGCTTCTCTTCCTTGTGCAGCATCCCTTTGGGATTTTCTGTGAGTTTTTTTGGGTTTTTTTAAAGCTTTTTGAGAGCCTCAGAGGGCTCAGGATCTTTGCCCTTCAAGTAGGGAACCCTGAGAACTCTGGTCAGGAATGACAGCAAAGATGTCTGTATGTTCCTTGGAAAGATTCATCATGTGCAGAGCCATTATATACAGCTCAATATGGTTTGGCGATGGTTTTCTGTTAAGAGTTTAGATTTGAGGAAGACATTTCTCTCTGTGAGGGTGCTGAGGCACTGGAAGATTACTGAGGGAAGTTGTGGTGGTTGCATTGGTGAAAGTGTTCAAGGCTAGGTTGGATGGGACTCTGGGCAGCTTGGTCTGGTGAGAGGTGTCCCTGCCCACGACAGGTTCAGAAGTAGATGACCTCTGAGTTCCTTTCCAACCTCAAGCTGCTGTGGCTGAGCTGACTCTATGACTCTATGCAGGAGCACCTCTGCTGTCTGCTTAACCAAGGCCCCCAGACACACAGAGACTCGCAAACACGTAGAATCATCTAATGTTTGTCAAGGCTCATTAACTTGTGCTCAGAGCAGCCTCTCCTAGCTGAACCCCATGAAGCTGGTGCATTGTGCATGCAGCCCTGAACCACCCCAACGGTGCTGCTGCAATGTCAGCCTGTTTGGATTTGTTTGCACCATTTTCTTTTTGTATCCCAGATGTATTGGACTTTCCATATTTTAAGCTATGGTGTGAGTCTATTTTTTTTGGTAATGTAACTTTTATAAGTACGTGGTCAAATGTACCCTTCCCAGGAACAGTATTTTCATCTGGCTTGTTAAATGCTTGTCTCCTTTGGTCTTCTAGACACAAGGCAGTGAGCTCCACGTGAGCTTGTGGTTTGGAGATCAGTCCCAAATGTGTCATGTTGTGTCACATGACACAACATCTTTGTGCCTGTGTGTCTTGCAGCCGCCGTTTCCTCTACATAGTCAACCTGGATGCACCAAACGAGGGTCACCGAAAGATCGCCCGGCAAAGCAAGTGGGACATTGGAGCAGTGCAGTGGAACCCCCACGACAGCTACGTGTACTACTTTGCAGCTTCGGTAAGTTTGCTCAGTTAAAAGTCAGAACTCATCTTCTTTGGTCTTCCATGGGTAGATTGGAAGCTGGCACAGGCAGGTCACACTGTGAGATCACCTCCTAACTATGATTTACTACCAGTGAGGTATTTGCTTTGATGGCTCATGGTTATTGGTTGGTCAGTGTTTAATCTACTTTTTATAGAATCATGGGTTTGGAAGGGGAGATAATCTTGTCCACCCCCATACCTGAGTATGTTCACCCAGAGTTGGTTGCTCAGGATGGCATCCAGCAAGGTTTGGAATTTCTTTAGAGCAGGATACTCCACAGCCTCTCTGGGCAGTCTCTTCCAGGGCAGTGGCACTCTCAAAGTCAAGAAGGTTTTCCTCATAGAATCATTCAGTTGAAAAAGACCTTAGTCATGGAGTCCAACCATTAACCCGGCTGTACCAAGCTCACCTTGTTCTTAGGCTCTAGTTCTAGTTTCAGTTCCTTGTCTCTTATAAACCACCTTCCTAAATAAATGTGACATCCCAGTGGTCCTTTTCTGAAAGGAAGGAGGGACATAGTCTCTTTCTGACATCCATTCTGTTACGAATTTCTTTGAACTTCTTGCTCATTGCCATTTTTTTTTCACCTCCTGGCCTTCCGGCTGGGATGTGGTGGGGTCTGTAAATAGCACAAGTCAATACTGGCTCACTGCTGTAACGATCTTGGTTTGCTGACTGGACACGGACCAAGTCAGCAAAGAGTTACTCGGTGCATGGAGAAGTAAATAGGCTGCTCTGAAGAATCAGCAGTGACCATCTGAGACTAGGGTGTGTTTTTTAGCTCTGATCTCCATTACACTTTGCAGCTTGTTCACCTGGAGTTCTGAGCCTCTGCTAGTGACCATCTCAGCCACAGCACTACAGCAACCACCACTAGCTGGACACATACTTTTCAGCTGCTGAGTTGAGTTTGCTTTTATAGTCCTGGAGGTGGAGAGATTTTGTCTTTTTTTTTCACTTTAGTTGAAGTATTCCCTGGGAATTTTGTTCCTTTTGCTTCCTGGATTGGCTACAGTTGAAATTATAGTCAAACTTACAAACAGAGCAGTGTTGTGAGTTAGGAGCCTTTGCTGTTTGCGCTCTGACATTCCCTAGCCTGTGTCCTCCCAGCTCTGTCATGTCTTAAAGGGTCCTTCAGCTCCTGTCCAATTCTGTGAGAAGAGTTGATGAAACTTCCATAAAGATCATCTTCCAGTGCCACTTATGGATACACCAGTAAAAACTGAATGAGGAAATGATCTGTGCAGGCCATGAGTAGGGCAGAAACACTCCAAGGGCACCATTCAGTGATAGGTTAATGCTGATGGATGCAGCACCCTGCTGCAAATGTGAATTGTACCTGTCTCACCCATCTGAGCATTCCCATCTCTTGCTGCCCTGAGAAGACAAAAGACCCTGTCATCTTCCAGACTCAAACAAGCTGTAACTGGCATCAGACAATGATGCTCCCATTTATAAATAGAGGTGCTAAGACAATAATGATTTAGAGGTAATTGTTGACATATCAGGTGAGGAAGTCCCAAAGTGAGATCCGGCAGCTTTTCTAGTTGGGGTCGGGACCACATCCTTTGCCGGTTGGCTGGAGTTTTAGTGTCTGGGACCAGAATTCAGCCTGTCTGGTTTAGAAGTGGATGGCCAGGGACTGTAGAAGCCTGGTGTCCTGTTTGCCAGCAGCTTTGCCCAGTTTGCAGCACCATTAATTGAAGTGGTGCAGGCAGAGTCTGTCCTTGTGCTCGGATAACGGTTGTTTATTTTTCATTAACTTCTTTGCAGAAGTGCTGAAACATATCCCTTTGCTGTGCTTGGCTTTGTCTGTCCTCTGGCTCAGACACACTGCTGAGTTCTCCCAAGCTGTTGGTTCAGAAATGCCATTGTTTTCCATTCTTGCTGCTTCTGGGTGGTCACAAATGCTGAACAAGAGGGTGATGAGAGTTGTTGGAAGTGCGTAGGGACACTTATCACGAAAATCACATTGTGTAGCTAATGCTCCTGCTGGGAGGAGCTGTAATCCCCCACAGCTGCTGCTGCTGGCAGCACTTTCCATGTGAGATGCCCCACCAAAAGCCTGAGAAACTTCTGGTAATCTTTATCTTGTAGTATCAGCTCCCAGATTCCTGGACAAATCCCAGGGGGTAATATCACTCTATCCCCTTAAATCCTTCTGTCAGTGAGAAACAGGCAGAATTTTCCTTGCCTTGAGCTCTTGTGAGGCCCTTCTGTGAGCTAATAGAGAAATACTATATATTATTGCTGAGCTGGCAGAAGACCTTAATTTTCAAGGAAGGCTGAGGTGGCTTTATCCATCTGCAAGTTTAAATTTATAAGTAGCAACTTTGGGATTAAAAAGAACAAACCACAAAACCAAAGAGAAGCCTATTACCTCTTCCTTAAGCTACCTGTATGTTTGAAAACAAGAAGAATGAAGATGGAATTTTTGAAGTAATGTTATTTCTGGTTTTGCAAAACTCACCCTTAATTTCCTGCCATGGCCCATTCTCTTTGGTACCATAATAGACCCAAAAAAGACCATATCTGTCCCAGAAAGATTCGGGTCGCCTTGGGCTGAAGTGAACCTTAATTGAGGTAGAACACAAACTTAAAAGTACAATAGTTAGTTTCAAGTAAGCTTGTTTGTGGTTCCATTTGCAGGAGGATTTATTCCTGGAATGAGTGAAAAATCCTTAAATAATGTCACTGATTTATCTGGTTTGCTCTTGTGGTTTACAGCTAGTGATAAGCACTTAAGCCTGGCAAGGATGGGAGTGCTCTTGAGGAGGTGACCTTGAAGCCATTTGACTAGTTTGTTTGGCAATAGTCCCAATTATCCTAGAAGGGAATAGAAGGATACTTGAGAAGAACCAGTGATGATCTGTCACCCCCCTCACTGCAAACTCCAGTTGTGAATCTGACCAGGCTGCCAGGGTGCTCCTGCAGAGATTCTGGCTGGCTGTTGGTTGCAGTTACAGTGTGTTGTTAGGAAATAAAAGCTCTGAGAAAATAATTTCATGGAAACATTTTGTAATGTGACTTTTTTTTCTCCCATTGTTTATTTCCAGTTTGAAGTGGGTGCAATTAAAGCATAAGCTTTGGATTCCTTGCAGCCTGCAGGTTCATTTTTGCTCTCCTGCTTTGGGCAAGGACTTTTCTGATCACAGTGTGACTCATTGGTATTTGAGGTTGTTCAGAGTGAAGAGAACCTTGACATAACATGGATTCCTGTCCTACCTTATTTGCTTGATGCTGTCTCCTTTCTCCCATCAGAGCAATCAGCGAGTTGACCTGTATAAGTGGAAGGATGGCAATGGGGAAGTTTGCACCTCATTGCAAGGACATACACGTGTGATAAGGTGAGGAACAGGCTGTGTTGCAGACAGCTGGGGGGAAAACAATGGTTTGTTTCATAGGAGGTGAATATTTCAATTCCAACCCTGCTCAAGCTTTGCTCTGAGCCTTTCTGGACCATGCTGTCTTCCCACTTGGAAACCACATGTGAAGTAGCTCACCCCTTTCTTGATTCTCCCCAGTATATCAGCTAAGGGTTTGATGGGTTCAAGCATAATTGCCAGAGGCTCCTCTCCTTGTAGTGAGCCATCATCTGGGAAACAGACAGCAGCATGTTTATTAAAGCAGATCCCAGATGTGTTTCTGTGTGATGGCAGTTCAATTAAAGCAGGTAATCCTGAAGATCAAGACCACAGTGTGTTATGGTGCTGCAGGGGACATTCTACCTCTAGTTCTAGGGGTTTGTTTTTCATGTTGGGCTGGAAATGCAGGTGAAGGACTGTTTAACAGCTCCTGACTGTATGAAGCAAAATGGCCTACTGGAGTCTCTTTGTGTTCTGGGTGTGCCTGGGGAGCCCAACAGGAAGGTGTTCCAGAACAAAAGGTTGATGTCAAGAATATGGGGTAACTGAAAAAAGTCCCTTTGCCTGTGGAGCAAAGAACACACGCATGATAGCTGTAAAGTTCAGGGCTGGGAGGATGCCTCACTGGAATTTACTTGAGAAGGATTTCATGGCTTATTGATGTTTACTTAAAGAAATGATTAAGATCTTGCTTTTTACTTTTAAGTGTTTCAGTAGACATCCCGGAGTGACCATAAATTTGCTGGGGAAATGTGCTGAGAGCTGATGAGAATGTAGGATTTTCTCCACTAATCTACTATGATTTTGCATTTGCAGCGACTTGGACTGGGCAGTGTTTGAGCCAGATTTGCTGGTTACCAGTTCTGTTGACACCTACATCTACATCTGGGATATCAAGTAAGCATCAGTATGTTTCTGCACTGCAGGGAAAAGCTTGGTCTTCTTTCTGTAATTAGCTAGCGGGGCAGAACATGCATGGATGGCTCCTGCTCTTTAACCAGACTGGCAGGGGCTTTGTCCTTCCCATAATCTCAAAGACATTTCTGTGTCCCTGTTACAAACCAGTTCACAGCCACATCCTGATTGAAGAATACCAGCTGGCCCCACTGGTCACTCATTTCACATATTTTCCTAGAATCCAAGGGTGATCCTGTTGAGGTTTGTAGCTGAGTGAACAAAGACCATTCATGATCCTGCAGCCCTTTGTCACAAAAGTCAGTGGAACTCTTTCCTGATAATGCATTCCTTTGATTCCTGGCACTTTATGCTGTAATTTCAGGGAAACCCTCAATATTAAAACCCTGGATGTCACACCTGAGAAGCCAGGAGCTGGCACTGGGATTGTGGGGTTTTCCTGGTGGCTGTACAGTAGCTATTTATGAACTCTGACAAGTCACTTTGCTCCTCTCTGCCTCCTTTGCTCCGTTATAATGGGAGGATAATTATATAACCCCACTGCACCAGGCTACCCTGAGGCTTGTTTAGCTCCTGTGAAGCACTTACATCCTTGGTTAAATGGTGCTTGCAAATGGCAATATATTATTAATGTGTGATTAAAAGACAAAGCAAATAACTACTGGTTGTGTTTTCCTGTGATACTGTCTTAGTGCCAAGCAAAAAATAGAGTTTTCTGAAAGCAGTTAACAGAAGCTTTGCTTTAACCCTCATGTGCCGTGCTATTATTTGTGGCTGCATGTCTCTCTTGTTCAGAAATGCTCTGAGCAGACTCTGCATCCTGTTTGTGAGGTCTCTGAGCTTGCTGGGGCCAGAGTCCCCAACAAAAGAACATCAGCCCTGCACTAAGGGCAGCTGGAAATTCCCTGCTTCATTTTTCATACAGAAGAACTTCTGGACTAGGTAGAAATTCTTAAGAGGGAGAGGTATAGTCCATTCCAGGGATTGTTCCGCTTTTCAGAAAATGCAAAAAAGCTGAAGGCGATGTTTTGTATTTTTATGGCTGTTTTTCACTGAAGGGTAGGTAAGTTCCTGAGGGTAAAGTTAAAAGAGTGAATCATAGAATGTATTGTGTTGGAAGGGACTTCTAAAGGTCATCTAGTCCAATGTCCTACAACAAGCAGGGACATCTCTAAGTAGAACAGATTGCCCAGAGCCCTGTCAAGCCTGATCTTGAATGTCTCCGGGGATGGGCCCTCTACCACCCCTGTAAGCAACCTGTCCCTGTGATCCAGCACTCTCAGATGAAAGAACATGTTCCTAATGTCCAGCCTTAATCTTCCCTTTTCTAGCTTAAAACCCTGAGCTCTTGTCCTATCATTATGTGATATGAATTCTTGCCTTCATTTGTGTTGTATCTGCTAGGAGTTGGCATGGTGGCTGCCTTGGCTTCTACTATTGCAGAATTGTTTGTAGAGTCTGCACACAGCTGGGTTGTATCCTGTGGATGTTGTTACATGCTAGATGTCAGGTCTCTGCTCTGAACTTGCTGCTCTATCTGACTTGAGTTGGGGTCTGCAGAGGCTTGGCAAACACACCATACTTTTGTTATTTTTTTAACACAGCTAAGTTTGTTCCTTTCAGTTCTCCTGGGAAAAAAATATTTGTTGTTTCATGTAGCAATACTTTGTGAGCCCAGTTCCCTTGCCCGCCCAGTTGCAAGATGCCACACCATGCACATCTTTCTCCTCCCTCTAGTGCCCTCCAGCTCCATCCTATGTCCAGAACTTGCTGGGCTACATGGTGGCAGGATGGGATGGCTGTTCTCCAAATGGTTGCCTCTTTATTCCACTTAATGGGGTGCATTTGGGTCAGCACTCCAAAAAGGCAGCAATAAAATTAATCCTGGAATAACAGTATGCTCACTGGGGAGACTGCACCTGCTAGGCTGTGCCATGAGTGCTCACATTAACCACGTTGTGTTTCAGGGACACGAGGAAGCCTACAGTCTCCCTCTCTGCAGTTGGTAAGTATGGTGTGTGTGTGTGTGTGTGGTCTAGGCTTGTTTAATACCTGCACTGAGTGTGATGTGCCCCTGCTGTTTTTCCTACTACCCTTCATGCTTCAAGGCTGAATGTGGCAGAGTTCAGCCCCAACCGCACTCACACCAAAACCAGCAGCTTTCTGGATTCTGTTAAGGCTGATCTAGAATTAACAGTTCTAAATTCAGAAAATGCCACCACATGTGGTTGCCCCATGTCAGAGAAGCCTGAGAGGCTCTAGCTTACAGCTGCTTTAAGATGAGCAGAATTCAGAGTGAATGTAGAACCCTTAGAGGTTCCCAACACTGGAGGACGGTGGCAGATCCTGGACTGGCTCTCCTGAAATTGGTGGGCACTTGTTTATGCTTTCTAGATGTAGCTTCTTCCCTGCTGAACTGTATGTCCTACATTTCCTCTCTGAAATTTCTCCATGTCCTTTTATATGTAATTGAATTGCTGAGAAAGCAAATCACAGCCTGGGCTGTGGTGTTGAATGCCCCCAACTCGCAGCCTGCCTGACAGACAGAGCCAAGAATGTTAACCAGCCATATCTGCTCTCTCTGGAGTACCTCAGACATACAGGCAAATGGGACAGTGACACCAGGGTGCTCATTGGGCCACACGTGTCCCAGCTGTTAGTAGTGACTGCCCAACTGCCTGGAATTCCTCTTGCTGGCCTGTTTTGTATGTCAGTCCTCAATGGCTGCACGGTGTGCACGGTGGAACCTGACAGAGTAGGGGTGACAGGCAAAACATCCTTCTCCTGAGTTCCTGTATCCAGTTTAGTAGCCTTCCTTATAGCACAGATCTCTTGTGCTCTGTTGCTTCCATCTGCTTAGGCTACACTTGTGCAGTGCCCACTCCTTCCCTCCCAGCCCACAAACCTCTAGCATAGCAATGCTGAAACAATCCTGAATCCCAGAGAAGCGGCATTTCCTTCTGCTCTCTGGGGTGAGGTTTCATGGATCAGCTGAGCCAGCCCAGCAGCTAGGTCCTCAGAAGAGCTTCCTTCCTTCATTCCTTTTCCCTTCCCCTTCCCAGTTGTGTTTAGCACTGGCCTGGCCATTTCTCTACCCTTCAGTGTGTGAATCAGCTCAGCCTATTTGCAGCTTTCTTCCCTGGACTAGCTTTTCGCCAGGTTGTCAGGCTGAACCTGTCCAGGGTGAGTAGTGAAGCTGAGGGTCAGCAGAAGGCTGAGATCACATGGTGGCTGAACTAAAAGAAGAGGTGGAAAGACTGAGAGCTGTAAGAGACTGTGAAAGGGAAATTGACTATTTCCATAATGTAATACGTACAAAACCTGAACTAGGGTTAACTCTTAGTGGATCAGGCGGTCCAGTATCCTCCCATCAGCAAGTCTCAGCCTCCATGTAGTAACCCACAGGAGCAGTGTCAATGGAAACAGGTCTATGCCCAATGGAACAAACACGAACAGAGCAAGTGTGCTACCTTAAGAAGTTCACCACCTATAGTGCACTTGCAGAATAGGTATGAGGCTCTGCAGGAGGAATAGGTTATCAGCAAGGATGAGGACTCAAAAAGCCCGGTATCTGCACCAAAGACAGGTTGCGTGAGGCCATCCATCAAATCCAATCTTGAAAAGAAACCTCGAAGGGACATTGTTATAGGAAACTCCCTACTGAAGGGAGCAGAGGGCCCAATATGCAGACTGAACCCATTTCATAGAGAGGTCTGCTGCCTCCCTCATGCCCAGGTAGGGGACATTTTAGGTAAAATCCCCAACCTCTTGAGACCTTCAGACTACTACCCACTTCTGGTCTTTCAAGTGGGTAGTGATGATGCAAGAATGAGAGGCTCATAATCAATAAAGAGAGATTTCATGACCTTGGGGCAGTGACTGAAGGGATCTGGAGCTCGAGTTGTATTCTTTATCCCTCTAACATCAGCGATGGATGATGGAACATGTAGGAAGAGCCAACAGCTCAGTTCATGGCTCCAGGACTGGTGTCATCAGCAGGGTTTTGAGTTCTACAATCATGGGCTGTTTACAGCGCACCAGAGCAGCAAACAACTAGTGGGATGCACTTATCCCAGAGGGGGAAAAGGGTCCTGGGGGAGGAATTGGCAAGGCTCATTAGTAGGGCTTTAAACTAGGTTTGAAGGGGTTTATAGTCTCCTGCTGTCTGGTGACAAACAGTGGGGTAGCTCACCAAAGGCAGAGGGATTGAGAGCCAGTGAAGGCCCTCTGCTTGTCCTGGAGCAAGCCAGGGAGGATGCACCAGGACAGTCTGAAGAAATTAAGGGGAATTGGCATAAGAAGAGGGCCTGCCCAGCTGAAGTATCTCTATACAAATGCACAGAGCTTGGGCAACAAANCTGACCAGCAGAACCAAGCAGATGAGGCCCTTCACAGGCAAACAGTAGTGGCTTCCAGATCACAGGCCCTGGTTCTCATGTGGGATTTCAGCCACCCTGACATCTGCTGGAGGGACAACACAGCAAGGCACCAGCAATACAGGTTGTTCTTGGATTACATAGATGACAACTTCCTCCTCAAAATAGTGGAGGAACCAACAAGAAAAGGTGCTATGCTGGACCTTGTTCTCACCAACAGGGAAGGGCTGGTGACTAACGTGAGGCTTAGGGACAGCCTTGACTGCACTGACCATGAAGCAGTTGAATTTAAGATCCTCAGGGCAACCCGGAGGAAGCGTCCTAAGCTTACAAACCTGGACTTTAGGTGTGCAGACTTCAATCACTTCAGGGATCTGCTGGCCAAAGTATCATGGGATGAAGTCCTTGAGGAAAGAAGGGCAAGAATTCTTGGAGGCCTGCCTGCCTGCCTGCCTGAGCAAGTAGCTCGTGGACACATTGTCACACAAAAAGAAACCCTCCAAGTGGAAGGGGCTAGATGGAGGGTATATCAGGAAGAATATAAGCTAGAATGGGGGGTATATAAGGAATCTGACTAAACAGCTAGAGATCTGGTTAGGAAAGGCAAGGCACAGTTTGTGTTGAACCTAGCCAGGAAGGTCAAAGAGAACACCAAGAATTCCTACAGGTATATTAATGCTAAAAAGAAGGTGAGGGAAGGTGTAGGTCCCCACAGAAAGGAAACAGGTGTTGTGGTCACAAGTGACACAGAAAAGNTGTGGTCACAAGTGACACAGAAAAGGCTGAGGTTCTCAATGACTTCTTTACTTCAGTCTTGCCTGCAAAGGCCTCCAGCCACACTCCTGGAATCATGGAAGATAATGGCAGGGTCTAAAAGGAAAAACTGCTCATTGTAAGTGAAGATAAAGATTGTGATCACGTGAAGAACCT
>VZRI01009102.1:2241-21226 GCA_013397515.1 Upupa epops | reverse complement strand
CCCTTCCTTCCTTCCTCCCTCCCGTCCTCCTTTGTGATTTCTCCCTTCCTTCCTTCCTTCCTTCCTGCCCTCCTGCCTTCCTTCATGCCTTCCTTCCTTCCTGCCTTCCTTCCTTGCCTTCCCACCTGTCTTCCTGCCTGCCTTCCTGCCTTCCTTCCTGCCTTCCTGCCTTCCTGCCTTCCTCCCTCCCTCCCTCCATGCTGCTTCACCCTCTTTTGTCATTTTGAGTGGACAGTTCTTCATGAGCAAAATCTTCCTTTTTGCTGCAGTGCTGTTGCCCTCAATATTTCACCTCAGGATGTCTCAATGGAGCATAAGTGGTTCTTATGCCTTTTGCTGTCTTGGGTTATTGCTTGCCTTTTGTGAAAGAAGCCACAAATGTCTTTGTAAAAATCACTGGAATAATATTCTGCTCTGAGATGTTGCTATGTAAATGGCATCCTTTGTTTTAGTAGGGGGTAACCCTGTTACATGTGAAAAAAGAATCTAGCTTCTCATTTTATTTTTGTGGCATTGAATAGATCTAGATTTTCCTGAAGCGCTGGAACAATAAAATTATATACAAATGGATGGTTAGTTTATGCTCCAGATTTTAAAACATAATAGGTCTTGGATCTTGTCTAGTGGTTTTGCTTATAATTCAGTGTTACAATATGTCTTAGAGCCTGCAGAGATGAGCTAGAATCTGTGTAGCTTTTGTGAGCTGAGGTTAAAAAGGAAAATAGACAAACCTCCCATTACTGTATAGAGTGGTTTTCTTTTCGGTTATGGAAGATGACTATGACACTGAGGGTCTGGATCCAGACAGAATAGAAGGGGGGAAGAGCCTAAAAACAAGCTAAATCTTTACTAAGAGCTGATTAAAAGGGAACATAAATGTCTGGAAGTGTTTTGAAGAAGCACAGTGGAGAAGGAGAGGAAATTATGGTGGTGGATCATGTAGTAATGGTATTAAATTAACAAAAACAAAATGTCTGTTGAATATCATAAAATTTTGTTCTTCTGTGGCATCTTCTCCCGAGGGAACCCTCAGGAGTTCCACTATTTGAGCCCTGGCAACTGACTTGGGACAAACCACAAGAAAGTGTGGTTTAAGGCACTTTACTTTGATGTTCAGGGACGGAATTGCTAAGCTATTGGCTCATTTCTCCCAAAACCCTTCCTTGTAAAGCTACAGCAGTAAAGACATTTAAAAAATAAAAAACCTGTTGTGGAGAAAGGCTTCTGTTTACACATTAGCAGCAGGTCTATAGCAGCAGAAAGAAGCACAAAGACATATCCACTTAAATCAAAGAGTTGATACTGGCTTTCAACACATGGGGGAGGGAGATACACAGAATTACTAAACCTCAAGAGGAGTGAGAACAGGGTGGATGAATGGTCTTTCCAAAAGCAGCAAGTCAGCTAGCACCCTCAGGCAGGCATTACCAGAGCTACATTAAAGCATCTGTGCCCTTGCAAGATTTGTTCTGAAAGGGACTGCTCTCAGTCACAGTATTTCTGTCACAGGAAATTCAGTCCTAGTAATAAAGCAAGTGGCTCTTGCAGCATATGCTGAGTTTTCCTTGAGATTAGTCTACTTGGAGGTTTCATTTCCTTCAACAGCATAGAAATCTGAATGCCCTGTTTTCAGTCTAGCACCAGGCAGGGTAGGAGCCGCTACTTGCACCTTCCCCAGCTACTTGTCTCATGCCTCCCATTGCCTGATGGGACAGAACTAACTGCTACTTCTGAGTAATCCAGTTGCTTGAAAAGGTAAAGGGGATAAAGCGATCTGAAAGACTAGATCGTTGTAGGAAAAGGCCTGGAATCACATCCTGGGATCACAGAATCATAGAATCATTAAGGTCGGAAGAAACCTCAGACTGTCAAGTCCAACCTTCAACCCAATACCACCATACCCACTAAACCGTGTTCCCTAGTGCTACATCTATGTGGTTTTTTAACACCTCCAAGGACAGTGATGGGAAGTGAAAGAATGTAGTTAACCTGTGGCAGGAATGAGAAATCTTCCTTTGAAACACTGCATTTGTGCTTAGTAGTGATGATAATGTCCATTCTGCATCTAATTCTTGATTACCAATTAAGGGTCTCAAAAATACTTTGAAGCTATTTTTTTGGCTAAGCCTCTCATTACCCTGGAGCCATAGAAGAATCTCACTTTTTCCAAGTGCTGTGAATTCCCAAGACAAAAGGGGTAGTATAATTGAAACAGTGTGAAGAGTCAGATCTGGAATCACAAATGCTGTTCCTGAGCTTCCAGGCTGTTGTGCAAAGCCCATTTCTGATCTTACAATCCTGTTCATGCAGAGGTTTATGCTTTTGCATTCACTTAAACTCCTTTACTAGAGCAGGATGTAAACACCAGCTTAAAGTCAAACTTGGGCTTCTTAAACAGGCTTTCTTGAACAGAATATCTAACTACAAAATAGCATAAGGTAATCTACCAAGTTAGCTTGATAATTATTTTAATTTTACAAAAACTGGCCTTTTGAAGTTGAACACCTAAGCACCATATTAGAAATATCTGGGAGATGGTTGGGTTTTGGAAAGCACCACTCACCCCAGCAGAGAACTCATTGGTATTAGCATCTTCTGTCACTGGACTAATTCACCGACTTTAATGCAAGTTATTTAAAAAGCATTCCTTTCTCATAAGACCAACTTTGTCCAATAGAGTACAAAATTTGCTTTTAGAATCGTGTATTTGTGTGAGGTTTTCATCTAGAGCTGTTTATCATTCTCCACACATTCCTTTTTCTAGAGTAATTTCTCACAGCCAGAAACTATGTCTTTAGTATTTTTTACTTTTATAATGCTAGCAAGTTGTGAAAGTTCATTGAAAATGTTTTTAATCTTGAAGAGTCACGAAAGAACACTTGCTAGTACGGTTCATATCAAGGGGATTTGCTCTCACTGAAAGCCAGGCTTGCAAAATTTTTGAAGCTGTGATCTGCTTATCCTGAAACACAAAAATTAGAAACAAAAATACAAAATACAAATGTTAGAACTGTTCAGCAAATGTCCTCTTATTTTTACTGGGGATCTTTCCTTGGATTCCTAGAAAAGGTTTTGAACATTTGCTTGCATGAGGGCTACCAGATTTGCTGCAGTACCCCTCCTTCACATCAGAACTCCTGTTTGTAAACCAAGAACACCAGCACTGATACTGATCAAAGCCTTCATAGACTGAGTGTTCTGATCATGCTTATTTTCTTAGAAGAACCCAAACTATACTGTTCCTGTGCCTCAGCAAAATCTTTTTGTTTATTCTTATAATAAAATTTTTTGAGTTTAAAGATAGAAATTAATTTTACTTCGTCCTCTATATGATCATTAGGAAAGCTTTTCATGAACTCAGTAAAACCCAACTAATTCTCACAATTGCTTTTAACTCTAAACAAAATTGACAGGAAGCAAGAATAGCATACATATAATTTTGCAGTTTATTAAAAAACTTTTATAATTTTTCTCCTAAAGTAACCTGATCATATTATTCTATGATAATTTAGCTAATAATTTTTCTATACTTTTAATATTTAAGTGCCTTTTACTGATATTAAAGTCATAATGCATTTTATGGAAATTACCTTGCATTCTAATTACTTTTCTTAGTGAGGAATAGTAAACAGAATTATCTTGTTATGCTTGTTGTAGATGAAAGCAAAGAAATATTTAATGACAAGAGACTACTAACAGAAAGAATTCCATATTCATGTGTTGTTTTCAAGTGAGTCCATTTTACCACTAGTTCAGAGATGTGCAATTCCCAGAACCACTAGCAGGAACCAGGCACATGTATGAACAACAGAGAGGCTCTGAATGACAAGTTGAATGCTTTTAACATAGCTTTTTCTATAGTCTGCCTTTCCAAACCTAGGCTGAGAAGAGTTGTGAGTAAGACAATGTGCTACCTCAAGAACAGAAGAAACACAAACAACCATGTCCCTGAGCTCAAGCTGCCCTGTGCTTTTAGTAAATTAAGCTACTTTTAGAAAGCTATAAATTGTACCTACAAAAACAGTAAGGTCAAGGCCTGTGCAAAAGGTAACCCCTTGCCTTGTCCTTTTTTTCCAGATCTTTAAATTAAATATAATTACAAAATGGAAAAATAGAGGAAGTAATTGCTAAGAAAGCAAATTTTCATGCCCGCTCTGCTCTCTGTTATCCTACTGAAGTCCCATGTGAGGTCATGGATAAGACTGGATTAGTGTCTGTGAAAACAAGATGAAAAAATTCTTAGTTATCCTCTACAAAGATGAAAATCTGCTCCATCTGCATCAGCACCATCTGAATGTGACCATATTGTGGGGGTACAAGATGGAGTCTGGTTCCTGAGAAATCATGCTTTGCTGGAGGCTGTTTTTCTGGACATCTCTCTGAAAATAAAATCCACAATGGCTCTCCGTTTGTATGACTTCCTAAAATTTGAAGAACTGCCACCAGAGCAGCAAAATGGAAAGTGATTAAGAAGAGCATTAGGCAGAAAAGAACTAGTAAGTTAATATTAACACCAACAAATGAGATTACAGGTGCCAGTATTGTTTCTATAAGGTTCCACATTTTTCTTTGCCTTTGTATTCAGAAGCATCTGCATTTCTCCTGAAGACTTTTGTACTGATACAGGAGTTTCCTGGTGCCTACTAAGATCTGCACACATGGAAATATGTAACAGCATACTGGGTTTATCTGGGATGAAGTTAATCACCTCTGTGACATCTCTCACAGTACAGTGTTTGTGGTGGTAACTGGAAGAGTGCTGGTAACACCCTCAGCTCTGTGCTGAGCAGAGCTTGCACAGCACCAAGGCTGTGGAGTTTTTTGTTTGCTAACATTCTCCCCAGCTGAGGAAGGATGACAGATGGGCTGGGCCAGCTAACCCAAACAGACCAAAGGGATGTTCCAGACCAGAGCAACTGGTACTTGTATTGGGGCTCTGCTTCCTGGGACTGTGGCTAAACACCTTCTGCTGATGGAGAAAATAATCTTTACAATTTGCATTGGCTTCCATGCACTGTTTTTGCTTTCTGTTTTATTAAACTCTTGTATTTACTCACTGGTCTCTTGTCATATTTTCCTCTCCCCCATCTATCCAGAAAGGCAGAGTGATAAAGCAGCTTAGTCAGGCACCTGGTCCCTAGCCAGGGCCAAACCAGCACCACCTGACTGTGGAATCTGGACCAAACAATTAGCTCAAGACAGCATTTAGCCAGATATAGACATAGATCTCTTTACACAACATTTCAGCTCAACTTAAGCAGTGCTCTTCTGGTAATTAGAGAGAGCTTCAAAACAAAACCCTTGAGAGTGAAGATCTGAGCTTTACTAATTGGTGAGCCTCCTGGAGCAGGCACAGAAGATCTTCTTTTGACTGGTTACCATACTGTCTTGGGTTGTGGAATATTAAGTTTGTATTCTATTCTCATCTGTTTGGAGAGGTTGGAAGGATATGTGGTTTTATCACTTGCATGTTAGTGGGAGGNGCATCCGGCCTCCCTCCGAGACCTTCTGCCTCTTGCGCTGGAGTCCCCACTGTTTCCCGCACCGAACAGAGCTGCTGCTGTGGCTGTGCGGCTCCTGGTTACCACAGACACTTTCCAGCCACTCCCTGCCGTCTCCTGCCTGCTGCGGTCTTCCTTCTGCGCCCGCACCGAGGAGAAGAGAGCCACATCCACCGCTCCAGGAGGTCTGCAGCCATCACCCTTTTTACAGGGTGTCGGGTGGACTCTGTTGGGGTCCCTGGGATCCTCTTTCGTTTGGTTGTTTTGAGTGTACTGTTGGTGTTTCTTACTGTTCTTAGTAAAGAATTGTTGTTCCTTTTCCCAAATCTTTTGCCTGAAAGCCCCTTAAATTGCAAAATTATAATATTCTGGAGGGAGGAGGGTTTGACAGTCTCCATTCCAAGGGAGACTCCAGCTCTCCCTAACCGACACCTGTCTTCCCAAACCAAGACACATACCATAGAAAAGTCCTTGCCACAAATACTCATCTGGAAGTCTTGCCTGGTGGGATGCAAGAACAGTGTGTTCCCAAGGGAATGGCATTTCTCAGTCCTTCCTGTAGTCCAAACAGACGTTCACTTGTTTCTCCACATGTTCTTATCTTCAAGTATCAGTAATTTCTGCTGTGTCTCCAAACATACAACACAAATATTGTAAGTTTATTGCTGAGTCATTTTTCTTCCAATCTCCCTGTTCTAGTAACTTTAGGCTATCAATCAGTAAAAGAAAGCAGATGGAAAAGGTAGAGTGGAAATTTTAAGTTACACTGAAATTGCAAATTTCATTAAATTGAAATATTTGATGTATTTCTACTTAGGGAAAGGATCCTAGAAAGGTCTATGATTAATGGCTCCTCTAAATTCCTTTCTGCTAGAAATGATCTTTAGATGAAATTGTTTTATTTACTTTTCAACTCACTTGTTCTTATCTTCTTAATAGCAAGCAGAACAGTTCTTCATTCCTCTGTCATCAGAGGTATATTGTAGTCCAATCTACACAGCTGTTTATTCCCTTATGAGTCCAAACATTTTCTGCAACATCTCCCATAGCTGTACAAACAAGAATTATAATATTATTTCAGTGTTGTATTAAAGATCGGGTTATCTGTGTAGAAAAGTCAGTGTCTAATATATAATATACAACCAAAATGAAAGCCACCAAAAAAGTAATTAATATTTACTGCAAATGCACTCTAATATTCTGAGTTTGCCATGCACATTTCTTCCACTAATAGAAAAAACTTCTAACAGGGATTAAATCTTTATTTGATTTTGCTACTGTACAAACGCATTTAATTCTTAGTGACAAATTAAATGTAGTATACGACAGCCTAATCTGATGTATAGATTTTGCACCAGCAATTCCCTATGAGATATATAGTTTTTGGTAAAAATGCTAACATCACTTGAGTTAGCTCAACAGGGCTTATATTTTGGGCAGCCTGCATGTCAGCCCCTTCATTTAACCAAACATTAACTAAACAGAACAAAAAGGAACAAAAGTGAATTGAAGGAGGTCTATTTGTTTTACAAGGCACAAAGAGCACTCTCTTCCTGTGCTCCACTATATTTAAGTAGACACCAAATAAAAATGTACACATTGTTTTTGAAGATCCACTGGAAAACTTACCATTGACTTTTAAAGACCCAAGATGAGCAAGGAGAGCTCAAACCTGATATAGCTGTGTGTGAAAGGCACAGCCCTGTTTTGGAGGTCACTGGGTATCTTGCTGATGGAAAACAAATAAACTAATAATAGCATTAACTGAATGAGTTATGTGCATTACTCTCTCCAGAATCCTTCAGAGGCTTCAATGTGTTGACTTCAGCAAGGCAAAATCCTCTCAGGGCATCATGACCATTATGACCTCTTTTCTCTCAAATTATGTTTGTCCTGAATAACAATTATGGAAATTAACTTATTAGAGTAAATTGATACATGATGCTGGGCCAGCAGAATTGACTATTATGTATTATTTTATTTATTTATGCTGCAGCACCAGTTATAGTGCAATAAAGAGAGACTGACTCAAACACTAATATAGAGGGTTATTTAATTTATATATAGACTGAGGAATTAATCTGTATGAGATTTACCTCAGAAACCTCAAGTTACATTCTGGTATCATCTGTAATTTGTTCTGTTTGAAAAGTTAAAAACAAAGGGTTTCCTTAACACAGACAACTAGAACAAACAAATCACATGTGTTCTTTAAACATCAGAATTTAGTGATGGTGAAGGGCAAACTGTTGCAAAACTGAGCACCTAAGTCACAGAGGGAGGAAGCAGAAAAAAAACCCAAGAGTGGACAGAGTGGGGCTGTCCAGAGTGTTTTGCCTGTATCTCATGGAGATTACATGGAGCCAACCCAAACCAAGGCAGAAGGTAACCCATCTGCCAAGCCATGGTGAAACCCCTTGAACTTTCAGGAGGGCAAGGGAGAGAACACTTCAAGTGCCAAACCCTATCTCAGCAGACCTCCCATGTTGGAGAGCAGCCCATATGCACAAACAACCTCTCTGCATGTCCATATACCAAAAACCCAACAGATGTACCCAATAGCATAAAAGTCATGGTTATCACCCTTCTGCTTCTCCCTCTCCCACAAAGACCAGGAGGAAAGACTGAAGGAGAATTAAGAGCTTTCAAAACAGCCAGTTGCATTCCATCCAAATATTTGTCTGCAAGGCTTGAGATTTGTAGCATGGCCGTGAGTACAAAATTACTTGTCCTGAGCCTTAAATAAGTTTCCTGAAATTGGCTTTGCCACTGCCCATGCCATGGATGCGAGACCTTCTATCTGGCCTGTATTGCTCAAATTAATTTAGGGGTAGCCCCTGAGGATTAATCATAGAATCATAGTATCATAGAATTGTAGGGGTTGGAAGGGATGTCTGGAGATCATCTAGTCCAATCCCCCTGCCAGAGCAGGTTCTCCTAGAGCAGATCACACGGGAACACACCTAGGCAGGCTCTGATTTTTTCCAGAGTAAGACAGTCTACAACCATTCTGGGCAGCCTGTTCCAGGGCTCTGTCTGTTGCCCTCACCTTAAAAAAGGATTGTCCTTATGCTCACATTGAATCTGCTGTGTACCAATTTTTGCCCATTGCCCCTTGTTCTATTGCTGGGCACCACTGAGAAGACTCTGTCCCATCCCTGACACTCACTGTTTATAGATATTTTGTGAGCATTTGTGAGATCTCCCCTCAGTCTCCTCTACAGCCAAACAGCCCCATCTCTCTCAGTCTGTCCTCATAAGCAAGATAATCCAGACCCCTGATTATCCTTATGACTGCCTGCAGCAACATCCTGTGCCTCTTGAACTAGGAAGCCCAGAAATGGATGCAATATTAATTAACTGTCTGACAACCTGTCATACATAAATGAGAAGCAAAATAAAACCCAAAGGATGTTTTTATGGAGGTAGTAGAAGCTAATTTTCTCAAAAAAATTAAACATAATTCTTTCCTTTTCCTTTACATTACTGTGTGGAAGTACAACAGCAGCCATTGCAGAGTAGATTTTAATGATATATCTGAATGCCAGAGTTTACTCCCTGACAACTTTTTACAATGGCAACATTTTGATCTTTTATGTGATTTTTATTTTTTGGCCCTAAAGCTTTCCTTTTTTTTCACATTTCAAATTTAAAACCTTCATACTTAAAAATAAAATCTTATCTGCAAATTAACACAGCCCATGTTTCAGAATGAAAAAAGGAGATAATAAATATATTGCAGAAGTAATATACGTACAGTTGAATATATACAATTATATTTTATTTTCTTGTATTTCATATATATTGAAGGGTTTTGAGGGAAATCTGATGGTTTGTAATTTTCCCTGGCTACCTGTTTAATGATATGTTCCTGCACACATTTCCACTGGCCTTTTCAGCCATCTGCAAGATTTGTTCATTTTTTGGTCATCTGAAAGCTGTATTGGAGCAAGTGAGAGATTTCCCACAAAGACAGTCTCTATTGACATCCAAGGCAAGATGTGCACTTGGAGTAATGAAAAAGATTGCTTTGCATCAGAGAACTGGACCCTTTACACATGCAGCAGTGTTAAATCAGAAGTTACCAGAACAAAACCAAAGCACAGAAGAGCCAACTCTGCTGCTTAGAGCTACACCACCTTAAAGCACAAGACAAAGACACAGAAATGCAATGACCACTGTTTGGGAATCCCCATGGTAGTTTAAAAGATGAGGTGTGTTGTATAATACAGACATTAAAGTACTCAGGAATTTGGAAAAGTTTCTGGGAAACACTGAGCTGCTGCTTGGTGCTGTGTCTGGGCATCAAGTGCTCCTGGATGCTCTGTCTTTCAGGCAGGGCCAGCACATGGACAAAAGAAGCACAGGCCATAGAGAGTGTGAGGAGTAGAGCACAGTGCTGTCAGTTCAGTAAACAGTTCCCTTAAAACTGTTTTCTTACAATCTGCTTGATAAACACCCAGCACATGGCAACTGTTCCCTTGTTTTCAATTCTATTCTTTCATGTAAAACTCACAGGAGAAGTAGCTTAAAAATTCACCCATGAGCCCCAGAGACACATGCAAGGTTGATTTCTCATCCATTGGTAGTCCTTCTCAGGGGCCTGAGGGCATGATAAAAATGCAGGAGCAGCTCATCTGCAGCTCATCTCACAGGCACCCACATCTAACTGTGGTAGGAAAGCCACTGGTGAAATCTGCTGGCTCACTGGCCTGCAAGTTGGCAAGCCAGTCTGTTCTTTCCAGTCTGCTGAAAAGAGAAGATCAGCATCATTAACACAGGAATCAAGCAGCTGTTCAAAAACAACCAAAATATCCCTTCTTACAGAAGGTCTGTTTTGTCAAGGCAAAGGAAAATAATTAATAATGAAATCTATAGTTCTTCATGGACATTTAAACCCAAAGCTACCCTGGTACAGCTTGAATCCCAATAATATCTCAAATTTTTATTTCTGTGTTCTTTCTTTTTTCTTCTTAGAAGGTTGCTTTCTAAAAATTTTTAAGCTGTCAGAAAAAATCCAACCAAAATCAAAGCAACCCCCAAAAAACTTACCACGGTTCTTCTTAACTTTCTCAATCCTGATAAGCAGATGTGAGGCTGCTGACAAATTCCAGCAAGCTTAGATATCTGTTAAATTTGCTTTTTTTCTAATATCTCAAAGATGTATGGGCCCTCTCTGATCATGGCTGGAACCCAGCCAAGTCCCACTAAGAAAAATACCAACATAAAGTTGAAATTGTGCCAGGAATTCCGTATTGAGACCTTAAGTACAAAAGTATTATTGTATTTGCCTCTTCAAAGGGATTTTTTTTGCATTTTCAGCCTCATCCACTGAAGCATGCCTTTCAAAAATCCTTGCTAATCTTTAAAGCCCATGCCAATAGTTTAGTGTTAGTTCAGAGTTTTACAGTGAGATCTGCTGCTCAGTGTCCTTCTTACATCTGCAGGGCCTGCAGTTTGTCTATTTTAACTTCAGTAGTATCACTGCAATTCACCAGAATCTGTGGGAGAAGCACCGAATGTGTAAGAGCAGTCTAGGTTAAAGTATTAGTTTTCTCATATCATGCAAGTGTTTAGACAATTATTCAGCAACTCCAGGACTTCATTCCAAGGCCATATAATACCCACAGTGATAGTTTTCTCACGCCTTTCTCTATAATTTTAAGTAATTTCTAAGGATGTGCTTCCACATAGCTGGCATCAAGTGGAAAAGGTTGGTCTCATTTATTTAGGCTTCTAACCACTGCCTGGTTGCAACAAAGAAAAGCCTAACTTCTCCTAGGACAGTCAATATGGATTAATTTGGGAGGCAGAGATGATAATACGCTTTCCTACTGATGATGCCATGCAGCACATATGCCTGGATCATATGGTGAAGTGATGTGGCTGCAGGGCACATGGCCATATGGGGATAGGGACTGACCTCTTGAGATGGGGGACAAAAGTTAAGAAGTTAGAAAATGAGAGTTCTGACCCCAGGAACTGACTCCAGTTAATGGATTTAGTACTAAATGTAATTACTGCTAATATAAGAAAGTGGAAGACAATTTTAGCTATTAATGAGAGCACATACAAAGTATGCTCTTCTTGTCAGTCTTAATGAGAGACAGTAGAGAAAGTGCCAATGGATTGCCATGCTATGCCTGTGCCTTCATTGCAGTAAAGCCCCATGTTACAGTACAAAAGATAATACAGGACAAGATGGAAAAATAACCTAAAAATCACTGCTTTGAGCATCAATGTAAAAGCTGAGTGTTTCATAAATTTAAGTTATGTAAATGTTTGACATAATCTTTCTTTACACATTTTTGACACATGGTCTTGGTTTGAGGAGGAACAATGAAATTACAGGTCATAATAAACTCTGGTTTTGAGAATTAAAAAAGCAATTAAGGAAGGCTAAGATATTAACTACTGCTGCTGGGATATGCACAATGACATACAATTTATAAACTTCTGGCTGAGGGGTTTACTGGTTCTTCTTCAAAAAGCTTCATTCTTTATGATATTTATAGAATATGAGAAACAATAGATCAATATCAAGAGCAGAGAAAAGTAATAATTTGGATATATAACAGTGCAATTGTAAAACTAGACCTATTACATAGAGGATATTACTGCTGAATCTCAACTCCCAGTTGCTTCATCTTTCACCACTATGGTAAGGTTTGGCTGGTAGCTTGGTAAGATATAGAGAAGCTATAGCCACCCGTAGCTCCTGTTTTCAGTCAGAAAGTCCTGTCTTCAGACCAGAAAATGACCAGTTTTTCACAAGTTTTTTAATTTCCAGTTCCAAGAGGCACCAGAAGAGAATGGATCTTCTCATATATACAGAATCAGAAAATGTAGGACTTCCTCTCCTATGTCACAGGAAGGCACAGGATGGTATCCCAACACAACAGAGTTCTTGAAATAGGATTATTAGTGCCTGATGCATTCAGCTAGGTTTCCAAACCTGCTCATTGTTTCTTATTGTTCAGTAGGGTACGTACTTGTGCAAGAGGGAGAGGATGCAACCCATTTTCTACCTGTGGGATACAAGCAAGTACCCTAAATCAGTGGTAGCAGTTCCAGCACAAAAATATAGATTCAAGAAATTATTTGCATGTAGAAGACCACTGCAGTTTGAATTTAATATAATTTATATAACTTTCAGAAAGTTATAGTTATTTCTATCATGTACATTTATCTCTCTGGTGCATTACCAATGAAAGCCAAACCACAATTTTTTTTAGACAGTAGAGTTTTCATCTTTAGTCTACCCAAAGACTTGAAGGTTTGAAACTGAACTGTGCTGGAACTGATGCTGTAGTTCCCAATACCCACTTTTAGAGAAATTTAGTGCAGATTTTTTTTATAAACTAGAGATAAAAATTATTCTCTGCTACAGTGAAACTAATTAAAATTTATCAAATTTCAGACAAATTACTTTCTGAGTGGTAATGCCACCTAAGAACAGGCAGAGGCTTTAAAATTTGTTATTTCCCTTGTTGAGCAGCAGCATGCTTTCCAGATTTGTCTTGTAAAAATTATGAAATTGCATCAATAGAGGTCTTATATTTTCCTGCACAAGGATACTATAAGAGATTATGAGAGAATATGAGGAATCAAAGCTTTAGAAAGATTTACAGCTGCTGCTTCATACTGTAAGTCAACACTGAATAATTAAAAGACTTGTAATGAAAGGCTAATTTAGTATTGATTGTGTCCTAGAGCAAGGGGGCCAGTTCACTGCACTTTCACCATCCTGTGCAATCTTCATCAGCCAGACAGCAATAGTGCAATTATCCTAAGTAGCCTTCAGCAACAGGACAGCATCTCCAATCCATTCCTGCGCACTGCACTCTACAGATGCATTAACAGTAGGACAGAGCTGGCTGTAGGGGAAAAGTGATTATCTTACAAGGTCTTTAGTATTACATATCCCCTCAGACCACTCCATAGCCCAGAAGTGAACTTCAATTCTATTTCTTTTGGTAAAGTGAGGGCACGGGATCCCTCCTCAGTCCCATTTTTATTTGTGATTCTGTGCTCTTTCTCTTCACGCTTCCTGTGAGGGACCCTTCTGGAATGAGCACCTTTCTCAGGTGTCTCTGGTTGCTGGTGCTTTTAAGAAAACAGTTCAGAACTTATGCGTGAGTAGAGGAATAAATGAGTAGAGGGTTATGGCTACCTGCTCTCCAATCTATGGATGTGTCTGCATTCTAGGCAGCCTGCAGGCAATTTAGCTAGTCTTTCTGATAATGCTAGACTTCAGTTTGATAATGTGCACTGAGAACTTATTCATCCTGGCATTGATGAACAGAAGAAGACCATGTGTTGTAACATGGCAAAGATGGTTTTCAAAATTCAGGGGGTTGCGTTTCTTTCCTTGACATCTTGACGATCCTCAGATGAGATTTCACTGTCCCTTAAGTAGTATAAAAATCAATCAATTTTTTTTCTTCCAGGATGCCACATGCCTCCTGTACGCATCATATATAATGGAAATGATGTCATATTTAATATACTGAATCATAAACATTAGATCACCTTAAGTCATCAAATTCATTCCTCTGTCAGTGCAAAAAAGTTCCCACATAGAATAAAATGTATTTTGTAACATAATGTGTGCTCATCCCTCAGATTTTTTTTTTTTTTTTTTTTTTTGTGGCTGTGCTACAGAACTCATTTGGTCCTTGCTATCATTAATTTTTCTGATAATTTTAATTTCCTTCTTCAAGCTTTGTTTCACATCTTATAATTACATCTCTACATTGCTCTTTGTTATCTATATAAAGAGATAAGGATTTGTTTATAATTTAATTGTATCACACAAAGATGGAACAATGCTGGCTGAATCACTGGGTGGGATTAAGATTTCAGTAGGTTTTTTGTCACTGAGGAACACCTGAAGACTGTGAAAGGAGCTGGTGCTATATCTGATAAACCTTTATCTGCTTCAGTCTGCTCTCAGGCAGATCATTGTGTGCTCAGATAATGTAAAACAGCCAGTGGAACAACAACAGAAAACAGAGATCACAGAATCACAGATAGGTTACAGTTGGAAGGGTCTTCTGGAGGTTCCACTACACTGCTCAAGTGGGATCACCTACAGCATTATGTTAAGTTATGTTGAGACAGCTACCTACAGCATTATGTTAAGTTATGTTGAGACAGCTTTTGAATTAATCTGTGATGGAAGACTTCACAGCCTCTTTGGACAACCTGTTCCATTGCTCAGCATCACAGTAAAATATTGTTTCCTGATGCTCATAGAGCACCTGATCTGTTTCATTTTGTGCCTTTTGCTTCTTGTCCTGCCACTGAACTGAAAAAAAGCCTGGTTCTGTCTTATTTGCACCTTCCCTTCAGATACTTAAATACATTGATAAGACCATCCTGAATCATCTTTTTTTCAGGGTGAACATACCCAGCTCTCTCAGCCTTTCATCTTAGGAGAGAAGCTCCAGACACATAATCATCTTTGGGGTTCTTATTTGAACTCTCTTCAGTGTGTCCATGTCTCCATGTACTGACAAGACCAGAACTGGACAAAGGACTCATGGTGTGGCCTCACTGCTGCTCAGTAAAGGGGAATGACCACCTCCCTTGACATGCTGACAATGCTTTGCCTAATTTAGCCCAGGATACCATTAACTTTATGGCAAAGGTGCATTACTGGTCCATGTTAATTTTGTGGCCAGCAGAATCCCTTCTGCCAAGTTGTTTTGTGTCAGGAATAGCCCCAACGTATACTCGTGCATGGGGCTGTCCCTTCCCAATGGCAGAACTTTGCACTACTCCTTGTTGAACTTAATGAGATTCCTGTAGCTCATTTCTCCAGCCTGCTGAGGCCCCCCTGTATGGCAGCACAGCTCACTGGTCCATCAGTCACTGCTCCTAGTTTTGTGTCATTTGAAAACTTGGTGAGGGCATGCTGATGAATGTGGTTAACCTTTTGGGGGTTTACAGAGTATTTGGAGTATAAAGAATATGGCCAGAGAGGATAACCTATTTATGAATTTTGATAATATAGATCACTTTCTCTTAAGGCTTCACAGCACCTTCTTAGAACCTTTGGCTGGTGGCCAAAGGGCAAATTCTCACCTGTTTTACTAATTTTCTCACTTGCAACAATGTCATCGTCCTGCTTGACCTTTCAAATCAATTAATCTTGTAGTACTTTATTGACTAATTTCCCAAAATTCAGGTGAAATGTGCCCATTTTTAACCTTGGTCCGTCCTTATCTTCTGAAATGACCTTATTCTCTGGTACTAACACTGCCATTAGTAAGCAATCAGAGTTCTTCTCCAAAGGCTTTTCCATTTTATTTGCTCTTTCCACACTGATTTCAGTGATGTATTTCATCTAATCCTGGTTCTTTGTCAACTTTTTAATAGTACTGAGAGCTTTAACTGCCTTATTATCTTCTATACTGCAGTGAGGTTTTTTTCTTAAGCATTTTTATTCCCCTCAAGGAAAACATGGACATTGGGATATTACAGGTCCTCTATTTCCTGTGATGAAGATATCACTCAATCCCTTAAGGATATCTTCTTCATCTCTCAGCAACATTTAATTTATCATGGCTCCTCTTTATCTTCTTAATAAATTTGTTTCTTAGGCAGTAAAAGCTTCATCATCTGTGCTCTTCAGAAACAGCAGTGTCCTGTTGCTTGATGACATTTTCTTCATTTGAATAGTCAGCAGAGCTAAGATCTCCTGGCTATAAAGTCAGCGAGCATTTTGGATGAAGTCTGTAGTCTAAGGAAGATGGTGTTCAGCTAAGAGAAATGAACCTTTGCTGCTTGTTTTTCATGGAAAGGCTGAGAAAAGAGGGAACCAACCAGCCCAGAGGATTTGACACTACTGCAAGCTGAAGCTTCTGTTAGCCCTTCCATGGGTGTGGGTGGATGAATGGCACTGAGGATCAGGGAAAAATGGTGCCTTGTTTTCCAAGCCCAGACTCTTGCAGAAAGCTGAGATTTGGGTGCCTCACTATCTTGTCTTCCAAAGCATAGGCATGACATTAGCAGAGATGGACATAGGGGTGTTGATGAGCCAGCAGTGTGCTCAGGTAGCCAAGAAAGCCAATGGCATCCTTGTCTGCATGACAAATAGTATGGCCAGCAGGACCAAGGAGGTGATCCTTCCCCTATACTCAGCCCTGGTGAAGCCACACTTTGACTACTGGGAGCAGTTTTGGGCACCACAGCACAAGAAGGACATCAAGGTGCTGAAAAGGGGGCAGAGAAGAGCACCTAGGCTGATTAGGGGTCTGGAGAAAAAGTCTGATGAGGAGAGCCTGAGGGAGCTGAGACTGTTCAGTGTGGTGCACTGAGGCTGAGGGGAGACCTCATTGCTCTCTACAACTATTAGAATGGAGGTTGGAGTGAAGCAGGTGTTGGCCTCTTCTCCCAGTGATAGGACAAGAGGAAATAGTTGTGCCAAGGGAGGTTCAGATTGGACATTAGGAAAAACTTCACAGAAAGAGTGGTGAGGTCTTCGAACAAGTTGTCTAGGGAGGTGGTGGAGGCACCATCCCTGGAGATGTTCAAAAAATGGGTAGACATGGTAGAATGTGTGTTTCAGGAGAGGGTTTAGTGGTTAAGGACTGGAGGATAGACAGCTGGACTTGATGATCTTGAAGGTCTTTTCCAACACTGATGATTCTGATTCTATGACATGGGCTTTGCTGGTAGGGGACAGTACAGATACTTCAGTGCTGGTTCTCTGGATTATTGTCTTTGCTGTAGCCTGTCTCATTTAAATGACAAATGACTCCCTCAGCTCTTCCCCTTGGGTGCCCATTACCATGATCAATGGCAAGGCCCCAACTATAGTTGCCCTATTACCTCCCAGCTGTATGCCCTGGCATGCCTTTGCTCTGACTTTATCAAAACTGAAAGAGCTTAGAATGTGATGGGTAATTCCCTCAGAGACCAAACACTGCGAAGAGACTGCAAACAAGAAACTGGAGGACTAATGTTAGAAATGCAGGATTAAAGTCTTTTACTATCTTGCAAATGCATGTTGTTTTATTCACCTGTCTTTCCTGTTGTGTACTCCAGATTATACACTTGATCTGTGTGTCACTTGAAGACAGCTCTGCTGAACTGAGAATAAAGAGACAAATAACATCACCACTTGAATGTAGCCATACTCATGCTCAGAGCTATATGAACTGGAACTTTATGTTATTTTTGTTTTGCCTCACATAGACATATGTAACAGCAAAAAAAAAAAAAAAAAAGAGATCTAGTTCTTGTAACAAATCTACTGAACTCATTGTAAGCCTGGAAAAAAGTGTTGATTGATTTGTTCATCTGAGAAAGGGTTGAAAGCTGAAGGGCTGTTAGTTTCTGCTACAGTGGGTACATTAACCCCTGAATAAAAACACGTATTTGTGTTTCAAATGCAGAAATTATACGTCAACAGAGCCAGACCTTCAGCTACATTTGACTGCAATATTGAAGTCAGTATGGCTGCACTGGTTTGTGTTACTTGAGGAATAGACTCAGAGTTGTTACTTTCCAATGTACATCACATAGAAGCTATAACAGATTTTTGAAAGCACGGAAAAAGTAATGCTGCATGGAAAGTGACCAGCAGTTATCTAGGTATCTAATGCCCGTTGTTCCAACAGGAAACTGAAAAAGAGCCTACCAATTAAAAGATCAGGCTTGTCTTTGAAAATTGTCCTCTTCTTGCTGTTACAAGTGATATTTAAGATTGCAATAGCAAGAAGAATTGTCATTTTTTTGATGACAGTTTTATTGTGGCTTGTTGAAGAGCAGTTTCTGTGCATTGCTCTGCAGCTTACAATATCTAGGGCTGAATAAGTTAGCTATTCTCTGTTTTTTCAGAAGCTTTTCTATACAATGCAAAGCGAATACAAACAACTGTGGCACTGTAGAGACCATTGGCTGAACCAACAAACTAAAAATCTAAAAAATCTAAATCCCATGGTGTGAAGCATTTGTATTTGTGGACAGAGGCATTGAGTAAACCCTCAGCAAGTTTGCTGATGACACCAAGCTGCATGGTGCAGCAGACACACCAGAGGGAGGGTTGCCATCCAGAGGGGCCTGGACAGGCTTGAGAGCTGGGCACAAGCCAATCTCTTGGGGTTTAGCAAGACCAAGTGTAAGGTCCTGCATCTGGGGCGAGGCAATACTAAGCACTGATACAGGCTGGGCAGTGACTGGCTGGAGAGTAGCTCTGAGGAGAGGTACTTGTGGGTGCTTGTGGATGAAAAGCTCAACATGAGCTGGCAGTGTGCACTTGTGGCCCAGCCAGCAAAACGGATCCTGGGCTGCATCAGGAGAAGTGTGGCCAGCAGGTCGAGGGAGGTGATTCTCCCCCTCTACTGCGCTCTGATGAGATCCCACCTAGAGTACTGCTGGAGTGTGTCCAGAGGATGGCCATGAGGATGATCAGAGGGCTGGAGCACCTCTCCTATGAGGCCAGACTGAAAGCAATTGGGGCTGTTCAGTCTGGA
>VZRI01009101.1:272520-290842 GCA_013397515.1 Upupa epops | reverse complement strand
TTTGAGATCCCTTCCGATCCCTAAGGATTCTGTGAAATTACATGTTTGTCTTAACGCTGAAGCAACAAACAGTCATAGACAAAGCTTTCAGAATGGTCTTGTATGAAGTACAACCTTGGGATGCCTTTTTTTGTTTGTATGAAAGTCATTATGATAAACAACACGATTTACGTGGGCACATTAGCAGGGGACTGGCTTTGATGAGTTAAGAGGCTTGTTCCACTGCTGTGTTTCAGTGGCTTACAGAAATGAGCGTTCTCAGCATGCCGACAGGCTTCCATCATATTCTTTTGGCCACATGAGGATAATTTCATTAAGTAGAGAACTCTTTCATTAAGAACTTTACAAGTTCTTTGTAAAGGTAATCAGTGTTGTTAGTGCTGGAAATACTTAAAAACTAGCAAGTAAAACTTTTCAGAGGCTCTTTATAAAAGAGGTATATATAAAAGATAAATGAGGTAAATGATATATAAATATTAAATAAATATTAATATATTAAATTAAAATTAAATTAAATTAAAAATTAAATATCATTAAATGATATATAAATGAGATAAATGATATATACCTTTATAAAAGAGGTATATATGAAAGATAAATGAGGTAGCGAGCTGGGATTAATCCAGGCAGTAGTGCATCTTTAAAATAGGGGGTCTTTAATTATTGGAGCTTTTACCTTTACAGGTTGAATAAGATGCAGCAGCTTATACTTCAAAATCTGGACCCAGACCTCACTGCAGTGTGGCAATGACTAGTTTTTTTTAGTCTTGTGTGATAGTAGGGTTAGTTTTGAATGAGCAATTGATAGTTGGTGTTTATTTTAATTTCTGGCCTTCTTCCTATACAGGTATGCACGGTCTTTTTATTCCGTTATCTTCCTGACTGGCTACTTCTGTCTGGTGGCCTCTGTCCCTTGCTCAGCTCTTCCTTGCTCTGCTTGCTCCTGTACTTCAGCACCCTCTGCTGATCCCTTGTGTCCTGCCTGGCAGAGGGAGAGAAGGGAGATCTACCTCTGTGGCTGCACCAGAAGGGTTCTGCCTGTAGCAAGCTGGGGCAAATCTAAACTGAGGAGCTACAGAGGAGCTATTAGCTGTAGGATAATATTTTGAAGCTCTCGTGTACTGTGTTTTATAAGAATGCTTTGGATGAAAGTGGTGGCATGCGCTGTGGCAGTGGAGAGCTTGTGTCATGTAGGATTTATCCATGACATACGCTGTGTGCTTGGAAAGGCTGAGGATGTGACATGTGAAACAGCTGTTGACAAATGCCTGCAACTCAGGGAGTGCTTCTAAAGCCAGTCTTGCTGCAGGGTCTGTTCATGTCACTGGCACATCCTGTTTGTCCTTCAGCAAAGGATTTTGTTGGCTTTTGGGGTTTTTTTTAATGCCTCTGCAGAAGGCTGAGGTTTTTACAGGGAGCAATCACTGTTACACTTCCACTAAATGATGACTAACCAAAATTAAGTACTACAGGGGCATCTTTTAACGCATGCCAAGGAATGGGATATGGCTTTCAGAAAGCAAATAACATTCAAATAGTTACCCTTTTCAGCGCCTGCAGTTTGGGAAATTGTATGTTGAGTCATTTTTGTGTCTTGGGGTCACACCATTGCAGTATTCTTCATGTGAAAACCAGCTTAAAGCTGTCTTAAGTGTGCATTGCTGCACAGCTGTTAAATGTCTTTATTATTTGAATCGTAGAATCATAAGGGATCGGAAGGGACCTGTGCGATGTGTTCCTGTGTGACTCGGTCTAGATGATCCTGCCTGTGGCAGGGGGATTGGACTAGATGATCTTTCGAGGTCTCTTCCGATCCCTAAGGATTCTATGATTTCCTTTTATAATGAGATGTAATGAGGTTACTAGATCAGTGAATAAGAGAGAAGGGAGGGATCTTGTCCTTGACTCTAGTAAGACCTCTGACCTTTTTTACAACCAGATCATTTTGCCACAGTCTAGATGGGTTTACTGCTCCATACATAGGAAAACTGGATTGTCCAGTATAAAGGCTAGTGTCTAAGGGATCATAATCTGTAGGAAGGCTAGTTACAAGGGATATTAGTTCAATCTTGTTTAATACCTTTATAGGTGATGTAGAGAGGAGAAGGAATGCATTCATAAAGTTTGCTGATAGCACCAAACTAGAGGGTGCAGTTAATGTGTGCAAAGACACGCAAAAGGACTGGAAGGATGATATGAAAAGAACCTATTAAAATTGCAAGTTCATGTGCCAAGACATGCTTCTAGAATGGGCTGTCTTCCTGCAGTGGTGTCCGTGTGCTGATGCTGAAAACTCACACCACATTACTGATGTGATCCAGTAAGAGCACAGTCAGGATACTGAGGGAAGCGATCATTCCCCTGTGTTGGACACTTGTATAGAAGCCCTGAAATTGGTCTGAATTTCGCATTAACCATGCTTAAAGGAGGAGGTTGGACCTTCTGAGGTTCATTTCTACTTGAATAATTCTGTGGTTCACTGAAATTATATTTAAAGTTCTCAAAACGGCCTCTTTTAGTGTTCAGGTTGTTACTTTCAACTTTATGGACCGTTCAGGAGACACAGATGTAAATGAAGGTACCAAATATTAATCATGATAAAATTGCCTTGCAGCAGCACAGCGGGGCAAGACACAAAACTGTGCTCTTTTCTCAGTGATATTTTTGGTGTTCATTCCTTTCAATCTTTGGAGAAGTGGTTAATACTTGTTTCTTAGCTCTTCATCCAGAGAACGGGAAGTTGTGGGAAATGCTTTGGTGTTGTCCCACACTTCAGTGTAAACAGTTGACACACTTCCATTTCAAGTCCCAGAGGTTTTTAACTTTTGGGAGTGGACTGTGATGTTCTAAGTCTGCAACATAACTTGATGCTGAGCCTTTCTAGGCTATACTGTATATACTTACTATACTGTACTGTGTATACATACTATACTGTATATACTTACTATACTGTAAGCTAATCAGTTTTGCAGAGAGTAGTTACCCTCCTTGGTAAATGTTAGTTTGCTTTTCTCAGGGTTTGCTGCAGTGAAAAATAACAATAAGACTGTGAGTAGTAGTTTGGAAATGGGAGTGTAGCTGGGGTCAATCCTGTCTTTTAGTTGGCGTAGAGAAGAGGTCTGTAAATGCTTGTAGTTTGTCACTGTGGATTGTAGTGAAACTTGGACTTTTAAAAAATTTAATATCACAGGCTCACTGTGAATTCTTTTTTAATTCTAGTATTTCTACTTTGCAGCCAGTTTCTTGGGTGCTAGGCTTTTTTAATATATAACTTCCAAAACTGCTCTATTTTCCAATCCAGAGGGCTGTTCCAGCTAAAGCTTCTTGTACTTTAATTACTTATTGCCTTGTTTTACCTTTACATTGCCATGTTTTGATGGCACGAATGCTGCCTTAACAGAACTGTCAGTGA
Source organism: Upupa epops (assembly GCA_013397515.1). Lineage (NCBI taxonomy): Eukaryota > Metazoa > Chordata > Aves > Bucerotiformes > Upupidae > Upupa > Upupa epops. Next base: position 287,430 of record VZRI01009101.1, on the reverse strand, counting down.
TTGTTGGAAAAGCACAATGCAGCACAAGCAGTTGTGTTTGCACAAAGCAAAGAATAAACCTCTGTCTGAGTGGCCGTTGATTTCAATAGGCTTTTCAGTGGCTCTGCGTATTACAATTCCTAGCACCTAGAATACATTCGTACTCATTACAGCAGTACAGCTCAGCCCCTGCTCGTGACTTGACTTCTTTTTTCCTATTCCTCCTTCTATCAGAGCACGAAGTAGAGTTGTTTTCCTAGCACTAGTAATGTGTTCTAGAAGATACTACGGCTCTTCTGGCAAAATGATTGCAAATACATCTTTCAGCTCCTTCCACCTTGTAAGAAATATGTTAAATACTAGACATGCTTAAAGCTTTTTGGAATCTTTCATGATGACTCTTGTGGCTGTTGAAACAGTGAGGTGCTGGACTTGTATGGCATGCAATCGTTTGTATGAACAATTAGTGGAAGAAGTAATTGGTATGTAGTAGTGCCATCTTTTAAAATTACGACATCGTCTTTATTTGAATGTCTGGAGGCTGGGGGGGTCAGTTCTGTGGCTGCTGGATACCTGTTAAAAATGCTTTTTGTTTGCTTGTAACTTGGCTTCTTTAGTTGGAAACTTGTTTAAACCAAACGGTTTTGGTAGTCTGCCTACAACTTACTGTAGGAAATTGTACTTAAACTTGGGCTTTCTGATGTAATAAATGTGTTCTTATGCACACAAACAATAGTAGTCTTGAAAACGGTATTACAGGAGTTCAGTGAGTAGATCCTGTTTCATTAACTCAGGTTTCATTAACTCAGAGCAGTGATGTTCTTTGCCCTTATCTCTAATTACAGTCAACATCCTTGTGAAATAAACCGGGCTTCTCTTTCTTAAAGATTTCATTAAGGTGAATCAATTGGATCCTTAGGTTTTTTTTAAAACACTTCATATTTAATGAACTGATAGCTCACTAGCGGGAAGTTGAGACAACTGTTTAGTTGGAGCATTTGATTAAGACATTTAATATGTTAATATTAATATTAATATGTGACTTACTGCCTTTGTAGATGAACCGACTAGTCCTAGTATTGACCACGACATTGCACACATTCCTGCTTCTGCTGTTATTTCTGCAACTGCTTCTCAAGCACCAGCTGTAACAACTGTTCCTCCCACTCCCACATCTCCAGTCCCTTTAATTCGGCGGCAGCTTTCGCATGATCATGGTGAGTCTTGATTTCTTTCTTTTTCTCGTGCAACTTTAGGGAGCAAGCGTCAAAATGGTAAATTCTCTGTTGCTTGAAATAAAATGGAACAAATGTGATTCAGGTTCCTATGTTCTCAAAAATGTGTATGTTTGTAGAGTCCATCCGGCCCAGTGTCCTGGATAGCCAGCCTGCCACAAAAACCGAGAGATCAAAGTCATATGATGAAGGGCTGGATGACTACAGAGAAGAGGGAAAATCGTGAGTCTTTGAAAAATACCAGTTAATTTGGGCATCTGTTTTCAGCCGTGTCTAAAATCTCATGTTGACCTTTGTTTTTCTCCCAACAGATCCATTAAGCATGTATCTAGTTTAAAGGGCATTAAGGTAGGTAATCGATGTATACGACGACTCCTAAGAATTAGGCATTGTATTGGGCAACGATGAATTACACAGCTCCAGCATACAGAGTGATGTGTTAAACACAGATAAACACAGACACACAGTTTATTGGCATTGCTGCTCCTAACATTGTTCATGCTGTATGCATCGCAGAGGTAAAACATCATCTCCTCTATATATTGACTCATCACATGGTCCTTGATTTTCATTTTCCTCAGCCTCTGTAAACAAATTATACCTATGGCATGCTTTTTTTTAAAAAAAAACCTTGCCTTTTTTGGTAAAATAAACCTTGCTTATGAAAATATAAGACACCTACTCTTTCGCAGAGTATTCATGAGGTATGTAAGGTCACTGTTGTATGGAAACTTGAGAAACTATTTTCCCTGGGGTGTAGTCCTAGGAGCATCATGAATGTAGGGATTGAAAGAAACTGCTTTAAGAAGTATGCTGGTGTTATTTCTGTGATGTTTTCTTTAGGTCTTGGACAGCCAAAAATCTTCAGAAGACTCTGGTTCCAGAAAAGATTCTTCTTCAGAGGTCTTTAGTGATGCCTCCAAGGAAGGATGGCTCCATTTTCGGCAGCTTGTTACAGACAAAGGAAAGGTACCTGTCATGTTTGGTTTCTTAACCCAGTACAAATATTAAGCTGGTGAAAAACTAAGATAGGAAGCTTGAAGCCTTCCTGTGTTGCTTTTTGAACTGAGCTTTTTATGTGATCAACAAAATCTTCAGCCTTTTAGAGCGTGGACTTTGGTCAGTTCCTCAGCTTCTTTCACAGACTGCTTTCTGAAGTATCTTAGCTTTACATTTCAAAGCAGCTGTGAAGTAAACTCATTTCTAATGACTAGTTAAGCAATAAGAATAGCTTCCTGATGAATTGGAGTTTGTGGCCTTTTTTTCATCTCCACAATTCCTTTTGTGACTGCTGCGTGGTTGAGTTTGTACTAAACTTCTGCACTAGTACAGACTGAGAGAAAATGAGGGGTCTGCAGTTGGGGTGGTGTGTAAGTATGTGTCTTGCTTGAACGTAGTTGAAAAGGCATTGGCAAGAGTGCATGAAATATTTTCTACGGTGCCTATATCATTTTTTCAGTGAAATTCAAGTACCAATTCCATTTGTTTCTCCTGTGAATGTGAACGCTCACTCAGGGTGGCTGGGCTACTCTGCACTTGGCTCCTGATGGAGAGCAATTAGTGAGCACTAGGTCTGTGTAGTCTTTCCCACCGGGTGTTCTTAGGAAGAGTATAGGTAGGCGGTTAGCCTTTTAAAAGTCCTGGAGGTGATGTTTGTAATCCAGATATGTTCACCGTAACAAATAAGCAGACTTACTTTGTGGTTCATGTTTTTCAGCGAGTTGGTGGGAGCATTCGGCCGTGGAAGCAACTGTATGTTGTTCTTCGAGGTCATTCACTTTATTTGTACAAGGATAAAAAGGAACAAGTGACCCTGTCTGAAGAAGAACAACCGATAAGCATCAACGCTTGTCTGATAGACATCTCGTATTGTGAAACCAAGAGGAAAAATGTATTTAGACTCACCACATCAGACTGCGAGTATTTATTTCAAGCTGAGGACAGAGATAATATGTTAGCATGGATTAAAGCAATACAAGACAACCATAACTTAAATGATGAGGTAATTGTGTAATATGTAATGGAGAAACTATAGTTCTTGGTTTTTAATGAAAATTTCATAGTATTCTCCTGCAGGAAGTACTTGAACAAAAGAAATCATTTGCAGTTAATAGACCAAAATGTGTGCAGAAACATAAAAGAAAAGTGAAAGGCAAGGAAACAAAGTAAATAGCGTTTAAAAAAGCCTGACAAATCTCTTCTTTGATGCTGACTCTGTGAAGTTAGTGTTATTGCTGATTTGATTACAGATACTTTTTATATTAAGCTCAGATGTCAGAAGTTCTCCCGTCTCTCTTAAAAGATAATGCCAGGACTAGAACCAGTATGATTTGTCTTCAGACTTGGATTGCAAAGATGTATGTGCAGTGGTGCTGCATGATGAGTTTCCTTCATAGTTGGAGAAAATGTGAAGGATGCCTGTTTCTATAGGTGACTGTTGATGCTTCTGTGAAGTAAATATTGATGCTGATTAAAAAAGGCAAAGATACAGCATTGCACATAGTATTTTAACATCTATCCTGCTACTGTCCTTCATGTCAGTGATGAGTAATAGAGGAATATGTCCACGTCTGTGGTCATGTACATCTGCTCAGATTTGAAGTAACCATTGAAAGGAAAATTAACAAACATTATTATACAGATAGATAAAAGGGGACATCTGAATTCATGGCTCTTTGTGTTGTAATAATTAGTTATGTAAGCGCTGTGTGCACATAGGGTTGGATTTTTCAGAGCAGTGGGATGTGTGACTCGCATGTTTTCTCTTTAAATACTGTTCATCTGAGAGTTTAAACAGATCGTCTTGCTTTGAAAAAAGTCTAAAGAACTGTATGTAATTTCTGCTCTGCTAACTTCAGTTTCTTCTGTCCTCACTGTTCTCAAGGCCCTCCTGTCAGACTTAGGTCTTCAGCTGTACTGAAATGTTGATTTTTTCATATGCAGTGTGTTAACAGGAAGAGCGAGTTGTATTCTGGAAGTAAAGCAACGTGTTGTATTTTATAAGATTGTAAAGTCGATCTCAATTCATCTTACAGGATACTGGTGTCACTAGTCGAGATTTAATTAGTCGAAGGATTAAAGAGTACAGCACAATGATGAGGTAAGTGGAAATATTTGTTGCTAATAGTTTTTGTAGGCTTCTTATCTAGCTTCTCGTTACTGAACTAATACATACTGCTTCAGTTCTTCAAGCAGCAAAACAGAGGCATCTCCCAAAACACCTCGCCAGAGTCTAAGCATCAGACAGACTCTGCTTGGAACTAAAGCAGAACCACGGACCCAGAGTCCACATTCTCCAAAGGATGAGACTGAAAGGAAGCTTCTCACTAAAGGTCTGTATGGTTTTTCTGTATTTCTTCAGTTATAGCCATGGTGTGAGGATGTAAACAAAGGATTAGCCAGGTTCTTTTATAGCTGCTGCTAAAATCACTCGTTTCTTGTATCTACTTCATGCGGATGTTACCTTACATACACTTCAGGTCTTCCCAGATCCCTGAAGCTTTTTTTTCCAGCCCTTTCTCTTGAGGGTTTGGGTTTTGTTTCCTACACCTTTGTGTAACAGTAGAAGTAGTAAAATACAGGTGGTTTTATGAACTACATTTTGCCAAGCTTTGGAAATGATTTTGTGTGCGATTTGTACTTTTGTCTCCATGTGACTTGGAAGTGACAAGGTAACTCATGTTCTAAATATGTAGAAATGGGAGTTTTCCACCGAAGTAGAGAAGAATGTGGTTTGGGTTATTCTTTGAAATACAGGATTGAAACTGTATTAATTTTCCCAGAACAGAATTCATGCCTGCTAAGTGCTGAGATAGCAGTGCAAATTTAGATCAGTAACTGATCCCATCAAACGTGGTCTCAAGCTACCTCTCTTTTTTCAAAACATGTTTCAAATATGGTACTTCTGATCAGACTCTTGTGGTCAGGATGCTGCCTAAACAATCAGGCAACTGGCTTGGCAAAGTGTGTTAGTCACTGTTGAACAAGTCTGTCTTAAAAGGCGCTCACTTACGGCTTAACCTCACTGACAAATGTCCTTCTCCTCCTGCTGCTGTAACTAAATTACAGATGCTAAATGTTCAGCCTGCTGAAAGAGCATTCACAGAAATAGCTGTAGTAGTAAGCACTGTTGTATAGGCGACTTGCAGTACGGGTTAAGTGGGTATTGCAGTCTGCCACATGAGCTGCATAGCAGGGTTAAACAGAGTGACAGATGATTTCATCTGATCAGTTAATACTTGCCACCTAAGTGTTTGAGTCTTGTTTGGAATGACTTAAGGTTGACTACAGTGGGTCCTTTTTGGTAAGGAAAGTAGATCTGAATGAGTGAATGAGTATGAGATGGCTGTATAGTTCCATAGCCGTTCTGTGCAGCACTGTGACTCAGTAGAGACCTTTATCTCGCATTACTGAATGTCAATTTGAATTCTTTCAAATGTAATGTGCATACTTTCAGTTTGGGAATGAAAACATCCCACAGTACCATCCTGCTACCTGCTGGGGTGTGAGTATGTATCAAATGTATCTTTTGAATCAGAGAAGAGTTTAAGCTGTTCAAGACAAGTGTCTAGGGAGTTGCTGTGGGAGACCAGGCCAATACATGAGGTAGAATATGCAGCAGGTGTCCGTCTTTGCAAATGTATATTCACAGTACTGTGAGTGACTTCAATGTCCTTAATTTTGTTTTTATTTCCTTGTTTGCATTATGCTAACAACAAAAAGATGAAACAAGCCCGCCAAAAGACAAGGGAACGTGGAGAAAAGGTATTCCCAGCATTATGAGGAAGACATTTGAAAAGAAGCCATCCGCTGTAGGAACGTTTGGTGTTAGACTAGATGACTGTCCCCCAGCTCATACCAACAAAGTACGGATGGATAATTTTTCTTTCCATTGTGGTTTTAAAGTACACCTTGCATGAATTAATTTAAAATGTCTCTGTAACTCCTGTTTTTTTGCAGTATATTCCGCTGATTGTTGACATATGCTGCAAATTGGTTGAAGAGAGAGGTCTTGAGTACACAGGTATTTACAGAGTTCCTGGGAATAATGCTGCCATCTCAAGTATGCAAGAAGAGCTCAACAAAGGCATGACAGACATCGATGTTCATGATGATGTAAGTCTTTGATCACACTATTTTCAAGTTGAAGTCCCAAAGGCTTGTGGCTGTGTAGCGATTATAGAAATATAAAGCATGTTTCTCCTTTTCTTTCAAACACATAGAAATGGCGAGATCTGAATGTGATAAGCAGCTTGCTGAAATCCTTCTTCAGAAAGCTTCCGGAACCCCTTTTTACCAATGGTAAGCTGAATTTTATCTTTAGGAGATCACTGTTGAATGCTTGTCTTAAAACTTGTCACAGTGAGGGTATTGGAGCATTGGGGAAGGCTGCCCAGGGGGGTTGTGGAGTTGTCTTCTCTGGCTGGATGTGTTCCTAGGTGATGCTGCTGTGGCAGGGGGATTGGACTGGATGATCTTTTGAGGTCCCTTCCGATCCCTAAGCATTCTGTGATTTAGGATGAGTCCATTGGACCTTCTCCCAACTGTAATCAGTTGTCCCTTTTCTTTAAAGAGTAGGGAATCATAGTGATCGCAAAGCTTAGGAGTGAGAGCCACAAACAGAATTGCTCTGGTGAAAGAATTAGAAATTTTCCAATAAAACCTGAGTAACATTAGCATTTTTATTGCTGCAGTATTATATAAAAACTGTTGGGGGGGTTCTACCACTGCTATCTTGTTAGGTTGTTGGGCTTATTTATGACTCAAAGGTCCATTCATCTATGTGTTACATTTATTCGTGGGGTGGTGGGGCTGTGGGATGGGGGTACATCTATATATACATGTATACCCTTACATGGAATTAATTTCTGGGTGGTTTTGTGTTTGTGTCTTTCATTTATCAGACAAATACGCAGATTTTATAGATGCCAATAGAAAAGAAGATCCTGTTGAGCGTCTGAAAACACTGAAGAGACTGGTAAGCTGAAATGGAGTGTGCTGTAGGCACACTACACAATTCACATTAAATGTTTAATGTTCTGAATAGTGATTGCTTGTTTCAGATTCATGATTTACCCGAACATCATTATGAGACACTCAAGTTTCTTTCTGCACACTTGAAGACAGTAGCAGAGAACTCTGAAAAGAACAAGGTATCAGAGACAAAAGTAGAATGTGTTTTTGCTTGTTTCCTTCATCAAGCACTGGTTTTATGTGTTTTTCTGTCGAGGTGGTAATTTCTTATAGCAGATAAAACTAAGAGGTTCCTTATGCTGAGAAGACTTCTGCGTTAAACTAACAACTTCTGCAAAATGTACCCCCTGTTTAGCATGAAGGTTATTCACACTGGTATTAGCTCTTGTAGGAGTTAACTTCAGTTGCAGTGGGTTAAGGAAGGCTGAATTTTGAGCTGCAGAAATTGTTGGCATGTACAGGCATGTATTGCAGCTGCAGATAGACGAGTTTCAGCGTAACATCCTACCCAAGTCAGTGATGTCTTTTCATATCTTTTCTGTGTCCTTATTACAAGTATTTCTCAAATGAATTAAGAGTGGTGTTAGTGTCCCGAGCCTTGTTATAAATGTGTGGTGTTCTCCTTATAAATGTATGATGTGGAAATATTTCATTTCTTAGATGGAACCAAGAAACCTGGCAATAGTATTTGGTCCAACACTTGTGAGGACATCTGATGATAACATGACACACATGGTTACGCACATGCCAGACCAGTATAAAATTGTAGAAACACTCATCCAAAAAGTAAGTGGATGCATTTCATTCTTTATAAAAATAAGATCCTACAAGCACCAGCCAGCTTTTTTCATTGGGACAGCTTGGGTCTGGTACTTACCCTTCAAACTTCAAGGATAGGCTCTTTAGAAATGTCCATGTCTGATTGTTCCACTTTTGGGGGTTGTGTTTCATGTGGGGTTTTCATCTTTTTTATTTTAAATTGTAGCATGACTGGTTTTTCACAGAAGATGATGCTGAAGAACCTCTTGTAAGTATCGTGTCATAAGTGCTTGTGTTCTGTTAGCTTAGCTTAGAATCTGTTTCTGCTGCCTCTAGAATGTCTATGTATTTCTTATTGCATCACCGTATAGTTTGCTCTTCAGAAGCGCGTTTGTAGCTCTCCAACCTTGCAGTAATGAGTTTAAAAAACAACCAGCGAACCCTCCCAAGACCCAGACAAGCTATGCATTTGTTTTAAAAGCATAAAGCAAAATGGGAAAGTAGGAGCAGATGAGGAAAGCATGTCCGGAGGTGAAGAATGCAATTTTATAAATGCTGTTGAATCGTAATGTGACATTTGTGAAACGATGATGAAGAGATCTTTGTTTATTAACTGTAGACAGCAGTGCAGGAGGAAAACACTGTAGAATCTCAGCCAGTGCCAAACATAGATCATTTACTCACCAACATTGGAAGAACGGGAGTATCTCCTGGAGACGTATCAGGTAACTGTTGCCTGGACAGTGCTGGTCCATAGGCTAGAACAACCTCCTCTGTTAAACTCACTGTAGCTCTCTCTTCCTATTGTCTTTCACTAATAAACTGGTTTTTCTCTTTTCCAAAAGATCATTAACCTTTCTTAAAGATGGGAATTGTTGATAATCATGCATGATGTAGTCTGGAAAACTTTGTCTAACAGGAATATAACCATTAAAAGATGAAACTTGCACGTACTATTTTATTTATTCACAGTAACCCATGCAATCATCATCGTGAGGTGAAGCAGATGCGCTGCCGTAAGGTGGTTTGTTGTGATGGCAGATCTTCAGTGCTGTTCTAATACTGCTCCTTCCCAACATTAGGAATACAAAAGATTGAGTTATGTTTTCTTGTCAAGTGATGGACACTCTAATTAGCGTGTTGCAATATGTCTATACTAAAGCTGATTTCCTTCTGTTTATGAATGCCATCCTCTTTCGTGGCTAAGGACAAGCATTACAGGCTCTTTTTTGGTGACTTTTTTTCCTCCCTCCCTTCACTATACTATTGCACTAACCCAGCATGTTGTATCCCACAAATGTTCTCCCTTCGTCTCTAGCTTTTTGTTTCAGTTTTCAAAGGGTTGCTCAGCACTTACTGAAGCACTCACTTTATACTGATGTTGTAACAGGCGAAGTGGGAGGAGTCTATCACACGGTGATGTCATTAGTGGATTCTATGATGTCCCTGATGGACAACTGGAACTGTAGGAAGAAGGAGGACTGTTGCCCACACTGTAGCTGCCTTGTCTGCAGAAACCCCCGTTTCTTGTAAATGGAAAAACAAATCAGAGTTGATCTGTGCTGTAAATTTTCGTTTAAGAGTATTTTGAACAGATCAATGCTACTTTTTAAAAGTTTTTCTGCTGTTTCTTGTTATCTCTGAAGCAGACCCTGAGGAGAAATAGCATGGTATGGTCTACCAGTCTTTCTAGTCATACAGCATTAGCCATGTGTCAAAAAGGGGTGTGGCAGGGGGCTCAGCTCTTTCTTCCTAGGGAGAAAATCCCTAAAGCTGGAACACATCCAAGTTTATCTCTTTAGCCATGGCGCTAGCCCCTTCCTACCCCCTTTATACTTGTACGATCTTGGGTTTTGCAAGACAGTAAAACTATGGTGTCCATTTTTCATTTCATAATAGCGCTTGCTATAGAGAAATACAAAACTGGTAGCTGCTGCAATCTAGCTGATCTCAAAATTTTCCATCTACTTAGTCAGCGGTGGAGAGAGATGTACAATTGGGGCGTTCCCTACAAAATACGACCTAATTCTTTCAAAACCTCAGCAAAAGAATGTGACTACACGAACCATGATTTGTACCTAGGGCAGCCAACAGTAGTAAGATGTTCAATTTTGCTCTCTGTATCCTGAATCTCAGGAGAGTACACAGTACAATCCTGACAGGGTTTCTCAGCTGCGGTTTTGCAGGGGCTGTATACTTTAAAACAGCAAATAAACATGACTATTTCTGGTTTTTATTTAGAAGAACAGGGCTCCTTTGCCATTCCTGTCATTGAGCTGGTTCTGCCTACAATTCACAGCATCCTTTCATGGCGGTGGCTTTCTGTGGTGCAGCTTGCATCTTTGTGAGCTCTGACTATTCACTCTGTTCTGGTTTTTTATTTGCTTCACATTTTGTTCTGTGATTGTCTTTTTCCATAAGTCCAGCATTGTCTGTAGCAGCACCACCAAAATGCACAGAACTGAACAGAACTGTTTGTTTCTTTCCATTTTTCCAGATTCCGCTACTAGTGACTCGGCAAAATCTAAGGTAAATAATTCAGTGACGTTATACAAGTTTCTGAAGTCTGTTGGGCGTTTGCTTGCTTTATGAAATCGTGGACGTGCAGGCGTACTAGAGAACTTATGTAGATTTGTTTATAATAAGGGGTAATGCTGTTTGCTTAGCACAGAATTTTAAGTGCTGCATTGGAAAAATACCACTTGTTTGCAGCTAGCGGCGTCTGCTGAAGCAGTCGGCTGCACACATAAACAGCTTGCTTCCATACTTACACAACTGTGAGTTCTTGCCTCCTTCCTGCGTCTCATTTAGTAGAAGTAAATGTATTCAGTTACGTTCCCTGTCACTACTGGCATATGACTTACTCCCAGACGGTGTTTGTGTTTCCCTCTTGTAGAGTGTTAGGGGTTGGAAAAACCTCTAAAGATAATCTAGCCCAGCCCCACTTCCAAAGCAAGACCACCTGGGTCCACACAGGAATGCATCAGGCAGGTTTTGAAAGTCTCCAGTGAAGGAGACTCTAGTTTGCTGTCAAAAGCGTAGGGAAAATGTAGCCTTTATTTCCTACAAGAGTAAGAGTTCAATCTAAAAAGCCAAAGATTGTGCTTAAGGTTGCTTCCCCTGGGAGATTATGATGCCTAGTAGATGGGGGAATAAGCCTGGACTAGATGATCTTTCGAGGTCCCTTCCAATCCCTTATGATTCTATGAATACAGGCAGTAGTTCAGCCCTCACAGCAGCTCTCACCCACTCCATGGGCAGACATCAGAATCAGTACTGCTGTGTTAAAGCCCTCTGATGCGAGAAGATGCCCTTTTCAGTAGAAGCTGTCACTGTATTCTTAGTGGCTGCATTGTGCAGACCACGGCAGTCAGCAGTGACAGGGTGGACCTTGTCCTGAACCAGAAGTGTCAGTGAGTAGGAACGGGATGTGGATAACTTTTTGAAGTAGATGGGTGATGCCGTCAGCATGTACAGAAAACAGTCTTTAATATTAGAGTTTTATATCAGGGAATAATTTGGCTTCTGGGTTGATTGCCTGTGTGCAGTTCTAGAGGCAGATTCCTCAGAAATCAGGAAGAAGTTTTTGTGTGCATCTTCCATGCTCCTGCCTACAGGTAGAGTTCAGCTTAGCTTTCATTTTATTGGAAGTAGTGAGAGGACACAATTGAGACCTTGAAAGTAGTGACTGAAACCACACTCTTGGGACCCCCTCTCTAAAGCAGCTTCTGTTACAAACCAGTTTTGAAAAGGTTGTCTTGCAGTAATGGAACCTGTTTGGTTAGTCATCAGGAACTACTTAGCTGCAGATCCCAACTAGCCCTGCAGTGGAAGGGATCCAGGTTACAAGTGGAACTCTTGAGGTGGACACGGACTTCTTGGGCAGCATCACAAACACTACTGAACTATTTCCTGAATGAAGATGCAGTGATACTTGGAAATGTGTTACTCGAGTGTCTGGGTGTCTCTGTGATTCCTAATCTCTCTCTCTCCTTGTTTTGCTTTTTACTTTTTCAAACAGGGTTCTTGGGGTTCTGGCAAGGATCAGTATAGCAAGGAACTGCTCGTGTCCTCCATTTTTGCAGCAGCTAGTCGCAAGCGGAAAAAAACTAAAGATAAACCCCAACCAAGCAGCTCAGAGGATGAGTTGGATAATGTGTTTTTCAAGAAGGAGCTTGCAGAGCAGTGTCGGGGTGACGCAACGAAAGAGGACACAGCTAAAGGGGAATACGAAAGAGAGAGAGACGTAGGGAGAAAACAGAAGATGTTTGGCCTGAAGGAAAAAGAGAACAGCAGTAAAAAAGACGTGAATGTTGTAAAGGACGAAAAGAAGATACTAAAGAAAGAAAGTGTGTCAGAGGAACCTTCACTGCCTTACCATGAAAAATGTGGAAAATCACCCAATCTCAGCTCTCTGCAAACCACGCAGAAGAATAACCCCAAAATGCCCGTGTCACAATCTTCTTCCCAGGCTGAGGAGACAGTGTCTGACTCTGGCACTATGCTAAGCACATCCTCCCAGGCTTCCCAGCACAGATACTCATGCAAAAAAGTAGCCAGCCCTGAAATTAAACACAGTGAGTTTTTAGCAGCCGATGTCAGTTCCATAACCTCAGATTATTCGACTACTTCATCTACTATCTACCTAACTGGTTTAGATGCCAGCATGCTGAGCCCTGAGGTGCAGTCAGTGACAGAAAGCAAGGGAGAAGATGCTGACGATGAAAGAAGCGAACTGATCAGCGAAGGGCGCCCTATGGAGACAGACAGTGAAAGTGACTTTCCTGTCTTTGCCAGCAGTGCCGCTGCTGAGAGGTCGTCTAAGGGGAAAGTTTCAGAAGCGGTAAAGACCAGTCGGAGAAACTCTGAAGAAAGCGAAGTAAGTTGTACCGAGGGAAGTTCGACACCAAAGTTGGAGAGCCGCAGGCTTTTTAGCTCCCACAAACTCATTGAATGCGATACGCTGTCGAGGAGAAAGTCTGCGCGACACAAAACAGACAGTGAGGGTTCAGGGGATGCGAAGAGTGAGAAGGACTTGCCTACTGTGACTAAAATGTTTGATATCATGAAAAAAGGAAGGTCGACGAGCAGTTTAGCTACATCATCTAGAAGCGAGGCTGAGAAGCAAGAGCCTACCTGGCGACTTAAAATCACAGATAGGTTAAAGCTGCGGCTCAAATCGTCTGCAGATGACATGTTCGGAGTTGGGAATCAAAAAGCTAGCTCTGCAGAGACTGCAAAGAGAAAAAACATCAGGCGAAGGCATACGCTTGGAGGACAGAGGGATTTTGCTGAAATAAGTGTCCTGAACGCTTGGAAAGCTCAGGAGCCAAGTCAAAGTAGGGAGAGAGAATCTGAGCTTTCAGCGGTGAATCGGTTGAAGCCAAAATGCCCGGCGCAGGACCTCTCAATCTCAGACTGGCTTGCACGAGAACGTTTACGTACTAGCACAACTGACCTTAATACGGGTGAAACTGGAAAGCCCAGACTTGAGAACACTAGGTTAGCAGACGCATCGAGGGTAGATCTGCCTTTGTCTGCAGACATGCAGGCAGACGAAGGCAGTTCTTCCAGCAGCTTGCCGTTAATGAACAGAACACCGCCATCGGGACCATTTCAGCCACCAGACCAGGTGAATGGTGAAAATTACCAGAACGTGAACAAAAACAACTTCAGCCCAGCAGTTGACGCCCATCCTCATAAACTGTCTGGGACCCAAGTGGTTAGATCTCGATTCTACCAGTACCTTTGAAATGGGGAGGTATGTCCACTACAGCAATTCATTAACCTACTGTTACACTTCCCAGTAGCTGTGTGTATGTGTGTGCGTGTGTGTATATAAATATATATATTTTCCTGTACTGTTGTTGTTATGCAGCCTTCATTTGGGCTGGTTTCACCAATATGCTCTGTGGAACGGCTTCACAGAGCATCACCACAGCCAGAAGAACACTAAAGTTATATATATATATATATATTTTAAGAAAAAAGTATATTTGATGGCTGCATACAAATGTTGAACAAAGCATCTGATGCGACGTGCTGCGCAGCGTGTACCTGGTTTTTCTGACTGAGAGTTGGCCCGGCGTTAGTATGCAGAAAAAACTTGTTCTTTTGGTTTAGTCACTAACAAGTGCCTCATCCTCGATTGGTTTGGTTCGGTAGGGTGCCATATGGTTAAATTAGAGAAACTTCTCGCAAACAAACGAACGCGGTTTATCCTGTTAACGAGTTTCATTGCGTTTGACAAACGTTAACACAGGTGGCTCCAGAGCTTCCATTCCTTAGGCATTCCAGTTCAAATCTTGGAGTTTTATATTTCCAATTTTAATACAGATTTTGAGTTTTATGTGACTTGAATTTTTAATCTTTCTGTAAAATACGTAACTTAAATGTACAGATTCCATGTGTATCTTTTCTTCAGATACCAGATTTGATATAAATGTTGTAACATAGGCGTGTAGATAGTGGATACTGGATGGAACTGGTTTCTTTTATTGAGAATATAATTCTGCATGAAGACCTAATGAATCCAAACCTGTATCATGCCTGTGTGCATACCCACTTAAACACTGGAAATAAAATTGTTTTGGTGACTCTTTGCCTTGTGCACATTCATTCTCGTTTGTAAAAGCTTTTCTGTTTGGAAAAGCTGCTCTTACAGGATGCACTCAGCAGCTGGCCCAGGCTCACAAAAACCCCAGTTGCTCCCGGACGAAGGACATTGGTCTTCAGTGTCTTTTTTACTTGGGCATAGTCAGCCCAGGGGAGATGAGCGAGACCACATCTGGAGGACTGTGTCCAGTTCTGGGCCCCTCAGTTCCAGAAGGACCCAGAGCTGCTGGAGGGTGTCCAGTGCAGAGGAACAAAGATGATGAAGGAAGTAGAACAGCTCCCTGATGAGGAAAGGCTGAGGGAGCTGGGGCTCTTGAGCTTGGAGAAGGGGAGGCTATGGGGGGACCTC
>VZRI01009101.1:261055-272265 GCA_013397515.1 Upupa epops | reverse complement strand
CTGTGTTCCTGTGTGACTGGCTCCAGGTGATCCTGCTGTGGCAGGGGGATTGGACTGGATGATCTTTTGAGGTCCCTTCCAATCCCTAAGGATTCTATGTTTATTGCTGTCTTAGAGCGGGTTGTAGAGAGATAGGTTGGTTTCTTCTTGACGGGACAGGAGGGACCAGCCTGAAGTTGCACCAGGGGAAATTTAGGTCAGATATCAGGAAAAACATTAGGAAAAGCATCTTTATTCACAGTATCGCAGTAATGATGAGGCTGGAAATGACCTTGAAGATCATCCAGTCCAACCTAAATCCAACTAAACCAAGTAACCCTAACATCTGCCATCTAGCTCATGCCACTCAGCACTTCATCCAGACTAACCCTGAACACCTCTGGGGACGGTGACCCAAGCACCTCCGTGGGCAGCCCGTTCCAAACCTGGATCACTCTCTCAGTGAAAAACCTTTTCCTAGTGTCAGGTCTAAACCTCCCCTAAGACTGTGACCCCTTGTCCTGTCTCCAGTGTCCAGGAAGCATCCTGAGGCATTGGGAGAGGCTGCCCAGACAGGTGTTTGAATCGTCAGTGTATGTTGAGCCGGAAAAACAGCCGTGCTTTCCCTGCTCTTTAAAGACTGCCGAGATTTGGGAGCATCCTGAATTCCTGACGGTGAGGCAGCGTGAGGTGGCGTTTTTAGGAGCTGTTCCTGTGCTCTGATCTTAACAGTCGCTACTTCAGACCCTACCTGTGCAGCTCTTTGTCTTTTGCTGTTGTGGTTTTTCTTCCTCCCACTCCTCTGGAAGGAGAAGGATGACAGCCTGCTTGACACAGGAGGGCGAATAGATGGGTGCAGTAGCCTGCCCAGAGGTGAAGACTCTTGGTGACAGTATTTTCACTGGATTCAGCTTTGTGGGGTCACAGAGCGGTTGAGTTGGGTAGTCCTGCCCAGTCCTGCCCTGGCTCAGTCAGCCACAGCCAGAGCAGGTTGCCCAGGGCTGGGACTCACTGAGTTTAGACTATCTCCAAGAATGGCTACTCCACAACCTCCCTGGGCAACCTGTGCAGTGTTTGAGCTCTCAGTCCAAACGAGCACTTATGCTTAAGCAGCAGTGCTGCTGCTTTCTGTTTGCAGGGTTGGGTTTTGTACTGCTCGCCTGCAGGAGGATTCGGACTGGCTTGGCAGGCACTTCTGGTCTGAGGGCTGCTGCGTGGTCCTGAGCTGTTACAAACCTGCGTGAGATCGGATGAGGAGGCGATGATGGGGTGAACTGTGGTGGCAGCGATAGTGGGGGGATTTTTAAATGGCTACAGAGAGCAGCTCCTCTTTCAGTGGGGACTGGGGGTTTACCCTGACATCCCTTCTCTGGGAACTGGAAGGTGCTGGGTGATTGCTTTTTAAGACACTGGAGGGCTTGTTCCAGGCCCCGTCTGTACTGCTCACAGCACCTGGTCTCACGCACCAGACCAGGTTGCCCAGAGCCCCATCCAACCTGGCCTTGAACGCATCCAGGGACAGGACATCCACACCCTCTCTGGGCAACCTGTTCTGGTGCCTCAGCACCCTTGGGACTTTCTTCCTAAGGTCTAATCAAAACCGACCCTCTTCAAGCTTTCAGTCATTGCCCCTTGTCCTCTCACTAGAGAATCATAACAGTCTCTCTGTCTTTCCTGTAGGCTCCCTTCAGGTACTGGGAGGCTGCTGAAAGGTCCCCTTGGAGCCTTCCTTTCTCCAGGCTGAACAGCCCCTGCAGTTCCTGGCTCTAGGCAGCGATTTGCCCAACTCCCAGAGGTCCCCACAGGCAGTGGGTTGTGCGCTGAGCCTGCAGTGGGTTCCTGGGGGTGCTGCACCCCGGTGCTGAGAGAGTGAGGCACAGAGTGCACAAAGCATGGTGTTTGCTGGCAGCTGCGTGTGCTACAGCACAGCTGAGGCCACGGGTGGGTTTTGTGTTCACCACCACGAGCCTAGCGAGTACCGCACAGCCTCAGCCCGCTCGGTGATGGCTCCTGACTTCAAACAGCTCAGGTCGTGCAGCTGCAGCTCCCTGCCTGATGAGGCTGTGAGAAGCAGGAGAGGTGCCAGGGCTGCTGCCCGGAACAGGGCTGAAGAGAGCCTTGGCCGAGCTCTGCGCAGGGGACTCACGGGTGGTGTTCCTCAGGGCGTTACAGAGCACCAGCACCAGGACACTGCTGTTGTTCGGTCACTGTGGATCCCTGGACATCAGCCTAACGAGCAGACGTTCAAGAGTGTCTGCAACACAGCTTGAGGTTACTGCTTTGGCTCTGCTGTGAAAGAGAAGTGTGGTGCTGCCTGTTCCTCCTGGTGCTCCTTGTGTTGGCTGCCCACTGTATCAGGATGGACAAGCAGTGGCCCTGCTAGGTAACAGGGAATCGAACCGGGGTTGTTCCCTTCAGAGCAGGTGAGTACTCGACATCTGAGAAGGTAAAAAACATCCTCGGAAAGCTCATGGCCCAGGGTGTGATGGTAGTAGTTCACTGGATATTCACACCTACACCGGCGGCTACCAGCCCAGAGTTTGGAGCCACCACTTCTCTGTTGTAGCTAGCAGGGCACGGGCTGCACTCCCAAGGTGAGCTCTGAACTGCACCTCATGCCTGGCTGGAGCCTGTCCTGCACGTGTGGAGCCACCACTTCTCTGTCCTAGCTGGAAGGGCACTGGCTGCACTCCCAAGGTGAGCTCTGAACTGCGCCTCATGCCTGGCTCTGGCGCCCAGGCTCTTGGCAGCCGTGCCAGCCGTGGGGATGGCACTCGGCACGGTCTGTCTGTGCAGTGTGAGGTAACGCTCGCACCTCTCGGCGCTCTGCCCAGAACACCCTGTGAAACTCCGCTGCTCAGAAACGAAGAACACTCGAGGGTGGCAGAGATGGCAGGGCTGGCTCACGCGGACGAGTGTGGGGGTGCCTGGGGGGTTCTTTTCTTGCTAGTTTATTACCCTGCGGGGCTTTAGTCTGGGGAAGGAGGGAGTCAGTTGCAGTCCTGCTGCTCCAGAGCCAACACCAGCGACCTGCAACCGCTGCAGAAGTTAGTAGTGACCAAGTCCAAGCGCATTAAGCATGCAGCCCTTTATTGTTGCGGAGATCTTTGCTTAGCAGAGTTCTGGCTGTTACACGGTGGCGTTACACAAAGAGAGGTACTCACAAAACCAGGAGCCGGGCAAGCTTCTCGCTTTTATTCCTGTACCACGGCCACCCCGTCCTTCGCCACCCTTCCCCACAAGTCCCGTTAAGCTGCGTAAAGATCGCCCGTCCGCGGCGGAAGGCTCCGTGCGCCCAGCCACGCACGGGATCCGTTTATTTATAGGTATTTATAGGTATGTACAAACGGCTGCCAGCACGGTACAGGAGCGCACATCCCCGACTCCACCAGGCAACCCATCCGCGAGTTTCCAGGTCTGGGGAAAACCAAAGCGAAGGAACAATCACAGAATCCTTAGGGATCGGAAGGGATCTCAAAGATCATCCGGTCCAATCCCCCCGCTGCAGCAGGATCACCCAGACCAAGTCGCACAGGACTCCTACAGGATTTATTTTTTACACCTGGATAGTTTAGGGCCTGCAGAATAAATCTTACCAAGAGCGACTGAAGGAGCTGGAGCTCTGTAGTCTGAAGAAGAGAAGGCTGAGAAGGGACCTCATTGCTCTCTACAGCTACCTGAAAGGATGTTGTAGAGAGATGGGTGCTGGTCTCTTCTCACAGGTAGTCAGCAGCAGAACAAGAGGGAACGTGTTCAAACTGCACCAGGAGAGCGTTAGACTGCACATTAGGAACTCTGCTTTCACAGAAGAGTGGTCAGCGATAGGAACAGACTGTCCAGAGAGAGGAGCTCCAGGGAGTCACCATCCCTGGAGGTGTTTAAAGGGCGTTTAGATGTGATGTTGGAGCTTAGGGTTTAGAGGTGAACTTTGCAGAGTGGTGCTGATGGGTGAACTCTGTGATCCCAAGGGATCTTCTAAGCTGTGATTCTGTAATGTAGTAAATTGGGCTTTGCCACACAGTCCCACAGTGAACAGTTCATGCTGACAGGCTGCAGATGACGGGGTGGATGAAGCTGAGGACAAGAAGGGATGCCTGTGGGTAGAGCACTCCTTTATCTGTGGGCTGGGAAGGGAGGGAGGGGGTGGTTGTTGCCTGGTAAATTCTTAAATATCAGCTGAGTGGCAGTGCAACGGCTCGAGCTGCCTCATGCGCCAAGAGCAGTCCGGTTGTGGGGCAGAGGTTTCCGGTCCGGCACGCTCCTCGCGAAGGCAGGGTTTACAAGAGTATCAAAAAAAGCTCTCGAAAGGAACCGCGACGTTTGTTGACAAAAATAGACATCTGTAAAAAGCTAAATACCAGCGACATCGAAGAAAAATAGGTCATTCATTTCAGTTCTACAGTCGTGTGAACGCACACCGTAGTACATCTCTGTTCACACCCCACTCCCCCCCTCCCCGTCCCCCCATATCATGAAAAATAGCTTTATATAAAATCAACTTCCTAACGCGGGCGACCGTACGCGCTCCCCCAGCTCGGGACACCGCTCGGGACACCGCTCGGCTCACGCAGCCGGCTTCGCTCGCACGCCGCCGCGCTGCTTTGGAAGAGGAAGAGAAGGCTCTCTTATCGTTCCCAGCACGACGGCGACGGAGTCTGACACAACAGCGTCACTCTAACCTACTGTCGTAACTCGGTATGTAGCACGTGATTAGTATTAAGCCTCCAGCGTTACAGCAAAGGGGTTACAGTCCCTGGTTAAAATATCGGCCGCGGGTTCTCGGACAAGGAACAGAAAGCCCCGGTGAACTTGCCCACGCGCTGTGCTCGGCTGTTAGGATGGCTCCTTGGCCGTGGATGGGGTGGACTTGCCGGCATTCCCGTTCTGTGCCTTGTAGCTGGTGAAGCTAGGGGTGTGGATCGTCCTGATGCTCTTCATACCTTGGTTCAGTGAGGTGGGAGAGGTAGAGGAGGGAGGGGAGGTAGAGGAGGAAGGAGGGGGTGACCGGCCGTTTTGAGTCTGCAGCGAGAACGAGAGATGGTGACCCTTCCCTGGGTAAGTGGGGCTCTGAAACTTGGAGGAGCCGTTAGAGACAGAGGGGATGAGGGAGGTAGAGTAAGTTATGCGACCTGTCTGGGGACTGAGAAGGTTAGAGGAGGGAATGGAGCTTTTAGTAGGTGGATTAAGAGAGTTAGAGCTGTCACCGCTAGAAGCAGGTGCTGAGCTGCTTTTCCCAGAAGTGGGAGAAAAGGCTGGGATCTTAGAAGCAGGTAGGGTAGGGGAAGTAGCCTTATAGTCCCCACCAGCTTTCTTAGCACTTCCATTAGCCTGCAAATAAAGACGGCAGGAGACAGTTTGTCAGAAAGCCAGTAACACGATAAACCAACAGGACCTGGGAAAACAGCCCGAGGAGGGTAAGAGCCAACAGTGCCAGGCCTGAGCTACGTCTTGCAGCCTGGAGCGGACCTGGTAGAGAACCCAGAGTGCCCAACGAAGAGTGCGGAGAGAGAGAAGAGCCCACTAAGCTTCCGGGAGATGGTGCAATCTACGGGCTACAGACCCGTGGCTACAGTGGCCGTGCTGCTCCTGGGTTACGGACGCGTGCACCGACACGTCAGGCTGGAGAGGTAACGTGCATCTACTGTCCTACACCGACAGGTTAGTGTCCCAGGCTTCCTTTAAAGGCTCTCTGAACGGGAGCGTCCCCAGCAATCCTTAGGGACCCACCGCGTTTCCCAAAGGGGAAGTCATCGGGCAGTTGGCAGCTGAAGGTCAGAGCTGAGAACCACGGTTCCAAAGAACCCCCCAGCCCCCCAGAGACGAACACAAAAGAAACCCCAAAGCAGCAGGTGTTTTATTGCAGACATGCATGCACAAGCACGGTGAGAGGATCAGGAGATACTGTCATGCCCCCAGGATCCAGGACGTCCGGTTAGACCTCACTCCAAAGCCAGTCAGCCGTTATTTGGTCTAATCCCAGTCAGTTACTGGAGTTTATAAAGAGACAACCGGTACGGACCGTCCATCCAAACACCGGGTTAGGGTAAAACTACCTGTCTGTACTGGCGGGGATCCTGCAGCTTGTGCTGTTTGCCTGCTTTCTCCACGCTCCCTTGCCTAGTTTTTGAAGCCATGGGCACCGGCATCCGGCTGGTCTGCGAGGCGGCAGCGGAGCCCTGCGGAAACGAGCGGAGGGGTGGAGAGAGGAGACAAGGAGGAGGCCTGATCAGTACCGCTGCGCTTGCCCAGGAGACCGCACGCCATGCGCCGACAAAACGCAAGCCACGGTACTACATGCAGGAAAAGTTGAGGAGCTTCACACCGCAGGTTGTGTTAATTTCCAGAATCAACTGGAGGGAAAACTGCTCGGCTACTGATCAGCCTGGACCTGGTGTCAGTGACGCTCGTCATTTCACACAGCGGGTTATTGGACCCAGCTCCCCTGCATTTGCCCGTCACCAATCAGCAGCAGAGATTAAACAAAACAACCAAACCCAACAGTCTAGTAGCTGTTAGACACCTCGTGGGGAGCCCGGAGAAGCCACCTGAAAGGAAGCGAACGAATCACAAGACCCTCTCGTTTAACGCTGATTATTGCAGGTTTTAGAAAGCGGCCGCAGGGTTGGTTTCTCAGACTAAGGTACCTTACGTGAAGAGGCTGGAACTGACGGAGGGGACTCTACGCCAGCAAGGCTCTCATCCAGCACTACAAGCTCTTGGGGTGGGGTCTCTGGTACTATGTGGGCAGAGAAGGGGGCAGTGCTTCCCTCAGAGCTGAGCGTGCTTTCAGGGATAGGTTTTGGACTCATTTCGCTGATGGTGTTTTCCAGCTGCTTTATAGTCTGCTCAAGGCTGTCTAGCGTTCGGTATGTACTCTGCCGAATTTCATCGGTCCTAGACAGGGATGCTGCGGCTCCGGGGGCTCCCTCTTGCTTCCCAGCAGGGCTTTTGTCACCATCCTCCGGCTGAGACCTGGTGATTTCAAACCGTTTGGCTTCCTTATGCTGCTTCAGGGTACCGTCTTCCTCCTCTTCCTCATAGACCACGACCTGCAAGGTCTTCTTCCCGGTCTTCGTGCCGGTCCGTATCGCCTGCGTCAGAGCAGCCAGCTGCTTCTTCGGGAATTTGAACTTAAACTTTTTCTTGGAGTCCTGTCTGCTCCCGAACTGCTCAGCAGAGTCCGAGTTCGCTTCGGGGTTCAGCCCGTAGATCTGTCGGTACTTGTTAAAGTTGGTCTTTGCGCTCTCTTCCTCTGCGAGAGCTCTGGCTTCCGCGGGGTCAAACTTAAACTGGAGGTTCGGGAAGGTCTGCTTGGTCAGAGCTGGGGCTGCTGAATGATCCACAGTCGCTTCTCTGTCACCGTCTACCGGCGGCTCTTCCTTCTGGCTCTCGGAGGTATCACGTGCTGCGTTTTCTTCCTCCTCTTCTTCCTCTTCTATCTTTTCATCTGTCATCATCTTCTCCAACTCCTCGTCGCACTCCTCAAAAATGGTAGACAGCCGCTTGTACGCCGCCCGAATGTCCATGGGCTCATCAAAAATGATGATGACGGGCTTCTTGTCCAGACACACCACCGGCTCCTCGCCGTCTGCGTGTCCTGGGATGTCCTTCTCCGAGGCCCCGTCCTTCCTCGCGTCAATGTTCACCGTCTGCACGTCTCCGCCTTGCCGGCTGACTATATCGTGAACCTCCCCGCTCGAGAGGACCTGGACAGCTGTTTTGGTAATCATGAAGGCAATGTTCTCGGTGGGTGGGCTGTCTTCGTTCGGAGAGCTGGCCAGACAGTCGGGCTCTTCAGCGCTGTTCACACCGTTACTTCTGGACCCCCTGGGTCTCAGCACAACCTGACTGTAGTTGACTGCAGAAGCTTCTTGCTCCTGCGAGGAAGGCTGAGGCCCCAGCGTCTCCTGGCTGTGCCTCACGAGAGGGGCAACGCTGCTGACGGGGATACGCTTGCTCGCGCTTTGCAGGGCTTCACCATGGGGAGCATCCCATGAGAGTCTGTGATCGGCCTTCTGTTTTCCAGCTTCGACAGCTGGAAAATGGGATCCTAAGGTATCTTGAGCCCCTCTTCGTTTGTCATCCTCTGCCAAACTGACACCGGCCAGGTCTGTGCCTGTGTGCTGAAGGTTTCTCTTAGAATAGTCTCTACTGTCTACAAACAAACCCTGGCTAACGGTAGGACTGGCATTCATTGCGAAGCCAATTTTACGCTCAGCTGTGCTGGATGAATCAGAACCCAATTCCTCTTCAGTTCTCCCTTCCCTCTTCTCTTTAGGATGGTCACTATCTGTGGGAGATCCTGTTGCAGCCCCATACACCTAAGGGGGAAAGTCGGATTACTCAGTTATTCAGGGCTGTTACCTTTAGAGGACTCGTTTTTCCCCCAGCGTAATCATCGTGTTCCCAGGGGAAGTGCAGACCTCACTGCTCTTGCTCTACTGCTGCAGAGGCACGTCTGGAGCTGCCAGCTGACTGCTGCCTGCCTGCCTTCAGGGCAGACTTCCGAATGCTGGCACGACAGCGCACGCTGTTACGGCTCTGCACTGCGCGTGTGGCTGGCAGGGGCCGTTAGCTAGGGCTCCTGCTCTCCCAGGGTCTCCACACTAGTGCGCTGGCTGCCCACACGAGCTACCTTGGCTGCTGTCTTCTTCCCAGCTAAAAGTCCCTCTTTTGTACAAGACTGAAGAGATTCACAGTGTCTGGTTGTGCTCTGCTCGGACGCCGCACGGGGCACCCGATGTGAGGGTCTAAGAGCACAACGCGATGGCTGCTCTTTCCCCACAGAGCCAACTCCGAGTGCCTGGCCAGCCCTGAGAGCAACTTGTACTGGCAAAGGTGATTTTCAAATCACAGCATTCTGCTGCTTCGAATGTTGCTGCCACCTGAGTGGCTCTGCTCCCCCACTGTCACCAGAGTTGCAACCTGAGCGTTTCGGAATCCCTGCAGCAGCTTAAAAGTACTGCCCCACAGTTACCACTGGTACCCTGCGGTGCCCATGGAAGTGCAGAATGAAACCCCGAGCTACAAACATCACATGGAAAGGTCTTGCACTGGCTCAATAGCTCAATATCCAGTCTAACATCCAATAGTTCAATAGCCAAGCCAATATCCAACAGCTCAATATCCAATCCAACATCCAACAGCTCAATACCCAATCCAATATCCAATCCAACAGCACAATATTCAATCCAGTATCCAATCACTCAATACTCAATAGCTCAACAGCCAATCCAACATCCCAATAGTTCAATATTCAATCCAATATCCAATCTCTCTCTATCCAATCCAATATCCACCCCAATATCCAATCACTCAATATCCAGTCCAACATCCAACAGCTCAATATCCAATCCAATATCCAATCTCTCTCTATCCAATCCAATATCCAACCCAATATCCAACAGCTCAGTATCCAATCACTCAATACTCAATAGCTCAACAGCCAATCCAACATCCCAATAGTTCAATATCCAATCCAATATCCAATCGATCAATATCCAACCCTCAATACCCCCTCCCATCGCCCAATATCCCCAGGAACGCAAATCTCAAAGGCCTTTATTCCCTATTTCCCAGGGAGGAGCCCTGGCGCTGCTGCTTCAAAACTCTTCTGGGCTCGGTGAGTGAGGTGCTAGCGACAGCTCAAGACAGACAGCAGACACTGGGGTGAGGGGGTGACCAGAGGAGACACCTACAAATGAGCCTGTGAATGAGCAAGAGAGAGATCGACAGCCAGAGCAGTACTGCTGACATCGCTTGAGACTAGAAACTGACTCCAGACACAGCAGAAGGCCAGATGATGTTTATGTGAGCATCAAGCTGCACAGTTGATCAGTCAGGAGAGCTGCTCTCCCAGCTGAGGTGAGTGAGAGATGGTGAAGGAACGCACAGACTGGCTGGCGAGCGCGCTCCCCAGGCGCGCAGAGCTCCTCAAGAGCTCTCATGCCAACCAGCCCCAGCCAGCGGGTGCTGACACTGTCTGCTCTTCATTTGCCTAGAGATGGTATCAGAACAAAACAGCAGGGCTTGTGGTCACCTCAGGACCAGACTTGCTGAGCAGAAAGCACCTCCCAGTTGTGCCAGAGTTCCCAGGACTGGGCCAAGCCGTTTGATGGCATTTGTTGCCCGTGGCCATGCTGACTCAGCGATCAAGATCCCGTTCTCTCTGTCTTTTTTAGCAAGCTCCACGTGTTCCAAGCTTCAGGGCACCATCCTGCAGTGTCACTGCACGACCCGATCCCTAGTGATTCCGTGATGCCATGAATACGCTTTAGGTGAGGACCTACTGCCTTTCTACTAGGAAATAACGAGGCAGCAGAACGCTCCACGCGCGGAGCCAACGAACGCTCCCTCGTGTCAGACGGCCAAAGCAGCCTTCGTGCTCCTGGACTCTGTGCTAAGTCCAACAATTCACAGTGTGTGGCAATGACTTGCCGTACCTTCCAATAAGGGTCTGCAGTGTCTTGAGCTGGGACCCTGGGAGGCTTTCATGGAACAGCAGGCTCTCATTCTGACACCAGCAGAAGTGAGGATGAGTAGAGACACAGTCACTCAGATTTCCCTCAGTACCATTCTCATGCTCTCCACAACAAAGAAAAGGTTCCTTGATCTTTTAACCACGATCTTACTCATTCCCCATCACCACCACCCCAACCCCGTTGCTCCCTGACAGGTGCTTACAGCTTTAGGATAAAACTGCTGCTGTTCAGGCAGCTCCAAGCTGAGTCCTTGTGTGCAACACCCTGACCTGGCAGCAGTACCTCCTGGAGGGGAGGGGGGTGCCAATAATATAGCAGACACCTCCATCTAGATGTGGCCTTGCACTCTCCAGCTGCAGTGCTCTGTGCAGATGCAGCTCATCGTGGTTTGGGCAGCTGAGTTCTTCTCCCTGGGTACCTGGCACTGTAATTTACTCTCCTCCTGCCTTGGTATCTGGGGACTGAGCTGTTGGAGAGCAGGGGAGGAAAAAAATGACCTGGGGGTTCTAGTGGCCAGCAGGGTGACTCTGAGCCAGCAATGTGCTCTTGTGGCCAAGAGGGCCAACAGCATCCTGGGGGGGATCAGAAGGGGGGTGGTTAGCAGATTGAGGGAGGTTCTTCTCCCCCTCTGCTCTGTACTGGTGAGACTGCATCTGGAGTAGTGTGTCTGGTTCTGGGCTCCTCAGTTCCAGAAGGACACAGAGCTGCTGGAGGGTGTCCAGTGTAGAGCAACGAAGAGGATGAAGGAAG
>VZRI01009101.1:248624-260846 GCA_013397515.1 Upupa epops | reverse complement strand
ACCCACCTGGATATCACAGACTCATTAGGGATGAGAACACTGTATAAGACACATCACATAGATTGTTGTAACGTTTCATACTAGGATAAAAGGAAGGAAAACACCGGGCAGCGGTGGGTGAGGATTAGAGAGAAGAGGACACAAGATATGGGATTAGTTTGGACGGAAAGAAGGTTATGCCAGACTGGGCGGAGTGTTTACAAACGCCACTCGTTACCTTCTTTTCCTTGTGAGGCATTAAAGTCCCGGGCCTTATGTCTTTAACATGAGTCTCATTTCTGGACTGTTCAGCATGACTGTTTGAGTTTACATCCATAAAAGAGCACTTCTGGAAAGCCTAGGAAATAAACACTGGAGGTTATCAGGAACCCGAGGACTTTTACACTGAAATGTTTGGAGATGATCAAATACATCGAGAGTTCAGAGAGCCATAGAGTCAGAGAATCATCAGGGATCAGGAGGGACCTTGAAAGATCATCCAGTTCAATCCCCTGCCACAGCAGGATCACCCAGACCAAGGCCAGGTGGGTTTCAGACGTCTCCAGAGAAGGAGACCCCACAACCCCCTGGGCAGCCCCCTCCAGTGCCCCATCACCATGAGTATATGCTTAAAGCATGTGTGACACAGAACCACTTCATTCCTGGCAACCCCTGTGAAAAGAGCAGCCCTGATTACAGGTCAGAATCAGAGCTACCATCTGGTCTTCTGTTACAGCCTATGTGCACGAGCTCACAGTCCAGTGTACGTGAGACATGGAACTGTTAGAGTAGCTTCACATTTCATAATAGAATCATGGAATCACAGAACCGTAAGGGATCAGAACGGACCTGGAAAGATCATCCAGTCCAATCCCTCTGCCTCAGCAGGATCACCCAGACCAAGTCACAGAGGAACACAGCCAGGTGGGTCTGGAATGTCTCCAGAGGAGATTCCACAACCCCTCTGGGCAGCCTGTGCCAGTGCTCCGGTACCCTCCCTGGGAAGAAGTTCCTGCTGATATTGATAGGGAACCTCCTCTGTTCCAGCTGGCACCCACTGCCCCTTGTCCTATCCCCAGATGACCTTGAGAAGAGCCTGGCTCCATCCTCCTGACACCCACCCCTCACATACGAGCTAGGGTTCACCCTGGGATCAGAAAGCTCTTTCCACTCAACTTCTAAGGTGCTGGCTGTTATGCAGGCTGAATTATTTCCATTCTCTGGTTGCTTTCACATGGTAGAAGGATGCACTAGAGGTTTCCAAGCTGGCCCGATAATTCCATTAACACAATAGAAGACTCAAGGGACACAACACAGAGAGGAGTTTTCCAGCAGAAGATTCCAACGATGAGATTCCTAACAGCTCTTCATCCCAAAAGGCAGGTAAAAAACTTCTTCCCAACCCCACTGGTTTTTTTCAAGGTGAGAAAACCCAACCACTTTATCTGCAGACCCACCTGAAGGATGGGGTTTGGAAGCCTGGCCACCCCAAAAAAATGAGCCTGAGGAGTGGACTCAGCTGTGAGTAGTGGGGAGGAGAAGTGGGTATGAAAGCCATTCCAGATACGGCCTCTCCCACGTGTGAGCCCAGCGGTCTGGTTCAGAGTGTCCTTCAAGTCACAAGGACTTCAAGTGACAAGCTCCCCACTAGTTCCCTTGGTTGGCTGTTCATCACCTCTCCTCCAGAATGTCTGCAACACCACCCAAATGCAGCTTGTGCCACGGTAGCTGGTTATCATTACAACACCGTTTTCCTGCTAGATTGAGTGTCTCCACGTTGTACTCAAGCCCCTTCCAGACCTTCGTATTCCTGAGAGCCCCTTCTAACGGGGGAGACACAGCAGCCCAGTGCTCATCAAACACCCCCTGCTCTGACATCTACACCCAAAGCAGACACCAGCTGTTGTGGCAACAGCTCTGACCTCAGAGTTCCTGCCAGCTTGTTAGTGCAGCTCCCGCTCCTTCCCAAGACACGCTGCTGTGCTCTGCTCTGGATCTGGACTGTACACGTTACAGAATGTGTCATGAAGCGGCTGCTGTCATCTCCCTGCTCTCCTACTTGAGTAGATTGAATTGAGCTGATTCAAACAGCAGGCGTTTAAATGCACTTCCAGGCTGCTGATGAAGAGGCAGAGTGACACTGGGTCTGCAGCTGATCCCTCTGGGTCTGCAGCTGATCCCTCTGGGTCTGCAGCTGATCCCTCTGGGTCTGCAGCTGATCCCTACACACCTGACTATGAACAGCGACACCAAGGGCTGCACCTTCAGAGCTCCGTTGCCCTGAGATAGGGTTGGCTCCTCATACACTCTGTTGTGCCAGGTCTTTATCAGAATGCTGGATGAGATTTGATGACACTGCTTGGAAAACTGTTCCCAGTTACACTGAGCAGTCTGAGCAGTGGGACCCGTTACCCGATCTAAGAGAGCTGTTTGCTTTGACAGATCTCTGCTCCTTTGCGTTGTGCTTGCGTGTCTCCTTTTGTTCACCACTGGCTGCTTCCTATACTCGATTCTCCGTTACTCTGCCTGTGACTGATACCAGACCACTGAGCCCGGATCAAGCAGTTTATCCTTTCTAAAACACGGGTCTCTCTCAGCCTTCTAAAAACCATGTGTACACTGGCACTGCTTTCAAAGGGGCTTTGCTTGTCCACCAAAGTAGTACTTAAAGACACTCCCAGTTGAGCTGCCATGCTTATTTCTCCTCCTTAGCTCCGCTCAGTCCCCATTTCCACGCTTTCACCTCCAGTTCACTGTCACCACTTGTGCTGGTTTGCTTTTCTAGGGGTCTCCAGATCCTCTGTCGCAGCAGACATTAGCACACAAACTGAGTATAAGGGTGAACAGCTGCTCTCACTCACTGCCTGAAGCACTGGTGGGTAAGAGCTGAGCAAAGGGGCAAGGTACACTCATCACACCTAACTGCTGCTGCTTAATATCCATGTCTCCTGAGCTGCAAACGCTCCCCGGGCACCACAGACCCACCTTTTGGCAGGAGGGCAGCAGGGATCGCCTCATGTGACAGCGCTATGGAACACCCCAGCATCAGAGGTTCCAGCCAGTTAAGCTGTTCTACGTCTCCTTAAATCAGGAGGATGTGGAACAGGACAGAGGATGCCCCTGGGGAGGTGGAGTTTGATGAGGGTAGCTGAACAGATGAATTCTACTGCAGCACTGCCATCACTGAATGAAACCATCCTATGCCCTATGAAGCAAAGGACCAGCAAGCGAGCCCTGCTCCCGTGTGGTTGTAAGGTACCTCTCTTGTATCAGTTATACAACAGCCAACGGCAGAGGTTTCAATGTTCAAACACTCTGGGAGACAGAACGAGTGAGCACAGCCCACCAGGAGCAGACACCATATCCTCTTCCCATCAGTGTTGACCAGTGTTCCCACCACAGCACCATGCTGATAGGGCACTAAGTGAGAACTAAGCTAGGGACAGCCACTAGCTTACTTATCCCAGCTACATGAACTCTTTATCCCATCTACACAGATCCCTTATCCCATCTACCCAAACTCGTTATCCCATCTACAGGAACTCCTTATTCCATCTACACGAACTCCTTATCCCAGCTACACAAAATCCTTATCCCAGCTACACGAACTCCTTATCTCATCTACATGAACTCCTTATTCCACCTACATGAACCCCGTATCCCATCTACACAAACTCCCACCTACACAAACTCCTTACCCCAGCTACACAAACTCCTTATCCCATCTACACACGTACGATGCTGCTCTGACACCCAGTGCATTCTTGATCACTGTCTCAGCTCCAGAGCTGCTGAAGCAAATACAGATGGTGCTTACAAGATGCACTGCTCAGGACTGCACGTGGGACCGCGTCAGCCTAGCGGCCACACTGTCCTTCATGGTCTGCGTTAGACAATGTGCTGAGATCCTAGCGGGTGGGGGGGGTCTTCCAGTGCAAGCCACAAACATACCTGTAATTCTGCCATGATTTTATCTCCTTCCTCCTCTTCTTCGTCTTTTGCAGCGGATGACACAGCATGCCCTGCGCTCCGGGACAATGCCTGATCCTCTTTAGGAGCTTTGGATTGTGCTGTTTGCCCGGCATCTTCGCTGCACTCCTGCGAGGGGATGAGACAGCACAGATAGGGTTGAGCCCTGGGATTCAAAGTGAGCACAGAAAATTCAAGACCTCAGCAATTCCCCTGTTTCAAGGTCCCTCTTCATTTTTAAGGAGACTGCTGCTTTATCAGTTGAAAAGCAACTGGTGTGCTTGCATCTTCCCAGCTTGGACTTCCCTGCTCTTCCCTTAGAGAACAGAACAGATGTGGAAAGGAAGCCCAAACAAGCAATCTTCCACATCTGAGCTGCTCAAGGTGAGACATGCGGGGTCTTTCATTATTCAATCTTCTTACCCCTCCCAATGAAAGCAGCCTGTGACTCGCCTTCCACATTGCTAGGAGGTAGGAGCAGCAAGACTCCCGTGCACAGACAGATCACACCCTGCTTGCTCACATGGCTTAACAGCAGCATGCCTGATAAGCTGTTTCACTAGCTATCCAGGACGTAGCTCTGCCTCAACGGATTGTGTGGTCTGTAGACACAGCCCAGGCCTGGGAATGCTCCCCTGTGCCAACAATCAACAGTCAGATTGCCTAGCGTCTGAATCATCAAACCTTGACAGCAGCTGCCTCTTTCCTGGCTGCATAGACGACGTCGCCTGATCGCGTTGTGGTTAGCCCTGACCCTGGCAAGTAACTGCGCCGTGGAGGTGGAGGAGGTGGGGACTTGGTCAGCTTGTCGGTATCCTGTTCTGCATCAGGAACTTCTTCTGTAAGTAAACAGAGCAGCAAAAGGATAGAATCACAGGATCGTGGAATCATCAGGGATCAGATGGGACCTCAAAAGATCACCCAGTCCAATCACCCTNGCCTGGCTCCATCCTCCTGACACCCACCCCTCACAGATTTAGAGACATTCATGAGGTCACCCCTCAGCCTCCTCTTCTCCAAGCTCAAGAGACCTAGCTCCCTCAGCCTCTCCTCATAAGGGAGCTGTTCTTCTTCCTTCATCATCATCACTGCTCTACGCTGGACACCCTCCAGCAGCTCTGTGTCCTTCTTGAACTGAGTAGCCCAGGACTGGACATAGGTAGTCCCAGACTTTTCCCAACCCAAAGAAGTCTCTGATTCTCTGTGAAACAGATGGTAGGGTAACAGGGCACTGGAACAGGCTGCCCAGGGGATTGTGGAGGCTCCTTCTCTGGAGATGTTCAAGACCCTCCTGGATCTCTGTTCCTGTGTGACCTGGTCTAGGTGATCCTGCTGTGGCAGGGTGATTGGACTGGATGAGCTTTCCAGGTCCCTTCTGATCCCTAAGGATTCTATGATTCCTCTTCATCTCAGTATGATGTTTGCTTTTTTATACTACAGGGTCACAGTCTGACTCCTGCTCACCTTGGTGTGTCTATAACACAGCTGTGGAAGCCAGAAAGCATCCTGTGAGAGTCACTCTCATTCATTCCTATGCACCTATCCATTTCCCCCAGGACAACTCTATTCTGTAGCATCACAGGTTGCTTTCAGACCTCTGTGGGACTCATCCAAAGCACTGGTTGCAATTACAGCTTATTAAGTCAGCCTGTGAGAAGAGGCTGAGGAAACTGGAGCTGTTGAGTCTGGAGAACAGGAGACTGAGGGGAGACATTACTGCTCTCTTCAGCTACTTGAGATGAGGAAGTCAATCTACTGTCACAAGTAACAATAGGACAAGAAGAAGCAGTCTCAAGCTTCACCAGAGGAGATTTACATGGGATATTATGAACAAAGGATTCACTGAGAGGGTTGTCAAACACTACAACGGGCTGCCAAGGGACACTGGGGCAGTCCCCCGCCCTGGATGTGTTTAGAAGACATACAGATGCAGTACTGAGGTTCATGGTTTACGGGTGATGTGGAAGTGCTGGGTCAGTGGTTGGACTTGGTGATCTTAAAGATCTCTTCCAACCAAAACTCTTCTGTGACTGTGATTAACTCTTGCAAACCTTAAAACCTTACCTGAGGCTTCTATCTTGTCCGCTGCATCCCCTTTAGGCAGGGCTGCTGGCTGGGGAGGCATCTCCAGGTTAGGGATTGACTTCATTATATTGGCCTGGGCTTCTTCCAGGAGCTTTTCAAACTCCTTCCCATTATAGTGATCAAGGTTTTGTCTTTTCTCCTCCCATTTCTTTTCAGCTTTCTAGATCAAAACAGTAGAGCATCTATTTATTCCTCGGAGTCCTTTTTGGATCACTTACCTTAAAAAATCCACGTGTCAGTGTGGTCACTGGGGGTAGGTCCTTCCAGTTCTAATCAGCAGCTACAGATAACACACTAGCGCTAGCTGCACACTGGCTCTGGATGCCACCGTGTTAGAAACAGCACGACACGACAGAGACCACCCTCACCGAAGGACCAGAGGCGAAATCTACCCCTGGGCCACCGCCTTACTGTGTCCCACTGGTGACTGACGTACGTGCGAGGTCGCTGATGAGTTTTCTGTGTGAAACCACTGGAACATCACACTCTTTCACTGTTATCTCTCCATAACGAGAGCTATGGAGATGCAAAGAGTGAATGAAATCCACTGGTGCAAGTGTTGCCAGAGAATCATCGAATCCTTAGGGGTCAGAAGGGACCTGGAAAGATCATCCAGTCCAATCCCCCTGCCACAGCAGGATCACCCAGACCAAGCCGCACAGGAACACAGCCAGGGGGGGCTGGGACAGTGTTATTGTCCCCAAAGAAGGTACTCTTCAAAAGAATTGCTTTATTGCTCTTTATAAGGGTCATTTGAAAAGCCCCAGGTCCTCTTTCTGGTTACTTGTTATTGTCCTATTGCATTTAAAATCAGAGGTTATCATCAGAAGTGCACGGTGTAGTTAGTTAGTTAATTAGTTAGTAGTTAGTTAAGCATAGCAATCTCCAGAACGTACGGAAACGAATCCCATCTGTAGTCTCAAGAGTGAGACCGGGAGGTGAGGCCCAAAGAGAGGACAAAGAGCTGCGCAGAACACACCGTTACCTCAATTGAGACAGCTCTGTTTCTGGCACTTGCACTGTGAATTTCCTCAATGAAAAGATTAGGCATGGTGGAGCCATTGACAGAGACCTGTGGAGCCGGCGTGGCTTGTGCGGGCTGCGATCCTGTTGCAGGTTCTTGCAGGGGAGCTGATGCTGTGGCTGGGAGGTGACCACCTGCCGATACCCCCTCAGTGTGGCTGGGGGAACCTTGAGCGTGGTTGACCAGGGCCGACGAGTGCTGAGACTGATGGATGACAACAGGCGAGCTCTGCACGTGGTGGACTGTCATTGTTGAGAAGGGGATAACTTCGGACTTAACTGATGACACCTGGGACTCTGCTGCGATCGCTGGAAGGCTTTGCTGGGCATGCTTGAGCTCCTCCTGGAGTTTTAGAGCATCAGCTGAAGTGGTCTTTTCCATAGCTGAGCACTGCACAGCTTGGGATGGATCCACACCCCTCAGGAGCCCTTCTGTAGCATGTCTGCCCAACAGAATTGGAGAGGACACAAGACACACAGAGCGAGCTTAGAGGTGAGGCAGGCGTGACAGCCAACAGCACATTTCTGTACCCCATCAAAACCATCCGAATGGCAATTTTTAACTCCTCAAGCTCTCGGCTGTGTGACTGTATAGCTTTCTCTTACAGACAGAAACTCAGAGTTCTAAAGAGACCATTCCCCCCAAAAAAAAGAGAGTGACAGAGCAACTGCAGCTGTTTTTAAGAAAAGGAGACTAATGTGCCTGGGTACGGATGTCTGTCTACATGGGAAGGTAAGTGATGGCTCTTAGAATACCTGCTACACAAACCTCTGTACCCCCCTGCCAGTCCGGCAAATGCATCTTCATAGAATCATCATAGAGTCATTAGAGGTTGGAAGGGACCTCGAAAGATCAACCAGTCCAATCCAGTGGAACTAGATGATCTCTGAGGTTCCTTCCAACAGGAGCCATTCAATGATCCTTGCATCCGATGCTGAGAGAGATGCACACAGCACACATTGCCTGGCTGTGGAAACAGGACGCTGTAGCCTGTGTAGCAACAGGTAAACAAGGTCGAATGAATGGGCTATCAGTCCCAGGTTTTGGGTTGTTATTTCACAGCTGGGTATTTCTGTGCGTGTCAGCAGCACTGAGGACATGCGGAGTGTAATTCAGTACTGGAGGTAGGGGTACGGTGTTTGCATCCGCAGAGTGCTGGCTGTTAGATGTGTTTCACCTCCCTGCCTGCCCTTCAGAGTTCAGTTGCCCTGAGACCAATACGTTATGCACATCTGCAGTCTGTCAGACAAATCAATGACTTGAGTTAGTTACGAGTCTGTTCCTGTGCTCTGAGCATGAGCATCCAGCATCCTCAGCCTCCCTCATCCGCATCATTAATGCATAGAGTGAAGAGGACTGGTCCCAGTACTGATCCTTAGGGGACCCCACTAGATCCAGGCCTCCAACTGGACTCTGTCCCATTGACCACTACTCTCTGGCTTCTATCCTGCAGCCAGTTCAGGATCCACCTCACTACCCAATCATCCAGCCCACAGTGCCTGAGTTTGCCTGCAAGGATGCTGTGTGAGACTGTGTCAACTGCCTTCCTGAAGTCAAGACAGACCACATCCACTGCTCTGCCATCATCTATCCACCCGGTTATGCCCTCATAAAAGGCTATCAGGTTGGTCAAGCATGACTTCCCCCTGGTGAAGCCATACTGCAGGAGTTCACAAGCACACTGCCAAGCTTTTCCCAGAAGGTTTAGGGTATCTGTGTCCACTTGGATTCTCTTCCTGTTTCATTTCTTACTCTGTGTTGGTGTCTGTGTTTTGGTGTCAGAGAGGAGTTCTATTCAGCGCTGTGAATGCCCACAGTTATGTAGCTGAGGGATGAGCCCCTCCGAAAGCATTCCCACCCTGCTGCTTCCCACATCTGCAAGTGTTGAGTTCATAGTTTCAGCCACAAGTCCTCAGAGACTGGGTCAGAACAGAACCTCTGCACAGAGCACAGCAAGCTGCATCTCTCAAAGCTCTCTAAGAAGAGGGAGAGAGCCCAAACACAGAGCTCCTCCAGCCCTGTTTTGAACAATAAAGAACGAGGACTCACCTCCTCAGCATGGTCAGGACATCAGTCATGCTGCGCACACGTTTCAGCAAGCTGTCTAGCTTGTGTGGTTCCTCCTTCAGGAACCTCACGGCTTCTACCTCAATCCGGAGGATCGCACGCATTTTGTTCTGCAGTGTTGGGAACTCCCCTGCAAAGACAGAGACTGTGAAGCTCAAAAGGAAATGATGGAAGCACTGGAAATGAGGGGGTAAATTCCAAGAGCTGTGTGGTTACTGCTCTCCAGGGGTCACCCAATGAGCTGTTGTGGAAGTGAAAGAGAACGTCCCCTGCTCAGAGGCATAACTGAGGGGAAAGGGAAAGAAGCAAGAGTCAGACAGGGAAAGCACACACCTTTCAGGGTGGCAACAGCCTCTCCCACTTGACGCAGAAGAAAGGCTCCATCTTCAACATCTTTCAGTGTGACTGTCTTGCTGGAAGCAGTGGTGTCCCTCTTCAGGTCTTCAACAAACGCCTCCAGCTCACTGGAAGATAAAAGTACACATAGACGCGTGAGCGGGGCTCTCACACTGCAATCAGTGATGCACACACAAACCACTGAACTCAAGCAACAATTTGAACTACAACATCCTGGCATCTTTACATCTGACACGTGTAGGCTGAAAACCTGNGGGACCAGGAGAGGGTGGGGACTAACCTGTTGGACAGCAGGGGAGGAGAAAGGGACCTGGGGGTCCTAGTGGCCAGCAGGGTGACTCTGAGCCAGCAATGTGCTCTGGTGGCCAAGAGGGCCAACAGCATCCTGGGGGGGGCGGTCAGAAGGGGGGTGGTTGGCAGATTGAGGGAGGTTCTTCTCCCCCTGTACTCTGCACTGGTGAGACCACATCTGGAGGATTGTGTCCTATCAATATCAGCAGGAACTTCTTCCCAGGGAGGGTCCCAGAGCACTGGAACAGGCTGCCCAGGGGGGTTGTGGAGTCTCCTTGTTTGCATTGAAAAGAACTGTTTGCTGTGTGTGCTTGATGATCCTGATCCTGTCTCTGTTTCTCTCTATATTCTTGCCCAGATGCCAGACTCTCCCTTGCCCCTTGTTGTCCCTCATTCCATCTCTCTCTGCCCAGCTCTCCAGCCTGTCCAGGTGTCTCACTGAATGGCAGCACAGTCTGCTGGGGGAACAGATCACAAACAAGTGGATTTAAATTATCTTGTTCACATTACAAGACCAGTTTTCCCAAAGACTCTGTCTCAAGAAGAAAGCTGAGTCACAATTCCCACAGCCCCTGAGTGCTTGAGGAAATAATTCACTGGACCACAGGATGGCAGCAAGGGAACGCTCCTCAGGATGCTTCTCTGGTGGAAAAGGCTGCACTAATGCAGTCTGCGGTCTGTTTGCCTGCCTTTGCAAGAAAGGGTACAGATACAGCCCAGCAAGAAGCTGGCAAAGAAATTAGTCCATCAGTCACCACGATACAAAGGCTCCTGTCCTCCAGAATGGTAGCCCAGGGAGGTGGTTGGGGCCCCATCCCTGGAGGTGTTTAAGGCTGGGCTGGATGAGGCTCTGGGCAGCCTGCTCTAGGGTGGGGTGTCCCTGCCCATGGCAGGGGGGTTGGAACTGGATGATCCTGTGGTCCCTTCCAACCCTGTAGCTTCTTCCCAGGGAGGGTGTTGGGGCACAGGAGGGGGCTGCCCGGGAGGGGTTGTAGTGTCTCCTTTTCTGGAGATCTTTGAAACCCGCCTGGGTGATTCTGCTGTGGCAGGGGGATTGGACTGGGTGATCTTTCGAGGTCCTTTCTGATCCCTAATGACCCTATGATATCCAGGTGGGTCTGGAACGTCTCCAGGGAAGGAGACTCCACAGCCCCCCTGGGCAGCCTGTTGCACTGCCTCACTATTCTTTCTGTGAAGAAGCTCTTCCTAATAACCAGTCTGGACCTCCCCTGCTGCAACTGCATCCCATTTCCTCTTGTCCTATCAGTAGTCACTAGGGGGAAGAGGCCTGCACCCACTTCATTACAAGTACCTCTCAGGTAGTTGTAGAGACCATTGAGGTGTCCCATTTCCTCTACCCAACATTAAAAGCATCTCTCAGGTAGCTGTAGAGACCAGTGAGGTCTCCCCTCAGCCTCCTCTTTTCCAGACAGAACAGTTCCAGTTCCCTCAGCCTCTCCTCATCAAACCTGTTCTCCAGACCCCCAGTCAGCCTGGCTGTCCTTCTTTACCCACTCTCCAGCACCATCATTGCCTTCCTACACTGCAGTGCCCCAGACTGCACGCAGTACTCAAGGGCAATTACTCCCCTCTTCTCTAATGCACAGAACATTGAGCCATAGGGGAGGCTTTCAGAAGAAGAGGTGGCCACAGTCCTTGCACTCACAGGTCCCTTTTCAGGGGACCTCTGAAAAAGCTGAAACTCAGTACTGGTGGGACCTACCCGATGGGCTGTGCCGAGAGGGACGCCCGGTCAGGACAGCACGGACAGTTTTATGGTCAGAATGAGTGTGAGGAACCACAGCTGAAGCAGCAGACACGGGTACGGGTTCACATGGCTGAAAGCTACTGCTTTCTATAAGAGAAAGCCAGGTAAAAGCAACAACTCTAAGAGGTTTCTCAACGCACCATAACTTCTTGACAATCTTCTCTTCCTCGTTGAGGTACTTCTGCCGTTCCTGTTCCACCAGGTTGCGCTGTCGATGCACAGGATCTTCCAGCCTCTTCACTGTTTCGATCATTTTGCCATTGATTTCCAGCTCTGCTTTCTTCACCATTGCCCTCAGCATCTCCTGGTTCTGCAGCTGTTGCACAAAAGAAATCAACTGCAATTTTATCCTGCTTGACTGACATCCCTGGCAGCAGAATACACTGCAGACCTCAGGAATAGGTTGGGATACACACAGCCCTATAGCAAGAGAGAGCTTTCAGTTTTTTCCCCTCTAACTTTCACTATAAATATTATTCTGTGAGGAGGTGTTGGGGATGAGACAAACAAAACCTGATCGACTCCTGTGGAACGTGTCTACCTTCCAGCTGCAACCTGGTGAATAGAATCAGAGAATCAGAGAATCCTTAGGGATCGGAAGGGACCTCAAAAGATCATCCAGTCCAATCCCCCTGCCACAGCAGGATCACCCAGACCAAGTTGCACAGGAACACAGCCAGGC
>VZRI01009101.1:228427-248233 GCA_013397515.1 Upupa epops | reverse complement strand
ACAGGTCACTCCCCACCCTCTCCTGGTCCCTGGGGTTGTTCTTGCCCAGATGCCAGACTCTCCCCTGACCCTTGTTGTCCCTCACTCCATTTCTCTCTGCCCAGCTCTCCAGCCTGCCCAGGTCTCGCTGACTGGCAGCACAGTCTGCTGGGGGGTCGGTGACACCACCCAGCTTGGTGTCATCAATCAAACTATCAGCTGTCTTCTAAGCATCCAGCCTGAACAGCCAACCCACCTTTCACGTACACATCTCCTGCCTAACAGGATGATCACAAAACTGGGGTACCTGCAGGACAGTGTAAAGCAACAGGACTTCTTTTCAAGTTGATGGAAGAGCATTCCCAGAAGTCAGAGAAAAAAACCCCAAGCCTTTGTCCAGGTCACTCTTTCCAATCACTATGGGAATTAGAGGAACAAACTCAACCTCCCCCTGCCAGCAATCCAGTCCTTTTCCCTAACTCTCTCTTCCCCAGTAACACAGCTGTGATGAGAGGGAGGGTAACACTTCACTCGAAGTGTGGGGAGGTCTGAGCTGTGATGAGCAGGAGGTGTTAGATCAAACCTCAGCTGAAAATAAGTGTTAGCAGTTCGGGGGGGAAAAAAGAAGCTGGAAAACTTAGGAAACAGCACAGACATGGAGACACTGTCAGCTGTGTCACAGCAGGCTGACTGGGTTCTTTTGAAGGCAACGCATGCATGTGCTTTTCCCCACCATGGGATTAACATTAGGATCAGATAAATTAAAACCTCCTGCAGCTAGACCAGCAGCTCTATCTGAGAAACACATCTCTTCCATCGTGCCATGTTTCCAACAAGGAAAACATAAGTGAATGAATGAATGAGCCTGTAACGCTCCAGGCATTCAGCTCATTCAGAGCACTTGAAAAAGTTGGGGGATTTAACAACAGGGAAGTGACTTTGGGATAGGGGAGACAACTGAGCTGAAATCAGTGAGAAGGCTGGTAACTGTCAGACTTCATCTCAGGTCTCCAGAATTTAAGTCCTGTTTGTTCCTCAGCTGGTGCCAGCGATTCCCAGTCAAACCAGAACGGGACGTGGCTGTGTGAAGGGCTGTGTGAAGGGCTGTGTGATGGCCTGCACACGCTTCCTCTGTTAGGGCAACACACATGGGATCTATATTATTGTAAATGAGGGGCTTGGCACTGCCAGTTTTGCAGTGCTTGAACACTATTATAGAATCGTAGGGATCAGAAGGGACCTCAACAAATCAGGCTGCCCAGGGGCAGCTCCACGACCCCCTCGTGGAGTCTCCTTCTTTGGAGATGTTCCAGACCCGCCTGGCTGTGTTCCTGTGTGCCTTGGTCTGGGTGATCCTGCTGTGGCAGGGGGACTGGACTGGATGATCTTTCGAGGTGCCTTCCAATCCCTAAGGATTCTATGATTATCACTAGGAAACATGACCTGTCCAGTTGGAGCCTTCCAGATCCTGCTAGGAGCATCTTCTGTGCCACCCACCTCCCTCATACTGCAGTGCACACCCAAAACAGGGAGTGACTGCCTTCAGCTCAGGATCTCAGTAGAATTTCATTATCTAATTCCTCACGTTTATTACAATAGGCAGATTGAATGTAGTCCCAGCAACTCTATAACGCAGCTCAAAACACATCCGAATTTCTAATCCACCGTTACACTTCTGAGACCGAGCATCATACACCGTTTATGACAGTGTTATTATTACATTTTCTATGCTTTCCACAGCACTCATTTCCTAGACAATAATACACAGAGTGAAGGGAAAGCATGCACGCACACTGATTCCTAACGCTGAATCATAGAATCCTCAGGGATCAGAAGGGACCTGGAAAGATCATCCAGTCCAGTCCCCCTGCCACAGCAGGATCACCCAGACCCAGTCACACAGGAACACAGCCAGGTGGGTCTGGAACATCTCCAGAGAAGGAGACTCCACAACCCCCTGGGCAGTCTGTGCCAGTGCTCCGGTACCCTCCCTGGGAAGAAGGTCCTGCTGATGTTGATACGGAATCTCCTCTGTTCCAGGTGGCACCCAGTGCCCCTTGTCCTATTACCAGATGCCCTTGAGAAGAGCCTGGCTCCATCCTCCTGACCCCCACCCCTCACAGATTTAGAGACATTCATGAGGTCCCCCCTCAGCCTCCTCTTCTCCAAGCTCAAGAGCCCCAGCTCCCTCAGCCTTTCCTCATCAGGGAGCTGTTCTGCACCCAACACACTTCTATTTCTGAAACACAAGAAGGCAGTCAGAATTGCCGAGTGCACTTGGGGTCTTTCTTGGCTTCTTAAGACTTCATTTATTTCCGCATTAATTCATGCAGACGGTACAAGCTTCTTCACTTCTTTGCACTGCAGTGCTGTTAGGTTTCCTACTAATATCAGCAGGATCCTCTTCCCAGGGAGGGTACTGGAGCACTGGCACAGGCTGCCCAGGGGGGTTGTGGAGACTCCTTCTCAGGAGATGTTCCAGACCCGCCTGGCTGTGTTCCTGTGCGACTTGGTCTGGGTGATCCTGCTGTGGCAAGGGGATTGCACTAGATGATCTTTTGAGGTCCCTTCTGACCCCTAATGATTCTGTGAGTCTATGAAAACGACTGGTAGTAACACGTGAATGTAAGTAGGACACAGCAACTTCGCAGCAACTTTTAAAGTAACTTCTTCCCTTGCTGCTTAAGGTGGCTCTCCTTCTGGATGTTGTAAATAAAGGGCTCAAACTCTGGCTTAATGCCAGTCTACCCATCCTCAGCTACATTTGGGTTTCCTGACATCGAAGTTGTTTACTCAGGAACCTACAAACCATCTCAACTGTAAGCAGCATGGAGCTGGAACGTGGCTCTTCCAACACGTTTATTNCACTTCTATTTCTGAAACACAAGAAGGCAGTCAGAATTGCCGAGTGCACTTGGGGTCTTTCTTGGCTTCTTAAGACTTCATTTATTTCCGCATTAATTCATGCAGACGGTACAAGCTTCTTCACTTCTTTGCACTGCAGTGCTGTTAGGTTTCCTACTAATATCAGCAGGATCCTCTTCCCAGGGAGGGTACTGGAGCACTGGCACAGGCTGCCCAGGGGGGTTGTGGAGACTCCTTCTCAGGAGATGTTCCAGACCCGCCTGGCTGTGTTCCTGTGCGACTTGGTCTGGGTGATGCTGCTGTGGCAAGGGGATTGCACTAGATGATCTTTTGAGGTCCCTTCTGACCCCTAATGATTCTGTGAGTCTATGAAAACGACTGGTAGTAACACGTGAATGTAAGTAGGACACAGCAACTTCGCAGCAACTTTTGAAGTAACTTCTTCCCTTGCTGCTTAAGGTGGCTCTCCTTCTGGATGTTGTAAATAAAGGGCTCAAACTCTGGCTTAATGCCAGTCTACCCATCCTCAGCTACATTTGGGTTTCCTGACATCGAAGTTGTTTACTCAGGAACCTACAAACCATCTCAACTGTAAGCAGCATGGAGCTGGAACGTGGCTCTTCCAACACGTTTATTTAGCACATAGTGTAGCAGGGTTCAAACTGCAATCACAGACTTGATATTATTGTAATAGAAATAGTGATTCAATGTCCAGAGTCATCAACTGCAGCTAGAAATGAAGGGGGTTTTATGCTGTCCTGACTGCAGGAGTTAAACTGAGCTACAATTAAGGACCTGTAGGACTATGGAAGGGGTGTGTGCTAGAACAGACCAGACTTCTGTGTCTCTAACGCGTGGGTCTTGTGTTTGCTGTAACTCTGCTGAGAACCTGCTGAGGATCTGTTGTGTAGAAAAGGGAAAAGAGAGAGGGAGGGAGAGAGGGAGGATGCGAGGGAGGGAGGAAAAGAAAAGGGCACTTTCTGAAAACACACCCTGTTGGCAGTACCCCAACAAACATACCTGTAGCTGCTTCATCTGATGCAGCTGCAGCCGCAGGTCGGACACGTTGCGTTTCATACTGTGCAGGCTGACTTGCATTGATGGGGCTCCAGCAGGGTGAGGGCTGACAGCTGACTCCGCAGTTGCCAACGTGTTCTTATTTGCAGCACCTGCAACAAGCAGCGGCACGGGTTGAGCTCACCAGCAGAGAAGGTGCAATGGTGATCCTTTCTCTGCCCGCTGAATCCACACACGCTTCACACAGAAGGATAAGGAAGTTAGAGCTGCTGATGCTGGGTATTAACAGCGGACTGGCACCTCATAGTTTTGAGAGAAGACTGTATTATATCAGAGTGCATCTGTGCTGAACCTCAGCCACAGCACAGCACTGCATCACCAGAAGACTGCTTCCTGCCACGGGGACTGGAGATGGGATAATAAGCTGTAACTGCAGATTACACAGGAGAGCAGCAGATCAAATCGGTGCTGAAAGGAGTTCCAGGATTATCCTCCCAAGAGCCACCTGAGACTGCGCTGATACAAATTCACGGGGCTTCTGAACTGCAGAGTTGTTGATTAATTATCACTGGAGAGAGATTTAGTCAAACTGCCAAGAGTGGGCATAAAGTTTCCACAGGGAACCTTGCTCTAAGTAGAACTGCACTGTTTCTATCAGGTAGTTCCAACAGCCACCATATGAAAGCAGAAGAGAAATTAGATGATGATGTGTGAGAAAGCTCATCTCCACGTCACGTCCACCCACCCCCTTTAGTCTGTCCTTTACTCAGGACTGTGTCTACCAAGGAATTCACTGTAACGCCGGGAAGTGAGCTGAGCCACGCTCGCAGATCGGCCATCGCTGTCCTCACCAGCCCGTCCAAGCTGATTGAGTTTAGCAAATTGAATAGTGCTGTTCCTCTGCACAGGATCAGTGGCGAGCTTGTTCTTTCCAGTCTCAGGTAGCTGGGAAGATTTATTTAGAGGGTGCAAGCAAACTCCTGTTCATCAGCTAATAGTTACAGCTTCTCCTAGCAGTTTGCACTTCCACACCCTTAGTCTTCACGTTTTCTTTCGTCTGTGTCCCTTCCCCTCCCTAGAGCCAACAGGTAACAGCACGGACTGTCGGTAGGACACACTTGATTTTCAAAGTCCAGCACTGTGGAGGCCCTGCACTGTGACTGCAATGTCCCTCAAGCTCAGATGGCTCAGACGCCAGCTGCTCACTGCTCTCACCTCACTGCACAGCCAAGTGGCCTAATGTCCCCAGAAGGGCAGCAATGCTGGTGAAGGGTCTAGAGCACAAGCCTTACGAGAAGCCACTGAGGAAACAGGTTGTTTT
This sequence comes from Upupa epops, assembly GCA_013397515.1. Classification (NCBI taxonomy): domain Eukaryota; kingdom Metazoa; phylum Chordata; class Aves; order Bucerotiformes; family Upupidae; genus Upupa; species Upupa epops. Next base: position 243,051 of record VZRI01009101.1, on the reverse strand, counting down.
GCCTGAAGAAAAGGAGGTGGATGGGAGACTTTATTAGTTTCTACAGCTACCTAAAGAGGTTGTAGTGAGGCGGTTGTTAGTCCCTTCTCTCAAATAACAAGAAATAGGACAAGAAGAAACAGGCTCAGGTTGCTCTGGGATAGGTTTAGTTTGGATGTTGGGAAAAAATTTCTCACTGAAAGGGCTGTAAGGCACTGGAAGAGGATGCCCTGGGCAGTGGTGGAGTCACCATCCTTGGAGGTGTAGATGACATATAGATGGCCAAGACCTGTAGATGTGGAACTTAGGGCCATTGGTTTGTGATGGATTTGGCAGTGTAAGGTTTACACTTGGACTCAATGATTCCTAGATTTATTGAATCATTCAGGTTGGAAGGGACCTCAAAGATCATCTAGTTCCAACCCCCCTGCCATGAGCAGGGACACCCACCACTAGACCAGGGTGCTCAAGGTTCCAGCCAGTCTGGCCTTGAACACTTCCAGGCAGCTGGGGGGCAGCCACAGCCTCCCTGGGCAACCTGTTTCAGGGTCTCAGCACCCTCAGTGTGAAGAACTTCCTCCTGACTTAAAGTCTAAGCCTCCCCTCTTCCAGCTTGAAACCATTCCCCCTGCTCCTACCACTCCAAGCTCTTGGGAACAGCCCCTTCCCAGCTTTCCTGTAGCCCCCTTCAGGGACTGGAAGGCTGCTCTAAGTTCTCCCCAGAGTCTCCTCTTCTCCAGGCTGAACAGCCCCAACTCTCTCAGCCAGTGCCCAGCTAGGAGTGAATCATTAGGGATCAGAAGGGACCTCGAAAGATCATCCAGTCCAATCCCCCTGCCACAGCAGGATCACCCAGACCAGGTTGCACAGGAACACAGCCAGGCAGGTCTGGAACGTCTCCAGACAAGAAGACTCCACAACCCCCCTGGGCAGCCTGTTCCAGTACTCTGGTACCCTCCCTGGGAAGAAGTTCCTGCTGATATTCAGATGGAACCTCCTCTGTTCCAGCTGGCACCCAGTGCCCCTTGTCCTGTCACCAGATGATCTTGAGAAGAGCCTGGCTCCATCCTCCTGGCACCCACCCCTCACAGATTTAGAGACATTCATGAGGTCAGTGCTTGGTGCACTTTCCATTTCATTTCATTGCTGAGCAAGTTGCTGCACACTTTTGCTGTTCTCCAGTCGGATTCACCGCTGCCTTTTCTTTCAAAGAGCTCCTGAACAGAAAGCAACACTCAAGAAATAACCCGTCCTTGCTCACTACCATTCTATCCCCACTCCAAGCTTCAGTCTAACATATGCCACTGCTTATCTGTCTACACATACACTGCACTTTTTCCTACAGTCAAGCATCTATTTCCCCCTGCCTTGCTTTTTTTTAACAGAAAAGGGTATTTAGTTCATAAACCCTATAAACTGAAACCACCAGAGAGTCTGAAAAATGTGGCTAAGCCTCCAAGAACTCCGATCCCTGGCCACAGACCGGGACTGGTTTTGAAAGCACATCTACCTTCCTGCTATTCCGTCCCTCAAGCATAGTCTCCAAAACCCCAGCTCCCGACCCTGCAGACGATGCAGCCAAGGCATGAATCAGTCGCTGCTCGCCTCTCCCCCCGTTCTGGACCTCAGACGGTTCACATATTTTCTCAGGAAGGAGTGTCTGCTTTCCTGTTAGTGTGGATGGCCTGTGATCTGCTTCTGTAAACAGTACATGTCCGCACATCCCTATGAAGCAGTTCTCCACCTCTGCTGCTTCAGATGCCTCTTAGGTACTCTGAGTTGTCGGATGTCTCTGCTCAGAACCTGTGAAGCACAGTGTGGTACTCCCGAGGCTGTGAAACACAACCACAGGTACCAGGTAAACACAGAAGCACAGAAAAGCTCAGCAGCTGATTTCTAAGAGACTCGTATTTTCATCACAAAGCAATAAGCGGGCAGCTGACTGAAGTGCTGCTTCGTCTAGGGAGTACAGCTTGCCTTGGCAGTGGTCCCCAGCTGCAGCTTTGTGATGTGCAGCCAGATGGACTGAAGGGAAAGAAACAGCATTGCTGCTCCGGTTTTTAAATCAACCCTTGCTGGAGCAAGGTAAGGGGGGGCTAGAATCAAGGTGAGGGTTCCAGAGCATTGGAAGAGGCTGCCCAGGGGGGTTGTGGATTCTGCTTCTTTGGAGACGTTCCAGACCCACCTGGCTGTGTTCCTGTGCGACTTGGTCTGGGTGATCCTGCTGTGGCAGAGGGACTGGACCAGATGACCTTTTGAGGTCCCTTCCAATCCCTAATGATTCTGTGACACCTCAAATGAATCAATGAATCCAGGATTCAATTTCTTAATCTCACCAGTTGATGAACAAAAATAGGATAGAAAAGAGAGCAGGTGAACATTTCACATCGCATTTGTCAGCAATCTCAAGGAGACCCTTCCTGGTTTGTTTTGTTGTGGGAGTCACATGCTGTTGCTAAGTAGAGCCCCTTGATTCCATTCACTTTTCATCAACTGAAGAAGATTATAAGGATTCAGTCATGAGATTTCTCCTAACAGTAGGAGAGACAGAGGCAGTCTGTGGAAGATTACTACTCTTTGAACTCACTCCCCAGGACAGAACTGAGCCTAAAGCAATAAAACTTAGGAAATACAGACAAGCGTGATCACTACAGGCTCCATTTTCCCCGTGAAAAAGCACTTCTGTTTAGGTTCTCCAGTATTTGAGGCTGGCAAAGATAAAGCACTTTAAATACCATAATTTGCTTTAGACGAAGCACGTGCAATCTGGCTATCCAGAGTTTCCTAGGATTTATAAAGTCGGGTTCCTTTCCCTTCCCAAGTGAGCTGCTTCTCTCTTTTTCACATGAAAGCCCCCATCACTGGAGCACGTTCTATAAAATACAGTGCTCGTGCAACACGGAGGAGACAATCTGACTCTGCACAGATGCTCCTTTGTTCAGAATGGGAAGCAATTCTGTTTCTGCTTACCAGTGCTCTAGAAAGGGATGCTCAATCAACATTTCTCTACTACTTTGCTTCTTACAAGCAGGCTTGGACATTGTTAAAGCTGGTATCTTAGTGCACAGTTGTCAAGGGGAATTGTATCCTAATAGAATCAATTGTCTACATAGCTCTACTTAGTATGGATGGGGTGACTTGGAGAACAAAGCAGAGGTCAACACAAGAGTTTCTACAGGCTGACTGCATATCCAAGACCAAGCACACCTACAGATAAGGAGAACCATTCTGTAGCATATTCTGGCAGCCTAATTTTCAAGTAAGCAAGTACTGCATTGACTTACGAGCCTCTGTCACATGCCACTCCAAAAGCAAGTACAGTTATACAGGACTACTCGAGTTGTCGGAACTTCTTCACAGAGCACTGGAACAGGCTGCCCAGGAGGGTTGTGGAGTCTCCTTCTCTGGAGATGCTCCAGACCCACCTGGATGTGTTCCTGTGTGACTTGGTCTGGGTGATCCTGCTGTGGCAGGGGGATTGGACCAGATGGTCTTTTGAGGTCCCTTCTGATCCCTAAGGATTCTATGATTCCATGATTTATGTCGATCTATTGGGAATCTAAGGTCAGACCAGCTCTTATTTGCTTCATAATTGCTGCTTGCTCAGAAGAGTTTATGTTCAGGCTAACAGTAAAGGATCAATATGTCTTAATGAGGGAAAGTGCTATCCTGCAGACTGCTAAGTTCCTTCGTGCCATTCGATCCATAGCATCCTATTGACAGAAAAGTTCAGGTGATGAGAACAGGAATGAAATATTTAGCCCTCTACAGCAATGCGGGGTTAAGAGCAGAGACATTCTACAGGCAGGATGTGTGACTGGAAAACTCACCACATGCAGAGACTCTGTATCTCGTTTAAACCCTTCAGTACAGGTGTGAAGTTCATTCCAAAGACCACCTCAACCTGTCAGAAATCCCTCTCGTAACAAAGAGGTGACTGACTCCCATATCCTGAACTTAAAACTCCAGTTCTGAGAGGTAATTTGACATTCCCATAAGCTGGCACGGTAGTAAAGCTAGAGCTATTAAAATATCTGATTAATCTATACATTGAGATCAATTATCTTACCTGCGGTGTCAATGCTGCTCTTGCCGGACACAGTTTTCAATATCATCTTCTCACTGGGGTAATAAAAAGAAAAGTCATCATTTTAACTTGCTACCACACTGCAGTTAAGTTCATCAGCAGCAAATTAAATGGCCTTATACAGACATATTGAATTTAAATCACCAGTGGCTTGTCAGTTGGGTTTTTTTGGGGGCTGGGGTGGGGGTTTAATCAGCTTGTGGTACAAGTTAAGCAAGGTAGAAGCAGGAGAAAGCAGAGATATAGCTACATTCATTCGTTTTCAACACAAAGAAGAGTAATGCAGATAATCTCCATCTATCATCGGGATTATTCTTCCTTTCTGCCTAGCGTTCTCATGGGGATGATGAAGATATTGAAAACGATTGAGCATTCGGGGGTGTTTTTACTATTACATTCAAGTAGTATTTTTGTTGATTGAGTATTAAAATCATTACAGAGAAACAGATTGAATGAATTCTTTTTTTACCTAGAAGCATCTTTGCTATTACTTGTATTTGGCCCTTTAAAAAGCGCAGACTGAACAAGACCAGTTAAACTGGCAATCTGTTTCTCCATGGCTTGTATCCTCTCTCTGTAAGACAAGAGAACCGTTTGTTAAAGCCGGATATATTTGCTTTCAGACTTGTTTTTCTAGGTGAGTGATTACCACAGGACTGCAAAGACGCTACAGAGTTTGTGCAAAGGCCCGTGGGTACCACTTTGTACCTCGTTGCAGCAGCTTACCCGCATCTAGCTTTGGCCAGCTTTTGCGTGGTTAACAGAGAATGAAAAGAAAGACATCTGCTCGATTAGAAAAGAACAAAACAACCAACCACCAGATAATAAACTGCTAATGATCTCATAAAACAGGCAGCTAAACCAATCAGTTGATGCTTCTTGCAACTCGTGGAAATAAGGTTTGTCAGCGTTACGTATGGTTTTCCTTCTCACAGAATCAGCCTGTGTGTAAGGTTTAAGGATTAAGGACATGACACTTGGTGTGACTATTTTTACTCTCCCCAAACCCAGGATTTTTGCCCGTGAAGCATTTAATCTGCCCGAGCTGACTGCTTCCCAGCCCAAATCCTTTGCACCTGACATTGCAACTGTCTGCTTTGCAAAGGACAGCAGTGCACAGGCAGGCAGAGAACATCGAACGCAGACTGCACAGCAACGCTATGGTAAACCAGATTTGTTTCCATGCACACATCCTGAGAAATTCCTAAAAAGCAGAAGAAAAGAAATAAAGAAGTACTGTAACAGGTACAGTCGGTGTTTTGCACAGGTACAGAAGGCCACCGAACAACCAGAACGACCTTTTTGGGGTGGGAAAGCCAACAAGTCTCCATTCACATACATATGGATGTGTTAGGTACCAACTGACCTCCCTGGTGGGCTCCAAAACAGCTTCCAGCTCAAACAGGTGCCTACTTTCGCATGCCACTATGTCGACGACACAGCACAACACAGACACACACCACTACGGGAGCTCAGACAGGACCCGCTGAAAATGCACCCCTGCATGCCAGCAGTTGAGTGGGAAGGCACACAAAGGCAAATGCTAACGGCGCACTGTGACTTGGGACCACGACTATGAGCAAAACTCCCCAAAAGCAAGTGATTAAGACCAGCAGCGATGATGATGACAGATGGTGGGACACGCACTCACGACCCTCGGACTCAGCCTGCTGCAGGGGCCATCCATCACCAGCATGGCATCCTGGTCATGTAGGAGTAGCTGAGCTCCAGCCACCCCCAGCTCCAGTTACCATTTGGTGGTGAAAGCAACAGAGCCGAGAGATAAGAGCCATATGAACTCAAAGGAAGGTACCAGTGCTAGGCAAAAGCAAGCTGTCGTGACACAAAGCAAGTAACCAGGGCTACTCGTAGCCAGCCAGATTATCCCGGGTAATTAGTTCATTCACATTCAGGGAATGAAACGGACGTTTGCTGGGACAGCACACAGATACCATAACCAGGAGACACTCCGAGACACCCAGACGTTGAGAAAACAGGACAGCAAAACAAGAAGTGAGATGCTAACAGACACAAGGAGGACGAAGCAGCAGCTCAGTCAGTCCCCAGCCAGCAGATGAGTTCTTACTGCTCTTTATTACAGCGTGCACGTCTTACTTTTCTGTCTTCGTGTCGAAAGGGTTTTTGAACGGAGATGAAAAGCCTAGTGAATCTGACCGAATACATTTCAAACCAAGAAATTACGTTACAGAATTTCCACTATTACAAGTTTTAAAATAAGAAACTCGTTCAGGCTACGCGTTTTTGGAACAACCCCAAGTACTAAAAGCCTGAGCTCAGGGTTTCTTTTTTCTACCAAACTTCACTGCAGCATTTTTGACACTTAATAAGAAAGACTTCTTCTTTCTTTTTTTTTCATCCCCAGATAATCATCCCCAAACCTTCCTGGAACTGAAGTCGATTGCAAGCCTATCTGTTTTACCGATTCATAAATGTGATGTCTTTTCCATCCCACCTTTGATATTCTGGAAATCAGTTTTCTGTTTCAAAAGAGATTACGGCAACACAAACCTGATCTTGTCCTTTGCCATGAAATCTAGGGAAAAGATGTTGTTAAGAGCGAGAGGAGGGATGTTCCAGAGATAGGATGTGATGAGGAAAAAAAAGAATGGAATACTAAGATCAGCTGCACAGAACACTTTATTTTTTCATATGGTAAAAGCATTAAGACTGGGAGGAATCTACGCCTGCTCTGGAGTCACTCTGTTAAAGACGCAGCAGGGCTCTTCCTGTCATCGTCTCACTGTAATCCCCAGACTCGTTATGGTCATCAACCCAAAAGGCTGCAGGTTTTCTTTCAGGCAGGTGTCTGAAAGGAGGTGCCTGTCAGGTGTTAAATACAATGACCTGATTTTGAGAGACCTGGCTACCTGATGGAAAGCAGCAGGAGGCAGCGTGGAAGGACCTAACTGGCCCAGTGGCTAAGTCATGCCCTGGGGTTTACTTGGCTGCAAGGATGGTGGCCAGGTCTTGCTGCCCACTACCTGTCTCCAGAGGAACATGGGCAGACTCTGAAGCAGCCTCCTTCCCCTCTAGCTTCCCTGGGAAGGGTTGGGGGAAACTGAGGGTCCCCACAGCAAGGGCCAGTCATGGGGTCCCCATGGACAGGGCAGGTAGGATGTGAAGCACTAGGAGAGATGATCAGACAGAATCAAGGACAGCAGCGCCTCTTTGCTGGCAGTGGTAGCACAAGAAATCTGAACCCTATCATCTCTGTTCCCAGATTCATTTCCCAGATAAATCTACATCTCTTCACCACCCAGGAAAAGCAGGGAGGGTCCCTTCTATAGCAGTTGGGAAAGAAGTGGGTGTTTTATCAGCCTGAGCACGAAGAGGCATTGTTCCCCATTGTTCTCCTGTGAATGCTGGGAGAGTCAGTGGTAGGAGCATGGCAGGAAGGAAATGTGGGCACAAGGTCAGACTCACAGCTCTAGCAGGCTCTGTCATCAGACTTGGTTTTGACTTGACACAGGCCTTGGCCAGCAAAGCAGGGCGTGGGGCACATGCCACTGGCCAGCCCTGGATTAGCATATTGCACCCCAAATTCAGCTGGGGGAAAAAACCCCACACCCTTGCTTCTCTGGAGGCTGCACGCTGAGACATGCATCACCACATTTCTTCCTCACTGCTTCACTGACTTTGTAGGTCACTCCTTTTACTGCAAATAACTGCAAGGGTGCAGCGTATTGCTGAGTGGGTACCCGCTTCTCACAGCAGTGCTATTTGAGCGTGGCTTGCATGCTCCTTCCCTTTCCTGGGGAGATATTTAATATTCACATCACTGGGAAGATGCATCATACAGACAGCCTAGAATTGGGCTGTGTAACTGTTCATTCATGTTCTGCCTGACCCTGGGCTGTACAGCGCATCATCCATAACAGACGTACTCACATAACAAGTCTGGCACCACGAACTAATTGGCATGCTGCACTGGAGAAAGGTTTTTCAGTGACTTCATGTTTTATAGCTAAACTCTGAGAAAAGTCTGTACAGTAAACAAAACGAGGGCAGCAGACAGAGGAAAGTGGAATTTGTTCAATATCACACTATGAGAGAAACAGTTCATTAGAAATTATTCTATCTCGTTGGGAAAAGAAAGGAAACAGGGTGAGGTAGTCTCTGGCAATGGCATTCCTAGAACCAAGTCAGACTGTGCCCCAAAGTCCACCCAAAACAGCAGAGAGGGTGTTCTGGAAAGGTGTGAAGCAAAGGCCAGAAGATCTCTTCTGTATTCTGCTCTCCTCCCAAGGGAAAAACAGACACGTGAATATCCCAGTCTCTGAAGAATAAGGGTAAACTCAGACTTACTACAGGTTGAAACTAAAGGGAAAACTCTGAAGCAATAGCAGAAGCTGGGCTCTTCTCAAGGTCATCTGGTGATAGGACAAAGGGCAACGGGTGCCAGGTGGAACAGAGGAGGTTCCATCTCAATATCAGCAGGAACTTCTTCCCAGTGAACGTACTGGAGCACTAGCACAGGCTGCCCAGGGGGGTTGTGGAGTCTCCTTCTCTGGAGATGTTCCAGACCTGCCTGGCTGTGTTCCTGTGTGCCTTGGTCTGGGTGATCCTGCTGTGGCAGGGGGATTTGACTGGATGATCTTTGGAGGTCCCTTCCTATCCCTAAGGATTCTATACTTTAACATATCAAACAAAGCAGGGGTTTTGCGATGGGAACAATATCCAATCACCTACATGTGGCCGTTGCACTTCAGTCCTGAACTGCAAGCCATGAGCCGTGAACGCGGTCATGTCTTCACTCAGTTCCACCAGCATCTTTTCTCTCTAATCCCAGTACACTCCAGAAACATCTTGGGAGCAAAACCATTCTACAGAGGTATCTCTCCACCTTAAGGTGTGCATTCTAGTGAGCAAGAGTATTTATTGTACTACCCATTGAGCACTACCAAATACCCTAGAAGAGTGCCATGTAACGCACGTCTGTGTAAACACCTTCTTTTCCAAGTGATGAATGTTTAGGTGTCTGCCCTGTAGTAACTTCTACACCTCTCCACCACAGGCTACCTAAATGGGCTACCCAAAACCACAGTGGGAAAGCGTCGTTTAACCAACCCACAGCCACACACACACAGGAATGTACTCATTCTTCCTCAGATTTCAGGGACAGTCACCCCTTGAAGAGTAAGTGCTGTGACCTGTGAAAACTCCTACTAGTTTTGTGTGTATGAGCTTGTTTTTCGTGCTGGCATAGAAAAGATTTACCTAACTGTTCTGATGAATTAATTACAGTGGGCATTGGTTTCATGCTTTCTACCACACAAGTACCTGCCGTGAAAATACCTGACCTAAAAGAAATGCAAGAAAGAATGACATGAAGCAATTCAATCCCGTTCAACCCTGCCTTAAATAACAGGCTTGACTGTGTCAGCGTTCTGCAATGCAAAACTAAAATGGGAAGTTCTGAAAGAAGAGACTGGAGATGCCAGCCTTCCTCTTCTGGAAATACACTGAGTTAGTGTTCCATAGGTAACGGACACGTTTTCCCCAACAGAACCAGTCATCAAGAGGTCTGATCTGCCCTAAGTACCTGACACACTCTGGTAAAGTACCTACAGATCCCACTTCAGCCCTGGACTGGAAAAATTGATAGGAAATTAACAAGGGAATAGAGATTCAGCTAAACGTCTGGCAGTGTCACTACCCATTTTAATCTTTTCTCCAACACAGAATCATCAGGGATCAGAAGGGATCTCGAAAGATCACCCAGTCCAATCCCCCTGCCACAGCAGGATCGCCCAGACCAACTCCAGGTGGGTTTCAAATGTCACCAGAGAAGGAGACTCCACAAACCCCCTGGTGTTGTATTATGTACATATACATATGTTATGTATATTACGAACAGATCGTGTAATGTTCACTGCAACACCCTGGGCAGCCCCTTCCAGTGCCCCGTCACCCTCTCTGGGAAGAAGTCATAGAATCAATCAAGGTTGGAAGGGACCACAGGATCACCCAGTTCCAACCCCCCTGCCATGAGCAGGGACACCCCACCCTAGAGCAGGCTGGCCAGAGCCTCATCCAGCCCAGCCTTAAACACCTCCAGGGACAGAGCCCCAACCACCTCCCTGGGCAACCCATTCCAGGCTCTCCCCACTCTCACGGTGAAGTACTTCCTCCTCACATCCAGTCTCAATCTCCCCATCTCCAGCTTTGCTCCATTCCCCCTAGTCCTGTCGCTCCCTGAGATCCTAAAAAGCCCCTCACCAGCTTTTTTGTAGCCCCCTTCAGATACTGGAGGCCACAATAAGGTCACCTCAGAGCCTCCTGTGCAGCCTGAACAGCCCCAACTCTCTCAGTCTGGCCTCATAGGAGAGGTGCTCCAGCTCCATCCTCGTAGCTCTCCTCTGGACACATACTTTAGCTGCACATTGTCCTGAGGTGCTGACAGTGGTACTTCCAGGCCATTTCCACAAAGAGATGGCACACGAGATGTTCTCACTCCACTGGGGATAGAGGGAACAGCAGTACTGAGATCATCCGTTTGATTCTTCCAGGTTTCTCAGCTCACTCCTGTATGAGTGAGGACAAGGATCCTCCCCTGTTAGAGTGCACAAATTCAACAGGTCTCCCTCCTAAGCACCCCAAAGGTTAATAAATGCTCCATCTGCCCCTCTGCTGCTGCACCACACCTCATCACTGGCTGCATGCCACTGCTTGCTTCTGTGGCCTGGATTTTCAGCTCAGCACAGTCATCAGCACGTGGGTAACGTGTGTGACAGAGCAGCATACAACTTAGTTTACCATGCCTGCAGCAGGATGAATTCCCTCCCATCTCTCCCATACCAGACTATTCTTACTCACAGAAGCCCAGCTGTGCTGCATCGGGGTGTGAACTGAGTCCTACACAAGAGATGGGATACCTTCTGCCTTCCAGGTGTTCCTAACAACCTTCCAACAATTCACCCCTGCTGCACAGGGAGATCATTTCAGCCTGGATAGCAGGGGTGTTCCTTGATTAGTCCAACCTCAACTATGTTTGTCTTCAAAATTTATGAAATGATCACAGAGCTAAAATAAGCTCAGAGTATTTTGTGTCTGTAGAACTCAAACCTGAGAGCTGCTAGAAGGTGTCCAGCATAGAGCAACAAAGATGATGATGAAGGAAGGAGAACAGCTCCCTGATGAGGAAAGGCTGAGGGAGCTGGGGCTCTTGAGCTTGGAGAAGAGGAGGCTGAGGGGGGACCTCATGAAGTCTATAAATCTGTGAGGGGTGGGTGTCAGGAGGATGGAGCCAGGCTCTGCTCAAGGTCATCTGGTGACAGGACAAGGGGCACTGGGTGCCAGCTGGAACAGAGGAGGTTCCCTATCAATATCAGAAGGAACTTCTTCCCAGGGAGGGTAACGAAGCCTTGGAAAGGCTGCCCAGGGGAGTTGTGGAGTCTCCTTCTCTGGAGACGTTCCAGACCCGCCTGGCTGTGTTCCTGTGTGACTTGGTCTGGGTGATGCTGCTGTGGCAGGGGGATTGGACTGGATGATCTTCGAGGCCCCTTCTGATCTCTAATGATTCTGTGAAGCTCTGTATTTACTCAGTGGTTAAGGCAGAGAGCAGTTGGTTACCTTTGGCCTCTGTAAGCTTAGGATTTTCCAGCTATTCATTCTCACTTCCCTAAACAGCTCTATAAAAGTTAACAGCACAAACAATACGCTAGAGATTAGCACAGCTCATACAATCAGGCAGCAGCAGACTGGCAGTAGAACAATTTTTCTCTCCCAGGGCATGCTCTATGTCAGGAGAAGCTTTCACAGACCTTTGCATACATCTGGGGCTTAAAAAGACAGGAGAGATGAGTGTCATCATTTTAGCACACAGAAGTTAACAGCAGTCAGGTCACCAACTATTTGTGACGCTGGAAAAACCATTGGGAAGAGCGTTTGTGGTTCAATTCCTTCCCTGGGACAGCCTTGCTCTTCTCAGCCGTTTCCCCTTGAGGAACATTGTTATAAACAACTGTCCTATTTTTATGCAAATTCATGTTTTCCAGGAGATAAGAGTGGAATGATAAATACTGCCCATTTCCCAACGCTCTGTGAGAGAGACTCCACTCCATAAAGAAGCACAGTTGTAATATCAGAGTGTCATTCTTAACGGGGATGAAATATATCCCCTTATTAGCAGGAACAGAACATCATTTGTTCTTGCAAGGCGAGCTGGCTGGCTGCAGAGAAAAATCCGAGTTCATAATTTTATTTGATGATGGTGTTTTCCTACTGACTGAAATTTACACTAACGGAAATAACGACGGATTTATCAGTGTCGACAAGACCTTCAGATTAATAACGGGTGCTCTTGCATCTCTGTAGGAGAAAGGGACCTGGGGGTCCTAGTGGGCAGCAGGATGACTCTGAGCCAGCAATGTGCTCTGGTGGCCAAGAGGGCCAACAGCACCCAGGGGAGGATTAGAAAGGGGATGGTTAGCAGATGGAGAGAGGTTCTTCTCCCCCTCTACTCTGCACTGGTGAGACTGCATGTGGAGGATTGTGTCCAGTTCTGGGCCCCTCAGTTCCAGAAGGACACAGAGCTGCTGGAGGGTGTCCAGCTTAGAGCAGTGAGGATGATGAAGGAAGAAGAACACCTCCCTGATGGGGAAAGGCTGAGGGAGCTGAGTCTTTTGAACTTGGAGAAGAGGAGGCTGAGGGGTGACCTCATGAATGCCTATAAATCTGTGAGGGGTGGTGTCAGGAGGATGGAGCCAGGCTCTTCTCAAGGTCATCTGGAGATAGGACAAGGGGCAATGGGTGCCAGCTGGAACAGAGGAGGTTCCTTATCAATATCAGCAGGAACTTCTTCCCAGTGAGGGTACTGGAGCACTGGAACAGGCTGCCCAGGGGGGTTGTGGAGTCTCCTCCTCTGGAGACATTCCAGACCCACCTGGCTGTGTTCCTGTGTGCCTTGGTCTAGGTGATCCTGCTGTGGCAGGAGGATTGGACTGGATGATCTTTCAAGGTCCCTTCTGATCCTAATGATTCTAAACTACTAACTACCTTGACATCTGGCTAATAACTACTGCAGCAGAGTGCAGCAGCCCCCTACAGGCTGCACTGTCCCTTGGCTGTTAAACAGCACAAGACGCCTAGGAACGCTTCCGATTTGCATACATTAAACCTTGGCTCTGCCTTACCTTGTCTCCTTGTCCTTGGGCATCACAGGTGACCCGTAGCCAAAAGCCTGCTTGTCCACTGGCGAGGGCACTGCTTTTGTATCTATGAACACAGGTGCTCCCGGTTCCTTTTTGAAGGACTGGCGGCTGGGAGAGGATCTGTCAGGCTGGATGGTGTGGTGGGGAATGTGAGCAGTATGGTGAGGATGAATATCGATTATTCTCATGTCGGCCACCCTGTGGGGGGAGGCAGGAGGCGTTTTAGAGCCAAGAGTGGGCAAATGGCTCTCCGGATACTTCCGTGACTTTTGTCTGTACAAGGACTGCTCCATCATTTCAGGCTGCATAGAGGGGTTGCAGTAGGTGCTCGATGACCTCATGACACTGCGATGGTAGGCTACGATATGATCAGGGACATCGAGGGGATGTCCGGAGTGGGGTGCAGCCACGCTCATCCTTCCTTCGTGAAACAAGTAGGGGTCACCGTACAGCCCTTCGTTTCGGATCAGGGCAAGGTTTTTGTTACTCATGTCCTCGTCTGGCTTCACATCCCGTCTCTCCAGGATGGCGCTTGGGCTGGGGGATATCGAGCGTGAGGCTGGCATGCTGGAAAGGCGGTCCCTGGGGATAGTGGCATTGCCTGGCACTACTGCCATGGACCGACCCCCGCTGTAAGGAATCCTGGATGGAGAGGGAGGCATAGAGTGGGGCACTGGAGTGGAAGGTGGAGAGCTGGGCATCACGTGCGGAGGGTGTGTGGCAGATCCGGGGCGGGAAGCGCTTGGGCCATCTCGAGCTGTGTAAGCTATTTCCCTCTGCATCTGCAAAGTAAATGAAGAGCATATAAATTATAGAACCAGTGGATATGCAAAACGTGATGTGGGTTGTGGCCACCTTGACATCTACGGAGAAAAAGGATGGAAAAAGTCCATCACCTGCATCAACAACAGACTCTGGGGCCTCAGTACCTGAAGACAACTATAAACAGAAATAAACTGGGCTGCACGTCAAAGGAATAGGAGAGGTTGAGAAATGCTTTTACTTTACAGATGTTATCTTACCTTAATCTGACACTACAGAAGCTGAATAGGACAGGATTCGGTGCCAGACGTTCTACAAGTAGCCAGTGACAGACTTAAAGAGTTCATTGATCAGACACACAGGCTAGACTTCCCTGATTCCAAAGCAGGAAGAAAATGCTGAGGGTCTGGCATCACCAACAGCCCGTAGATAAGACTACAGCTCCCTGGCTGTTTGTTTCAGTGTAGGACTTAACATTTTCTTCACGTGGTCTTTATCACACAAAAGATGCACAAAGATGCACACACACACGCATTGAGGGACAACAAGGGTCAGTGCAGAGTCTGGCATCTGGGTAAGAACAGCCCCACGGACCAGGAGAGGTTGGGGACTGAGCTGTTGGA
>VZRI01009101.1:207862-219073 GCA_013397515.1 Upupa epops | reverse complement strand
ATCCCTAAGGATTCTATGTTCGTCCTTACAGAATAACAGCCCAGAGTGAGAAATCACATTATTAGGCTAATTGATCTGCAGGATAAAAAAGACCATTATACTTCACCACATGTTCTCTGCAACAAATTATGACCTGGTAGCATGTACATTCTCAGTAATTGAACTCCAGCATGATGAAGAGGCATAGTCCAGACCACTAGACATACCTTAACTAGTTTTCCATACACCTGGCACTCTATGCAAGAATCCTTAAGTATGCCTGATGCACATGAGAAGTTTTTCACCAGAGGAATGAATCTTCTTTTAATCTTAAAGTACATCAGGCACAACATCATAAATATTGCACAGGTATATCATTATGAAGGCTTTAATTGAACTTGTAGGTTCTAACAATGCATACAAACCATTCAAGCATCCCTTTCCCATTCAATTACTTTACCAGAGCCCTCAAGCCTTGTCTAACTTGCCCTGTGCTATCCCACGTTTAATTACTTACCACATAGCTGTTCATACCATACTGTACAGAATAAGGGCTCCTTTTCACTTCAGCAAAGAGCATGCCCCCAATAGGCTCAACACCAGACAGCAAGCCTGCAAGTTTAGGTTAGCTTACTACTTTCAAATCAGTGCTAATGCCTCTGTTAACAACAGGCCCATGTGACCACTGCAGTCACCCTACTTTCTCCTGCGATAGTAGCAATGATGTCCTGTTGGACCTTGCCATTGATTTGCCCTCCACATTAATTCCTTTTCTGTTTGCTTCCCTCATTTTTAAGCTGAAAAGATGTTAAGAGATGCAATATCAGTAGAACACACAATTCTGCAGCCAGAGTATGTTTCTGAAGCCTGCTGCGGCGTGTACGCATGTGGCACAGCTTGTACTTGCTGCTTGACTGCTGATCAAAGTTTGTCGTGTTCCTGATAACAGCTCTTTCGCTTCCTATTCTCTTCATATTTTTGTAGATGGAAGTAATTAAGCAGCTACTGCCTTGTACTGATGTATATAATCATTGCCTTGACAGAAAACAGGGCAGCTTTTGCAGCCTGGATGCCTTATCACTACCACAGGACTTAGCTGCAAGCTTGTGGAGCAAAGCTTGTGATGGAGTCAATGGGGTTTTGCTTAAATGCAACACATTAGTTCAATCCAAAAGAATCTGAATGAGAAGAGTTTGCTAATGATGGCTTTTACAGGCGTGTTACAGAGGTACTCTGGGTTTTCAGGGGTTGGATTTGGTTTTTGGGGGTTAATTTTTTACCCGAGGAAGGTCTCATGCCACTTCACCAGTCCTAGAGTCCACCCATCTTCTAATTCCGATCCAAGAAACCAATAATGTAGGAGGCCAGAGACCTATGCGTGTGGTTGTCTGTCTCTCCTAATTCTGCAGTCTCTGATACAAACAACTCTGGAATGAAGCTGGACAACCACCACCAGCATCTTCTCTCTGCTTAGACAGCACCACAACAGCAGCCTCTCTATGAAATGAGAGAAACTGGCCCCTTCTTTTGCTCGCAGTCATTCAGCAGAGGAATAAAAAAGGGGTCGTATCCAACCTGCTGCTCCCTTATAGCAAAAGTAGGGGAGTGCAACACAGATCCCCCAAGTTGCTGTGCTTCACAGAGGCACCAAGGCAACCCATCTCAGCGTCCAGCCACGTTGTGCCAGTGCTGCTCTGCACTCCACATTGCTCCCCCTGACCCTGAGCAGCATTTCAGTTTGGCCTCATCTTTCCCACATCAGCTCTGCAAGCCCCTGCCCTTATGTATAGTCGCAAGGATGTGCGCAATGCTTCCCCAAAGACTGAATATCCTACAAAGGCTGTCAGAGTTTGAGAGACCAAGCTAAGCAGGGAGGGCTGCCTATCACTTACTGGATTTGAGATTACAGACAGACTTGCAGACTACATCAGCATCTCCTAAGCATATCTATTTGTTGTTATTCCCTCTGGAGATTCCAAAGGTGTGTCGTGAACCAGAGACACCTTAGGGTAGACACAAGCACCATAATGTTCTCTTATTCCAAACTCCCTGGTTCTCAAACAAACAGCCCTCCCACACCACAAAGCACATGTCTACTAGCTAGAATGAACCACTAGAAAGAGGACAGGCTCTCTGCAGCATCACTGCTGGCAAACAGGCACGCTCGGTACAACAGCCAGAGCTTGCAGTGTGCAGCAACCTGTATACAAAGCCTTTGAAGCAGCAGACAAGTGAGCGTCTGCATCCATACACACACATACATGTACGGTTTGAGAAGCAGCAGAACATTTTTGGTCTACTCTTTGATGATGGCAGATCAACATAATTAAGAGTTTCACTCTTTTAATCTAATGTTTTCGCTCTAATTAAAAGCAAGCAAGGACACGTGGGAAATGCTGTGCTAGAAACTCCGTAAGCCTCTCACTATTTTCACTTCGCTCGAGCAACTCTAGCCAACTCTTGCTGAAAGTTGCATGAAGAAGGTTCTGCAAAACTCAAGTATTACGTCAGGTCTGCAGCCCGTCTCTCCGCTCTGTAATTTAAACCTCATGCTCCCCCCTCCTCTCTGTGCCGATTCAAACAAAGGCATTTTCCTGGTTACAGAAACGCATCACAGTCTGCAGTGCGGACGGAAACACGCTAAGCACCTCTCCAAAGCTAAGCCAGCACTTTCAGTTGCTCTGTTTAGAGGATCTGTCTCACCTAATGCTGCATCGAAAGACAGCCAGCCAGGCACTCTCCAGAGTCCGTCTGTTTCTTCTGGAGCTGGGTGGGACACGCTGCCCTGTGGCGTTCCAAACTCCTTCCACTGACTGCAGCGAGTGGCGAGTTCTACCTAAGCTTGTAAGAATTAGAGGGTTTTTTCCTACTTCTCACTACAGTGAGCCTGCCCATATGTCTTTCCACTTAGCTCACTTGCTGCTGTTTTTCATCCTATCTTTTTCATTTCTTTTCTTCTTTATAGGTCAGTCAAGCCAATAAAAGGCAGCTTCATCCCAGCTGCAGTTTATTTGCCCATGCAATGGAGTTTGGAGCTGGGAATCCATCCCGGTGGATCCAGCCTGGCCTGTGGCTAAGAATTAAGGGTGCTTAGCCTGAAGCTAATAACAAGCATTATGTATTTATCAACAGGCCAATATAAAAGCACTTCTCCTTTTCATTCTCCTCTCCCTCTGTCCTACCGCTAACATGTTTTCTTATGCTTAAACTTGCCAAAGGCCAAAGGTAAAGGATCGATTTTGTAGTCAAATATCTTTCCTGCTTAGCCCATATGTAATGCAGGAATTATAATAGAAAAACAGCAGCTCTTACTTCTCAAGAAGCTTTTTTCCGTATCAATTCCACTGCAGTATCAGCCACCACATTATACAAACTCATGACCCCAGGCACAGCTGCATGACAGGAGCTCTTTGCTCACCGTAATGCCCAATGGCCTTTCCTATGCCTAGATTTTCATCTGTAAATAAAGAATACAACAGAAATATAAGGGGAAAGCAATATTATACATCTTGCCATAAAATGTTGAGCTGGCAGTGGGCTTTGGCTTAAATACAGCTAGAGGAACAGGGTCTATATTTAGGCTAGTCTGGTTAAACCTGTTCTGAACCTGTGGACGCTCCCTAGTTGACACTGTCACAAACTGTCTGCCACTGACGCGACTCTGGCGACACACTGGGTGAACTCTGCTTGAAAGAGAAGGGAGCACAAGGCCATGCAGAGCCTGACCCAGAGCAGTCCCATGCAAATGATGCAAGAGGTGCAGCACATTTTCTACCAGGCAGAG
Source organism: Upupa epops (assembly GCA_013397515.1). Taxonomy (NCBI): domain Eukaryota; kingdom Metazoa; phylum Chordata; class Aves; order Bucerotiformes; family Upupidae; genus Upupa; species Upupa epops. Next base: position 215,310 of record VZRI01009101.1, on the reverse strand, counting down.
TGAAATTGCAGTGCCTCTGTGTGGAGGTTCATTCCTCCCTGCAGCGCCTCATTGCTTGAGCTGACTCTCCGCTATCAGTCTGCACTACTTTCTTTCTGATTGCTAAGACAAAACATCCAGATCAGGGAAGAAACACTCGTTTCTGCATATTTATGGGTGTATTTCATTTCCTACAAACAAACGGAATGGGAGAGTTAAAAAAAACTGTGTTGATCCAATTAAGGAAGGAGAAGTTAAGTTAATACATCTCTCCAGCTTCATTTTCCTTTGATTCCTTACTGTATGGTCCAGACAGCACAGCGCGGTGAGGAGTCTACGAAACCTCTTGGCATTAGAGCCCACGGTTTTCAGGGTGTTATCACAAAACTGTAAACACACTGAAACATAACACATTTCACTCCTAAAAAGGATGGATTTGCATAATGGCATCAGTGGTTTGCCAATAGCCACATTGATCTCATCAGGATAGCGCGGCCCGCCCAGCCCGTAAGCTGTTAGGACTGTTTGCACTGAACATATAAAAGCTGTTACTGATGTTTTTTGTTTCTTAAAGTTAACGTTAGGACACCCCCTTGCAACTCGTGCTGTATTCAAACCAACTGCTCCTTCTGCTTTCAGATCAACTGCTTTCTTTCCTTTTTGCTGATTTTTCTGAGAGCAAACAGGAGCCCTATAATTCATGAAGATGCCTCAAGCATTTCCTCCCTCCTCCCTATTCTCCCTGATGAGATCAAGCGCACAGGCAGCCATCACCAATGCGGGGAGCCAAACCCTTCAGACCAGGCTCAGTTTCAGCACTTCCTCAGGGCACCACTGACTGCACGGGGTCACCCCTTCTTTTTTCCAAAAAAGGAATAGTTTCAAGCATGTACAGTTCTGGTACAGATCAGCAGTTTTATTTGGTTTAAATATGCTGGATATCAGATTTCTGCTCTTTAAACAAAAAAAAAAAAGACATACTGTTAGTAACTGCACTCATAAATCAAAATAAATGCATGGCTTTCTGACTCGCTGTACGAACGACTCCGCTCTTATTTTGGTTCCATATTTGTCTATCTTCCCCTTGCACTGATGCCAACTAAAACTGAACGAGCTGATACGGTTAAACGAATGTAAAGGAAAGTGTCTATAAATCTGTGAGGGGTGCGTGTCAGGAGGATGGAGCCAGGCTCTTCTCAAGGTCATCAGGTGCTAGGACAAGGGGCACTGGGTGCCAGCTGCAACAGAGGAGGTTCCATATCAATATCAGCAGGAACTCCTTCCCAGGGAGGAGGGGGGGGTACTGGAGCACTGGCACAGGCTGCCCAGGAGGGGTTGTGGAGTCTCCTTCTCTGGAGAAGTTCCAGACCCGCCTTGATGTGTTCCTGTGCGACTTGGTCTGAGTGATCCTGCTATGGAAGGGGGATTGGACTGGATGATCTTTCAAGGTCCCTTCCAATCCTGTGATTGGATTCTATGATAACCCTCGGTCTCCTTTGTCATTACACACCTGACTCCCAATACAATTCCTATTACAGATCTATATGGAGTGGGTTAGAAGTGACATTAAAACGTTATAAAGTAGAGCTGCTACGTTACAGACTTGAGCAGTGTGTTGACACCTGTAGCCAACTATTCCTTCCAATATAAGGACACAGCAAATCAAGAAATAAGCTGCCGTGCTCAGGCTTAGAATCAGCACTATCAGCAGGAGAAATGGTGACAGAACCCTGACATCCAACTGGATTTTGCAGTGAAAGTGTCCAGGCTGCACTATGTCTCACAGCTACAAGCCCCGGCAATGTCTGCAGTTGTCAACACATCTTTAGCATCGTTAAAGGTGCCATCAGTTCCTCCATTCAGTGCATTCTTAGATGACCATCTTCTTCCTATGCTGTTTGAGCCCTATATTTTCCTTTTTTATAGTAAAATAAAGCATCCAAATTGGCGTGAAGCAAACAACCCCGTTACCATAGGTTCAAGTGATCTCTAATTAGATACGAAGTGACGGAGGGATGTAAGATGGGCGTGTGTTCACACAGGAAAGAATTTCAGCACCACATCGTTTCTCATGGAGTCCTGTTGCCTGCTAATACTTGCAACTCTTGCTTTTGCCAGCTGAGGCTTTTTTGAACCCCAGGTCTTACTATCTGTCCAAGAGGAGATATTTTTACTGCTCATATTTTCAGAAGTCTGATTAGTTTTCCAGAGCCCTCAGTAGAAAAAGTGCAACCCAACATGGATAAGAATCAGGGTCCTGGGGTATGTAGCTGCGTTCTTCTAGACATCAGGTACTGGTTAACTCATCTTTGTTAAAGGGAAGACGGGGACAGAATGAATAGCTGTGTGCACTTGCAGCCCAGAAGGCGAACGGGATCCTGGGCTGCATCAGGAGAAGTGTGGCCAGCAGTTGAGGGAGGTGATTCTTCCCCTCTACTCTGCTCTAGTGAGACCCCACCTGGAGTACTGTGTCCAGTTCTGGAGCCCTTATTACAGGAAGGATGTTGACGTGCTGGAGCGAGTCCAGAGGAGGGCCACGAGGGTGATCAGAGGACTGGAGCACCTCTCCTGTGAAGCCAGACTGACAGAGTTGGCGCTGTTCAGGCTGGAGGAGAGGAGGCTGCCAGGTGACCTTATTGTGGCCTTCAGGATTTGAAGGGGGCTACAAAAAAGCTGGGGAGGGGCTTTTTAGGATCTCAGGTAGCAACAGGACTAGGGNTTCTTCCCAGTGAGGGTGATGGGGCACTGGAGGGGGCTGCCCAGGGGTGTTTGTGGGGTCTCTATGAATTCTCTAAGTATTCATTAGGCTGAATATCCTTATCTAGGGACAGGTGACTAACACTACACTGCAGACTCCATGGAAAGGAGGGAATGCCAGTCATGCTCATGAAGTATTGTATTTTATATATGAATATATACTTGGGGAAGTCCAGGTCCTGAACAGCAAGAAAACAGCACGCTTGAAAAATTAAACCCCATTACTTCTAACTTCACTGGGGTTCCAGGAACCACAGTACCAAAACATCCACAAAAGTAATTTTAACCCCTGTTTGAATAACAACTCAATCAGAAAGCGAACTGGAAATCATAAACCTCAGTTGGACTTTGTCTTATGGGGCTCCAGCAATTCAGATAAGCTACCTGGTGTACAAAGAGGGTAAAGGAGGACCTACCCTCCTAGCCTGGGAGGTCACAGCCACGAGGATTTTTATAATCTGGGTTCAGAGAGGTCTGGCAACATCTGACTTAGGAATTTTAAATCAATGACCCATTTACTATGAATTTTTCTACTAAAGGCAAAGGGAGTGGGGAAAAATAAAGCACAATATGTAAAGAATCGCAGTGAGGAGGCATTATGTAAGGGAAGGTGGAATAAGAATAAAAGCAGAAACTGGTAGACAACAAAAAAGGACTTAAATCTTTACATTTTTATTCACAGCAAGTTCCCACTGAAGGCAGAAAAGCTTTGCCTGGGAACCACAACCTTACGTGAGAGATGTCTAATTTTAATGAAGGGCCGAGGAGACCTTCAGACAAGACAGCTCATATGAGGTCATTAGGTAAACATCAGCTACAAGGCAAGCTTTAAGTAAACCTCAGTGTGAAAGGCAGGAGAGCTTGACTATAGGTCTGTCAGTGGGAAATCACAGGATCATTAGGGATCAGAAGGGACCTCCAAAGATCATCCAGTCCAATCCATCTGCCATAGCAGGATCACCCAGACCAAGTCACACAGGAACACAGCCAGGTGGGTCTGGAACGTCTCCAGAGAAGGAGACTCCACAACTCCCCTGGGCAGCCTGTGCCAGTGCTCTGGTACCCTCCCTGGGAAGAAGTTCCTGCTGATATTGATAGGGAACCTCCTCTGTTCCAGCTGGCACCCGTTGCCCCTTGTCCTATCACCAGTTGACTCACCTCCCCAGAACCCCACTAAAACAAGTGTAGCATGCTTGTAAATGGGTCTGTTTCCACAGACAAAATTCTCTGGCAGTTCCCAGGTAAGTAGTGTGTGCTATCTACTGTTTGATGCTTCTCTTGGTCTAACTGGGAGATCAGTACAAGCTCCCATTCCTTGAATGGTTTAGTATCAAGAGCACGACAGGACACTTCAATAGCCAGCTCATCGTCATTATTTGAAATAAAAGCTGTATTTGTGCGTGTTGGTTTACTGGAGGATCTACGTGATTATATTCCTTCGACATGATGTTTGTGAAATAAATATTTCACATACAGAGCCATCGTAGTAGAGCAGCAGTATCCATCCAACTGTAAGGCAGGAGCTCTATCCTTAAACAGACCGGCTCCTTGCCTGACAAGAGTGAAGATGTATATAATGTTTTATGAAATACCCTCCTCCCCCAATGATTTCCTTAGGGTTTGTATCCACTTTCCCGCTGGCTTAGGCTGGTGGGTATTGTATATCAAAGGATGTATGAATGAAAGAGCGCGGGGACATTGCCAGTCCTTCATCACACTCTGATTTCATGCAGCTCCCTCTCAGTGTCTGCAGCTCTGCAGTTGTGTAAATAATTGGCAACTACTGACAAGTTGTTCAAAGCAAAAGTGGTAAAATCATGACAAGAGTCTTTTAAAAACATCCAGAGCACCAGCAACTCCTTCTGTTGGTTTCTTTCAAAGAGTTGAGCTAGCAAGTTGGGGAAAATGTTAATGCTTCTTGTGTAGGTCTGAAACTGGAGATAAAACCTGAGAGGAGAGTTTGGGGATGGAGAGAGCAATTAAGCAGCTATTTTCTCGTGTGGCTCAAGAAAGAAGGAGCAATTTTCATTGATCTGAGTTAAATTCCCAGTTCATCTGAAAATATTTCTATTATATAATATTAATAATNATTATAATCAATTTTATATAATTAATATTATATAATAGAATACATAATATATAATATAATACTAAATATTATATAATAGAATAATATTATGTAATAGAATAATAAATATTATTATTATATTTTCAAAACAAAAACAGGGTAGAAGAAAAAGAAACTGAATGCTGTACCTGTCATTATTTATAAGCATCATCTTACCTTGCATCTCTCAGTGAGTTCTGTTTCTAGAGGCGTCTGGCAGAGGCTTTAATTCAGAACCAGTTTCAGCAATCCATGCCATTACATCTTCCTTTTAAAACAAACCACATCCCCCCCCACCCCAAACAAAGTACGTGGGCTGCAAGAGCCGCAGCAGCTCTGTTCACGAGATTTCATGGGCGCTCAGAGCTTTGCTTTCTACTGTATGAAAGTTAAAGCTGAGTGAGGAAGGCATTTTTCCTGTCCTGGAAATCAGGAAGACCAAGACTGATGCTGAGCTAACGAGAAATGTTTCTTCCATGTGTTCTGTTTGGCAGGCGCCGCCAGCCCTATCGAGGAAACACGTGATGTTTATAAATACAGTACGGCTCGTGTTGTCCTAACCTCTCAATGACAAAAAGAGCGTTCGCGGACGCAGCGGGAAAGATGAGGTTTGTATCATTTGGAAAGTCTCTATCAGATAACAGACAGATTAGCAATGGCTTTTTCTGTCTTTTCTTTTCTTCCCGCAAGAAAAACAGCGGTTTAGAGTAATAAGATCGGGAAGGCAAACACATGGCAAGTTAAACAAATGCTGGCCTATCGGTATCCTGGCACTAAACGTGTTCAGCCGATTTATTGCTTCAATTTCTTTGTTCTAAATACCTCCACGTAGTTCAAGGAGCTGTCATTTGTTTCTTAGCTCCGGTATGTCAGGAACAAATGCAACGCTGGCAGCATTTGCAGCTTTTGTGTTTATTGATGTTAGGATCATGAACAATGACATGAAAAGAAATGAAACATCTCAAAGGAGCTGGATGAGTGTTTACAGGTACCTGAAGAATCAAAAAGCATCACAGAATCCTTAGGGATTGGAAGGGACCTCGAAAGATCATCCAGTCCAATCCCCCTGCCACAGCAGCATCACCCAGACCAAGTCGCACAGGAACACAGCCAGGCGGGTCTGGAACATCTTCAGAGAAGGAGACTCCACAACCCCCCTGGGCAGCCTGTTCCACTGAATTTCACATTTATTGGATGCTTTAAATCAGCCTGGATTTTTAACACTTGGAGAGGTTTTTTAAGCTCTCAAACTGCCCCTGACTCTAGAGAGTTAAAAGGTTAACACTCTGCTGGCCAGATGATTTCAGGGAACAACAAAAAGTTGCTTTTACACAACGTCATTAACAAAAGCTACTCAACACAACTTCTCTGTCTACAGTAAAAAGAGTCTGTGATTTTACTGTACAACTCACTTTAACTCTTGGTCTCTCACCCTGGCAACCTAAATCCCTTGGCAACCCAAAATGCTTGGCAACCCAACTCCCCATTCACTGTCAGCAACATCATCACTCTTTGCCATTCTAACTCTCATAAAATGTGGAATTTCCAGTCCCCACCTTGCTCTCCCTGCTCAGCTCTGACTTGACTTGTTCTTTCTGGGAGAAAGCAACTCTAACAACAATCTCAAACACCTCGAAGCGTACCTTGACACAACAGCAGCCACAGCAAGTGNTTTCTATGATCCTAGACTCTACCCCAAGTCAGTCTGAGGAAGCCATTGTTAAAAATCACAGACATGAATTCTCATGGCCCAGACTAACATGCCTGTGCACATGCATTTGCCCTGGAATCCAAACCTGTGCCAGAGAGCATAAAAAGATCCATCTAAACATTTGGACACGAGACAGCTTTTTGTCAAGAGACAGTATTGTTGCATGGAGACCTAGAAAGCGCTGATAAACACTACAAGCTCAGGCAAAGGAATACACTGATTGAAACGCAGCCATGGGAAGAGTCATGTTCCCAAAGAAAACAGCTGCTCCTGATTTTCCTGATTTTGGGAAAGGAAAAATAAGAACGGGAGAGCACAAACATAAATATTGGGTGGGAAGGCACTATATGGCTGCCTCTTGTTTGAACAGCATTCAGCGTGGCAGCCCTGGCTAAGAATCCATGCTCTTGAGGATGAGAACAGCCACAGCATGCTACGGAGTCATTTAGTCAAGAGCCATGGCACTGATGAAGGAGCCAGCAGATGTCATCGCTAGGACATTCTCTATTATCTTTGAGAGGTCATGGAGAGAAATGTCTGAGGATTGGAAAAAAGGCCTGTGTCACACTCCAGTCTGCAGAAAGGACAAGGAGGTGGCACCCTGGCTGCTACTGGCCAGTCAGGCTCACCTCCATCCATGGAAAAGTGATGGAGCACTTCATTCTGGATGTTACCACAAAGCACACAGAGGAAAAAAGGAGTGGTCAACATGGATTCACCAAGGGAGAAGCATATCTGACCAATCTGGAAGCCTTCTATGATGGCGTAACTAGATAGATAGATGAGGGGAGGGCTGTAGGTGTGGTGTACCTGCATAGAATCATAGAATCATTAGGGATGGGAAGGGACCTCGAAAGATCATCCAGTCCAATCCCCCTGCCACCTAGACCAAGT
>VZRI01009101.1:196618-207445 GCA_013397515.1 Upupa epops | reverse complement strand
GACTTGGGGTGGGTGATCCTGCTGTGGCAGGGGGATTGGAGTGGATGATCTTTCGAGGTCCCTTCTGATCCCTGATAATTCTATGATCTCCAGAGATCCCTTCCAATCCCTACCAGTCTGTGACTCTGAGATTATTAAGCAAATAAAGCAGGGCACTCTGAAGGATTCAAGAGAAACTGTCCTCTAGAGTTTGCCTAAACCCCGAGCCCAATCCCTTTCGTCCATCACCACCAATTCAGAAAACACAGGAAACAGAAAAAAAGTGATGAGGAAAATGAGAATTAATGGTCAGGAAAGCTGAACCGTTTGATGGGCGACCTGAAACCCACAGAGTCCGCATTCCTTCCTTGCTTTCCGATTCTACCTGTCCATATGAATAACAGTTAATGCTTCAAGTGTTACTGCCAATCCCAGGGCCGGCATCGCATCTGTTCGGTAGTTAAAACAGGTGTCCAAACTGTCAGGTAACATTACTGTCTGAGATTATTTGGGGTCTGCTCCATGGAAACGATTATAAATCATACAAATAGAAGCCTGACTGTCATCAAAGCCAGGGATAAAGGTTACAAGAAGGCAACAAAAAAAAAAAAGCTGGAAAAGCAAACCTTGCCCGAAGCTCCAAACCCCAAAGCTTGTAATTCACATATGGCAGGAGTTAGAAGCATCCTCTCGGTATCACCACGCAGAAATGTACTTGCAACAGCTAATTTGTGATATTCTACGTCGTCTTCTTTCACCCACTCTGACCATAAGCTGCTTCCCAGCACAATTCCTGAAATAGCTAACCGCTATTTACAGGAGTAGCTTCCTGCTTCAGCGAGAAGAAACCCCAAGCTGGCAGGGGATTCAGCACTCGTGTATCACATGAAATACAAGAGCATCGATTTATCCGATGCAGACATGCAGAAACACAAGGAGGGAGGGGATGCAAAGGCTCTTCCACTATTGACAGGTTGGCCAGTGCCAACCTCATGACAGTCAACAAGGCCAAGGGCAATGTCCTGCCCCTGAGTCAAGGAAATCCTAGGCACAGATACAGGCTGGGTGGAGAACAGAGTGAGAGCAGCCTTGAGGAGAAGGACTTGGGGGTGTTGGGTGAAAAAAAACTCAACATGAGCTGGCAATGTTCGCTTGTGGCCCAGAAAGGGGTGATCCTGGGTGATCCTGCTGTAGCAGGAGGATTGGGCTGGATGATCTTTCAAGATCCCTTCTGATCCATAAGGACTCTATGATTCTGTGATTCTACTTTGGGAATAGCCCCAGTTAGGATGTGAGTGTTGCTCCCCTTGAAGACCCCAATCAGAAGGCATACATCCTTCAACAGGTTTGATTATGTCTAGAGCTCAGGAGAGCTTTTCTTTCCACACTCAGAACTTTGAAGTGCTGAAGCACACAGAGATCAAAGGGAAGAATCTTTGCATGATTCTTCACAAAGCCCCTATGAACATCTTGTCTCTGATTTCACCTCTCAGACCAGAAAGACAAGAAGTTTGCTAACACAAATGAAAAGGCAAAGGAGAAAATAGCTGTTCTGCTGGATGCATAGCATGCCAGACTATCACCTTTGGCTTTCAGCAGAGGAAAACACGATGTTCTAGCACAAACCCCTCACTTTTGCAGAGGTCATCACTAAGTCACCATTATTTTTGAGCTATGGCTGAAGAAAGGGAACTCGCTCCTAAGGAGGAGACGTCAGGTACCTGCTGTACAATACAGTAGCTTAAGATGAGCAACATAACGTGTGACAGGTTTTGCTCAGAAGCACCAGCTGTGCTCACAATAACTCTGTTAGGCAGAAAATACGGGTAGGAGGGCCAAAGGAGTGATATTTACTCTTGAATATATGTATTCAACAGTAGCTGAAGACAAGTCTACAGCATGCAAATTAAGCCACAGTCGATCTACTCAGCATCTACTACAACCACGGAAGAAGAACAGTACAGGATAACTTTACAAAGCCACAGTGAAACTGTTAGATGAATTAATAGTATGCCACGGTTTCTAATATGAGTGAGATGTATTGGATACATCCAGTTACTACTAGAGGATGTAACTAGAAGAATTTCAGAAGCTCAAAGAAGACAGGTGGGTCTTGAATGTCTCCAGAGAAGGAGACTCCACAACACCCCTGGGCTGTCGCTTATTTTCAGGCTCAATGCCCTTTCTTTTAAATTAAGAAGGCACTGGAATGGAGCACTAACTCATAGAAACATAGAATCCTTAGGGATCGGAAGGGACCTTAAAAGATCATCCAGTCCAATCCCCCTGCCACAGCAGGATCACCCAGACCAAGTTGCACAGGAACACAGCCAGGCAGGGCTGGAATGTCTCCAGAGAAGGAGACTCCACAACCCCCCTGGGCAGCCTGTTCCAGTGCTCCGGGACCCTCCCTGGGAAGAAGTTCCTGCTGATATTGATAGTGAACCTCCTCTGTTCCAGCTGGCACCCATTGCCCCTTGTCCTGTCACCAGATGACCTTGAGATGAGTCTGGCTCCATCATCCTGACACCCACCCCTCACCGATTTATAGTCATTAATGAGGTCACTTCTCCAAGCTCAAGAGACCCCGCTCCCTCAGCCTTTCCTCATCAGGAAGCCATTCTACTTCATCATCTTCATTGCTCTATGCTGGACACCCTCCAGCAGCTCTGTGTCCTTCTGGAACTGAGGGGCATTTGAAGCTCTCTCATGTTGTGTGTGCAGCAGTGTGAATAATCAAGTAGTTAGAATTCTGACCTATGAAAAGGACCATTTTATGACTGAAACTCATAAGTGAGAAGAGTACAGTGCCTGTGAAGAAACTACTGCCATCTTTCTAAAATAATGAGGCCCTCAACTGTTAAAACAGCAAAGTGCCTACCTGACATTAATAACAAAGCAGGGGCACACACTCAGAATTGTTAATGAAGCCAGGATGCAAACACACAATTAACCAAATCACTTCACATGGAATTTTTCATGGAGTAGAATCAGTTTTGGAGCACACAGAGAAGCCGCAAAGCAGTTAGGACCATAGTGACATTCTCTTCTGGCCCCACTGACCTCATTTGGTTGCTGTACCTTTGCCTGGGGACACACCTAGGATGGGCTGGGAGCAGATAAGGTTGTGTACTCTCACCACGACTGCCCCCACTGCAACATTAGCTGTGGGCACCACGGTGGAAGAGGTGCCACAGTGCTTATCTTCTGCCTTGGTGGCATCGAGATGGGGTATAACAGTCCGGCAAAAGAAAGACTTGATTGACAGAGCAATCAGCTGTGTTTCTGTGCCTTCTCAGTAGTTTCTTGATACAAAATACTCACTTGAAAATGCAAATACACTAGTCCTGTGAAAAAGGCAAAACCACTACAGAACAACAGGCATTTAGCTGAATTTCCTATTTACAAAACACTCACAAACCGTTCCAGCAGCCTCCAAGTTGCTTCAGCCACTGCAGAGCAGCCGGTGCTGAAGACTTCCTGGAGCGAACTAATACCGTACAATACAATACTTGGCTGCAAAGGGTTTAGAAACATTAAATAAGACGTTGTGTAAACTCTGAGCGCTGTCTGTGTCCCAAATTAAGTCATTAAAGCTTTGTTTTGCTTCACCTACTTCAGTGCTAGTAAACAAGAACAAAAAGGGTTGGTGAATGCTCAGGGCAAGGAAATGAAAAAGCGAAGCAGTTTAGAAGCTTTAGGGTAAGCACCACCAGTTCCTTCTTCTATAGACGTGTCATACACATACCCTCAGTTTTATGAGTCGTTGTGTACATATTACACCTAAGGATTTAACATAAAAACCCAAGGAAAGAGGAATATAAATGCAGCATGAGTACTTACTCTTATATCTCCATTTACAGCTCTGGAAGTGTGATTAAACGCGTGTGCAGGATCTTTGTTGTAAACTTTAAGGAAAGATCGGTCTTGAATATTCCTAGAATCAAAAGAACCAGCAATGATAACAGATGAAAGTAGTTTTATTTACTTAGCTAACCGACGGTTTCAGGTGACAGTAAAACACAGTAGGTCCGCAGCCGAGTAAGAAAAATCTCATGGCTATAACTTAGACACAGGCAAAAAACCAAAAGCCTGCTTTGATTCCCTTTCCCATGGGAAGTATCATTCTTTCGGAATAACTCCACACCCATAAAAATTAGATTGTGTTACATTTTTTTCAAGATCCTGTTGTAAAGCGAAAACACTTTGAAGACAATAGAGCTTCAGCATTTACCCTGCGCTCAAAAGGACTGAGTTAATATTTACATGTCTCGTTGTGCACTCAACCCACGTGAAGTTTTGCTATTCTAAGAAGCAGGAATATCAAAAGCAAAGCAGTCTTTCTAACTGCAGTTAGTCTTGAGGCGATTCTAATTATCAGCTTGTTCACAAACCTGAACAAAACAATCCACCAAAGCTAAAAATGCAGGAGCAGATAAGTCCTTCCTGTACAGAATCAGAGGAGCGTTAGGGATCGGAAGGGACCTCAAAAGATCATCTAGCCCAATCCCCCTTTAAACCTTACTGATACTAAGGTCAGGGTTTAAAGGGGGAAAATAGGAATTACAAACCCAAATAAACAAGCAAAGGTTTTAAGGAAAACTACCAGAGAAATGCTTCAGATGGAAAGCCCTGAGAGAATATTTTTGCTTAATTAGGATCCCAAACTTTGTCGTTGATTAGATTCACTTTCCAACTTGTGCATTTATAAAGGAGCTAGATGAAAGGATTCTTCTATTTTTAACACCTACCTTCCAATAATTTTAGGACTGAGACACTTGGACTGAGTTCTGCTGATTTCCTGGTCACGTTTAATCATAGCAAGGCATCCAATCTCTGTTCACTCACATCCTTTCAAAGCTGCTACTCCTTTCATTTCCCAGTAGTGAAGTCGAGGGAATTTACTTACACACGTGACTGAATTCCTTTCTTCCAGGTGCAGCTACGGGTCTATTGAACTGATCTTAATCACTGGGATTATGATTTTAAAAACGAAGGAAAGGATGCTCGGGCAGGTCCAATTTCTTTCTTACAATGTCATATTACAATCAGAGATGCTTTACATGGGTAGCTAGTCAGAACTTGTGCCGCTGCTGTGGATGTCAAATAATTACTAAAGAAACCCCGCGGTTTAAAAGACAGATCAGTGCCTTCCGTGTTAAGAACCGTAGGGCTGATGAGAAGCTGAGTATTTATGAGTGCTTACTCATAGACTGCACAGAAAAACAGCTACCTTGCAGCAAGTTCAAGTCCTTTAATTATTTATGGTAGCGTAAAATGCTTTCCATCTCACAGGTGCCCCTTTTGTTTTGAGAATTGTGCTGGGAGCATCAGTTACAACCTTCTGCTTCAGACTTGGAAATATGTTTGATATTTCAGGTTCAATATTCAATATTCAGTTGAAGAAACGGAGCACTATTCATTGAAATAAGTTTTACTTGCTGTCTTGTCTGTCTGGTGGCCAAGGGAACAGCATCCCAGCTAATAGGAGTTTGGTTTAAAAGCATTCTCCATAAATATTTCTTGTAGAAACATGACTCTTAAAACATCGCTGCAAGGCAAAGCATCAAACTGCTAGGCATTTGAGGTGAGTTCTACTTCACCTCGTGTTGCTCTTCTAAGATAAACGTTACTGATAACAGGTATAGGGTACTGTACTTCTGTTAATGCTATTATTTGCATTACTGTAGCTCCCAGATGCCCCTGGTGTGTTCAAAGGCCTCACTGATCTGTGTGTGCTGTATAAACACCCCAGGAATACAACCTCTTCACCAGCTTACAAGGCCAGCGGAAGACACAAAGGACAGGATGGCTGCGGTCAGGTGAGAGAACAAAACGAAACAAGACGACCATAGTCTCGCCAGCCAGAAGAGTATAGAGATCCTGCAATCACAGGCATGCTCCGAGGAGGCAGAAGAACAGGAAGAAGACAGACACAGTGTCTTTGTGGATGTCTGTAGAGGATGCCCTCCAAGAGTGATAGGGAGAGCGTGAAGATGCTTGTTTGAAAATTAATGATACGTTGAATGAAGTTGTTATTATTCACCAAGTGGCAGCAGATGGCACTTGGTACTGAACAAGAAATGAAAAGCAGCCTTGAAGTGGGCTTGGAGGAGCCCTTATAATGAAGACAAGTAGTTTATCTTTAATGGGATGGAAAAGACAGCCAGAGGACAAATGCAAAAAAAAAATGCTGGTGAAACAGTCTGCTTGTCAAACCAGGAGAAGGATCTCTGTTGCTTCCTTTGAATGGGTAAGAACAAACAAGATTACCTGAGTCAGCTACGGAGGGAAGCCCACTGCTGAAGTTGCTATTAAAAAGCTGATGAAGCAGCTAAGTGTTTGTTTCGTTACGTGGTGGGAAAGGCTAGGTCACGGGGATGTCTCAGCTCTGCACTGGATGCAAAGCCCTGAGCCACTTTAATGAAAGGTCCGTTAAGAAAAGATTGTGAGGTCAGGTAGAAGGATCGTGCTTTGTCCCCAGTGATTTAGAAAGAAAAACAACACAGAAAAGGAGAAAAAGGAGAAGGAGTGTTATGGCTGAACGAAGAAAAACTTGAACTAGGTTGAAACTAATGGTCCAGAGATTCTATTAAAAGAGGAGATCATCATGTAAGTTTGGACAGAAGAGTTATTACTCATGCCCTAGAATTAATCGTAGAATCATTAGGGATCAGAGGGGACCTCAAAAGATCATCTAGTCCAATCCCACTTCCACAGCAGGATCACTCATGCAAATACAGACATTCCCAGGGAAGGTATCAACAGCTAGCTTCTCTGGCATGTCTAGTTTATCAGACAATTTGATAGGATTAAACATAATCAGCTCAAAATGTGGCTGTAGAAAGCTCTGTCTGGTCAGATGAATCCTATCCTAAAGCAGAGACAGAAAACTACAAGGGAGAATCTCCCAGGGAACTGATAGAATCATAGACTCCTTACGGATCAGAAGGGACCTCGAAAGATCACCCAGTCCAATCCACCTGCCACAGCAGCATCACCCAGACCAGGTCTCACAGGAACACAGCCAGGAGGGTCTGGAACATCTCCAGAGGAGACTCCACAACCCCCTGGGCAGCCTGTTCCAGTGCTCCAGTACTCTCCCTGGGAAGAAGTGCCTGCTGATATTGATAGGGAACCTCCTCTGTTCCAGCTGGCACCCAGTGCCCCTTGTCCTGTCACCAGATGACCTTGAGAAGAGCCTGGCTCCATCCTCCTGACACCCACCTCTCACACATGATAATTCATCTAATCCAGAGGGCTAAGGTGATTGAACAAGGAAAAGGAACGAGGCCAAAGCCCTTAAAAAATACACGTGAAAGTCAGTGTTTGAGAAGGTTGCTCTCAAGTGACAGCTGGAAGGAGAGAGACAGAAGGAAATCAGGACAAAACAGCCATTGAAACACAGGGTGGTCAAGGTTTCAAGAGGAACATTTTAGAAGCACATGAGAGACCTCAACAAGAATGAGTGTTCATGAAAACTGGCTATTTGGTGACGGAACAGTCAGGAACAGAAGACAAGCTGGAATTAGAAGAATAAAAACCCAGACAGATTTGCAATGGGTTCAGGGCTGAAGTAGAAGAGCAAAACTTCAGCCAACAGTCACAGCCACTGCTCAAGAGAGAGAAGTGAGGGGGGATGTGTGTGTTGTGTTCAAAGCCAACTCCATCGGGAGGCACAGAAACACATTTGCAATGCTAGAGTGGGCACCTTAACATAGGATCATGGTATCATTAGGGATTGGAAGGGAACTCGAAAGATCATCCAGTCCAATCCCCTCAACACAGCAGGATCACCCAGACCAAGTTGCACAGGAACACATCCAGGCCGGTCTGGAACATCTCCAGAGAAGACTAGTAAGTTAATAGAAAGGCAAGGGATGCAACACAGAGAGAAACATGAGAGAGCCTCTGAGAGCATTGGAGAGCTATAAGACTTGAGTAAATGTGTTTAAGGCAAGGAAGAGAGAAGACGTGAAGGAAAACACAGCAAGCAAAGGAGAGGAAAATGATACTTCACGTGTTCTCTGAGGGGAGACACTGGCAAGGTCTTGTGAAGAGTGAGGAAGTAAATTGGACAAATTGTTGTGGGAATTACTCAAAAGGGAAGGTAGTGCATGCCTTGGACTCCGTCAGGCTGAAATTCCTGAGGTTTCCTTAGTGAGAAACATGGCCGAATGGAAGGAGAGGATTTTGTTAGGGAGGAAGTCAGCTGGGGGCATGGGATTTCCTCTTGAAATGCTTTACAATACAGGCATCGCAACAGAGGAAGCAGATGTTGGGACTGAGCCAGGCCTGAGGCTGGCAGAGTGATGCAAGGCAGAAAAAGATAAGGTGTCGTGGTATTAAGATAATCAGGAACCTCATTCTCATGGACAGGGAGGAGATGAAGTCGTTGTTAGTCTGAAACTCAAGATGGGGGCATAATGTGAGCAAGAAGCAGTCAGTGAGCCAGATGATGGTTGGCAGTAACGCACTTGTCACCAGAGATTTAGGAATCCCAACTGGATTTAATCAGTTGATTCGAACTTGTGGATAGACTGCCTGATGCAGAAGGAGTGTGAGTACCTGATGAAGGACGATGACACAAAAGTCAGATAGGTAGCAGTGCAGGCATTACGGCAGCCAAACAGAGGTGTGGGAATCTGTGAAGCAAGGAATATGAAAAAAGCCCAGGAACTGAAAACCAAGAGGTTGGCTAATGACAACACATTGGAAAGAGCCTGAGGAAAGCAATACACAAGTGAGAAAACAAAGTGTGATCCTCTTCAAAGACTGAGAAGAGGAATGGGGGGGAAATCAAAGTGGCAAGGAAATTCCAACTTGCTCTGTAAACTCCCCCACGATACAGAAAAGCACCCACACCACAGGGTTTCCAGAAGAAACAAGGCAGCACTTGACAGTCCCCTTACTTTTAGCTTGGAGAAGAGGCGGCTGAGGGGTGACATCATGAATGTCTCTAAATCTGTGAGGGGTGGGTGTCAGGAGGATGGAGCCAGGCTCTTCTCAAGGTCATCTGGTGGGAGGACAAGGGGCAAAGGGGGCCAGCTGACAGAGGAGGTTCCATATCAATATCAGAAGGAACCGCCCAGGGAGGGTACCGGAGTGTTGGAACAGGCTGCCCAGGGGGGTTGTGGAGCCTCCTTCTCTGCAGACGTTCCAGACCCACCTGGCTGTGTTCCTGTGCGACTTGGTCTGGGTGATCCTGCTGTGGCAGGGGGATTGGACTGGATGATCTTTCGAGGGCCCTTCCGATCCCTAAGGTTCCTATGATTTTCCTGCACTAGTAGCAGACTGGTAGAGAGGAAATACATTTTCTGCTTTCTTATTAATGTTCCCGTGCTTCTCTGTCCACAGTTTTTATCACATAGCTTGTATGAAAAGGATGGCAGAAAGATCTGGCACACTCGTACAGAGGGTAGTGTATCTGATGTGTGCCTGAAAGCAACAGGATTTGAGGCTTTCTAGGGGCCCTGAAAACCTACCTAGTCCTTCTGCTTAAAAAGCACAGAGATCAGGACTGAAGAAACACTGTTAATCAAGCAGCTGCATTCCTACTCCCACAAAATAAGGGACAGAAAGGTGTGCCCAGATGTTAGGCTCCGATTACTTATTGACTAAACTCTAAATTAATGAAGGGAAGTGACTGCATCAGTTGCTGCATCCTGACACGAACCAGGGAGGTGCTGGGGCTGCTGCAGCAGTGGTCATCAGTGCCAAGGATCTTTGGCAGAGTTAGATGATGCATAATTGACACTGCTGTGAGAACAATAGGGACACTCGTAGTGGTAACTTGAGGCTTAGAACGGTCAAATCGTATAGTACCAGGGAAGAAAAGAAAAGGTCTTCTGCAAATGGTTGTGTTCTGTAATTTAAGTGTTATGTCTCCCTTAAAATTCAATAAACTGTTAGATGTGTGAACCTGCACGTATGATACGAGTATCTGAACAGCACACACCATTTAGCAATACCTTGTGCAACAGATACTGGCTGAAGGCAATGTCAGACCAAACCTGCCCTATTACCCTGATTACTCAGCTTTTATCAGGCCACTGTCTGCCAGATACTTCTCAGCTCTGCTCCTTTTGATTCCCTGTGGTCACTCCGAAACACCCCACAAACCAAACCCAACCCAACCCAACCTAACCCAACCCAATCCAACCCAACCAAACCCAACCCAACCCAACTCCAACAGCTGTTCCCTGTTTACTGACCTCACGTCACACAATTCATAGTAGATGTTCCTGCTTTCATCCTTGATGTAAATGGCCACACTGGGTGATTCCAGCATTTTCATTGTCAGCTGCTGGGGGAAGGCACTTACAAAAAGGGCACGAATTGTGTCTGTGCTTGTGATTTCGTTTGGCATTCTCAGCTGCTTTGTTTCGTCTCCGTACTGAAGATACAAAACACCTACAAACAAAACAGAACAGCGAGTTACTTATCACAGTATCACAGTAATGGTGAGGCTGGAAAAGACCTTAAAGATCATCCAGTCCAACCTAAAACCAACCAAGTAAACCCAGCATCTGACATCTAGATCATGCCACTCAGCACTTCATCCAGACTAAACTTGAACACCTCTAGAGACAGTGACCCAAGCACCTCCGTGGGCAGCCCGTTCCAAACCCGGATCACTCTCTCAGTGAAAAACCTTTTCCTAATGTGAAGTATAAACCTCCCCTGAGGGAGCTTAAGACTGTGACCCCTTGTTCTGTCTCCAGTGTCCAGGAAGAAAAGACTGTCCCCCGCCTGACCATAACCCCCTTTCAGGTAGTTAGAGACAGCAACAAGGTCACCCCTGAGCCTCCTCTTTTCCAGGCTAAACAGACCCAGCTCCGTCAGCCT
>VZRI01009101.1:170310-196422 GCA_013397515.1 Upupa epops | reverse complement strand
CTGGAGCACTGGAACAAGCTGCCCAGGAGAGTTGTGGAGTCTCCTTCTCTGGAGATGTTCCAGACGCACCTGGATGTGTTCCTCTGCGACTTGGGTGATCCTGCTGTGGCAGGGGGATTGGACTGGATGATCTTTCAAGGTCCCTAAGGATTCTCTGATTCTATGGTCTAAGTCGAAAGAATTTCCGAACTGTCTTGATTCTCACTGCCTTCCAGTGCTCCCACAAAATATTGATCCAAAAGAGAATTACAGTTGCCTTGTGTTTTCAAAGCAAATATCCATCTTACTCAAAACGATGGTGGTGCCTTATAACAGGCAGCTTTAACACACAACCCAGACAAATCTCAGTGCAGGGGGAAGAGACATTTTTCAAAGGCAGAGTAAGCTCCCTTTTCCTTTCTCTCCCTTAAATCACATGCTCTTTGAAGAGAAACTCCTGCCTTCCCCCTTGAGCTGTCTGCTGTGTGCCATGATAGAGCAATGCTTTAGGGCATTTCCTATTTGACAAAACTAACTGCTCGTTGTCTAAAAGTCCTGTTCCAGCGGGACAGGAGGAAGAGACCTAAAATCCATTGTTTTAAGTCACTGACGTTATTTTTCTCCTACACATCGCCTGGCTCAAACTCTGAACACCAGCAATACCCACAGGTCCAACTTCATGGACACTGCTAGAGTTCTGCAGGGTTTTTTATACTTTCAGTAAAAACATTATTCACACTGTGAATGAAAGTGAGAAAGAAGAAAGAGAAGAATGGAGAGACAGCTTTTGTGAGGGCACAGTGAGGCAGCAAAGCTGCTGCAAAGAACATGATGGTTGTTAATGGCCCCTTGTGCCCTTCTTAGAATCATTGAATCATTAGGGACTAGAAGGAACCTCGAAGGATCATCCAGTCCAATCCCCCTGCCACAGCAGCATCACCCAGACCAAGTCTCACAGAAACACAGCCAGGCGGGTCTGGGACTTCTCCAGAGAAGGAGAATCCACAACCCCCCTGGGCAGCCTGGTCCAGTGCTCTGGGACCCTCCCTGGGAAGAAGTTCCTGCTGATATTGATAGAGAACCTCCTCTGTTCCAGCTGGCACCNCTGAGGGGCCCAGAACTGGACACAGTACTCCAGATGCAGTCTCACCAGTGCAGAGTAGAGGGGGAGAAGAACCTCTCTCCATCTGCTAACCATCCCCCTTCTGATCCCCCCCAGGATGTTGTTGGCCCTCTTGGCCACCAGATCACATTGCTGGCTCAGTGTCATCCTGCTGGCCACTAGGAGCCTGCTGCTGTTAGAGCAGATCTACCTGAACCATGACGATTGTACCAAGTTTTATAGAAGAGAAAACTAACAGGACTGCAAATTGCCCTGGGCAGACACGCGTGAAGCTGAGTGTAAATGGGGAACCTGTATGGAAAGTACAGGTCAGACAACACTGTGGCTACTGCTTCTTGTTCTTTCTAGCTGCTGGCAGCCCTGGGCTTTCCTATGGGCACAAGGCAAGCTGTGATAAGCTCTCCTTCTCATGACAGTGGTATAATTCAGTTTGAGAAAAACCTCTGGGATTTCTGATTGTTCTTAACCCCACGGGCAAGAGGCCGTGGCATTCCAGACACCGGCCACAGCGGAGGACATTGCTGGCTAAGTCAGGCCTTAGAATAGCCAACCTCTTGACACAGTGCTGTCAACAGAAAAGGATGTTTGAAAGGAGGGGAAATTAAACACCCACGAGGTGAAAGGACATGCTCAAAGAATGGCTTACAAGCATAAACCCCAGAGCTGCTGATGATCATTTGAACACATCACACGATCATCCTTTCCTTCCTGTACACGCGGATCTCTCCCAACCTAAAGACTTTCCCCTTTTATCAGCTGTCAGAGACAGAAGGACTTGTCTTTCATCGTTTGTCTCAGCAATGGGCTACAGTGCAATGAAAGAGGTGCTGCTAACCCGATTCACAGATGCAATGCCTTCTGCACAAGCTGAAGCCATCAGTGCTGTGTTCAGAGAATGCCCAGAGCTGCCATCTGGCCCCTTTGGTCCAGCTAGCACAGCTTTGAGGGGTCCCCATGCTGCACTGGCAGCTCATGCGGTCACACCAGAGCCATGGCAAGGTGCTCAGTGCGGATACTGTTGCTGGGCTGTAAAACCCACTGATGTTGAACAATACCTGAGCTCACGAGGTCTAGGCTGGTTTAGAGCCAGGACCTGCATAACCGCAATGGCCCCGCGCTCTCCCCAGCTTGTAAAATCATAAATCCTTAGTTGCAACCGATAAAGCTTCTTGCCTTCTGGCCAAAGGTAGGGGTACACAGACACCATGACACCACCCAACTCACATCTCTCAGCACCTCCATCTAATGCAGAGCACTGATTTGGAGTCTCCTTCTCTGGAGACATTCCAGATCCGCCTGGCTGTGCTCCTCTGTGACTTGGTCTGGATGATCCTGCTGTGGCAGGGGGATTGGAGTGGATGATCTTTCCAGGTCCCTTCCAATTCCTAAGGATTCTATGATTCTGATTCTAACCCTGACCAAGTACCATGTCACCAGGTTATACTGTTAACAATTACCTCAGTAGCTTAGATCTTTGCTCACAACTGCCTATTTTTTACAGAACAACAATCCTCCTTATAAAATAAGAACAGCAAGAAGCACCCGACAGCAAAGTTACACACCTGCTATATAAAGAGTCAGTTATTCATCTTCTGTGACCTTTACAAACAGCAGTTAATTATCTCACACAAAGAACTTTAAATAGAAGAACACTGATACCAACATAATCCTCCCATAATTATTTTCACATAAGGAAGAAAACCGAGGCAGAGAAGTTATAGAAATGCTCAGTGCTAAAAAATAACACACAGCTGGAGCTACAATTTGGGGTCTAATGTTTTTACTTGTGAAGATACAGGACCCTCTCAGTGTAGGCGAAACATCATGCAACTTTCTGCACTGACCAGGATAGGTTGGGGACTGAGCTGTTGGAGAGCAGCACAGGAGAAAGGGACCTGGGGGTCCTAGTGGCCAGCAGGGTGACTCTGCCAGCAGAGTGATCTTGTGGCCAAGAGGGCCAACAGCATCCTGGGGAGGATCAGAACGGGGGTGGTTAGCAGATGGAGAGAGGTTCTTCTTCCCCTCTACTCTGCACTAGTGAGACAGCACCTGGAGTCTTGTGTCCAGTTCTGGGCGCCAGTTCAAGAAGGACACAGAGCCACTGATGGTTTCCAGCGTAGAGCAATGAAGATGATGAAGGAAGTAGAATAGCTCCCTGATGAGGAAAGGCTGAGGGNGACTTGGTCTGGGTGATCCTGCTGTGGCAGGGCGATTGGACTGGATGATCTTTTGAGGTCCCTTCTGATCCCTAATGATTCTATGATTCTATGACAAGTGGCAACACCTCTGTCCTCGGGCCCCTGTCTGAAAAGAAGGATTACGCTGATGATATTTGTATTTGGGCTGATGTTGGATGTTTGGGTGCTGGAGCACCAAAACCTTGTGACAGAACCAGAAATCATCAGCAGGAACAAGGCAGTGCTACCTTCTTCTGGAAATTGTGTGTCCAGTTTGGAAATGTCAGGTGATCAGTAAAGCTGACTGGAACGCAGCGATCAAAACCTGGGTGCAAAGCTAGATATAATTGGGGGGATACATACAGGAGCCCTTCAGACCTTGCTGGTAAGTGCTAACATCAACGGGGTTGATTAGGAATTACTACAGTATGCGTAAAGCATGGAAAATTAGATGAACTAACAAAGAGCTGGATCTTAAGGTGAAGAAATAGGGAGTACATAGTGAGGAGAAGCAGTGAGAACTGCCAGAAAACAAGCTCAGCTACACTGTTGAAGTAAATCAGACAGCGCTATGTTGAGCTGGTGAAGTTGTCATTAGATCTGTTTCAACCTTAACCTAAACATCAGGGAACCACATCTTTCTGAGATTATGGCCACTCTTTGTCTTTTCAGACTGGTTTAGCTTGATCTTCCACCATGCATCCACTGAGTCACTGGCTCTGTCTGCACTTTCTCTCATGCTGAAGTCAGCAGCAATGCCATCCAGCAGAAATCAGAGAACACACCCCTATTTCTTCCTAATCTGTATGTCAAATGAGTTGAGACTTGCAGCAGTTTTGAAAACTAATGATGACCTGAACTCCTGCCAATAGCTAGTTTCATCGGGACAGTTCAGGACAGCCCCGAGGGGAGCACAGTAAGAACTGCCAAGCCTTTCCTCAAAATGCAGTCCACTATGTCATCTATTTATTGTTTTTCAAGCAAAACACTAAGATCCTGCAATTATTTTTTATTTTACTAAAGTGTAAAGCAGGAGAGTGGCTCAGAGCCACTGTGTTCTCTGCTTGTACCTGTCCCCCAGCTGTCAGACAGAGGTAACACATGGAATCACAGACAGAGAATCATTAGGGATGGGAAGGGACCTCGAAAGATCATCCAGTCCAATCCCTCTGCCACAGCAGGATCACCCAGACCAAGTCCAGGCTGGTTTCAAACATCTTCAGAGCAGGAGACCCCACAAACGCCCTGGGCAGCCCTCTCTAGTGCCGCGTCACCCTCCCTGGGAATAAGACACAGAATCGGTCAGCGTTGGAAGGAACCACAGGATTACCCAGTGAAAGCCAGGATAAACAACAGCCACTCACACGCACAGATGGTGGATTCATCACGTGAGGTAATTAGGTAGAAGCAACAGTACCAATTGCCTATCTTTAATGAAACAGTAGTTAAAATTTATCCAGAAGGGCTCCCATCTTGAGAGTTGATCAGACCATTGCCCCTGTTGTCCCAGCAGACTATCAACAAGCCTCTGGTGCAGTGATTATCCTCTTATCCTGTTTAAATCAGGCTGCTTCACAGTCAACATTGTGAACGACAGATTGAGAGAGAACCAGAACAGAAACAAGAAACAGCCTTATGTGATACTGCAGAGATGGCAGTACTCCCTGTTGGAAACACAAACATGACCTGAGGCCCGACACAGGAGCTCTTCAGTAGAATCACTACCTATATAAACAGCATTGGGAGCGATGACTACATCCAGGAGCTGTCCTCATCCAGGGACTTGCTGTCTGCACTGTCACAGTATCCTAAATACCCCATGCCAAGGGACGGGCGAGTACTATGTGGTGGGTGTCAGGAGGATGGAGCCAGGCTCTTCTCACAGTCATCTGGGGATAGGACAAGGGGCACTGGGTGCCAGCTGGAACAGAGGAGGTTCCCTATCAATATCAGCAGGACCTTCTTCCCAGGGAGGGTACCGGAGCACTGGAACAGGCTGCCCAGGGGGGTTGTGGAGTCTCCTTCTCTGGAGATGTTCCAGACCCTCCTGGCTGTGTTCCTGTGCGACTTGGTCTGGGTGATCCTGCTGTGGCAGGGGGATTGGACTGGATGATCTTTCCAGGTCCCTTCCAATCCCTAAGGATTCGATGATTCTAAATAATAAAGCCTGCATTCAGAACAGCATTTCCTGGATGCAGCAGACACACAGGTATACACTTGCATAACTAATGATGTTGTCAGCACAGTGCACATCTCCCACTCCAGTATCAGTGCAACGGACTGGATCTCTGGTGATGAAACCTGTTGCAATGGAGCCAAGTTCAGCTTCACTGTGACACAGCATTCAAAATACAGTGCTTACCAGCTTCTTACTGGCAGGCAGAACGTGCTTCTGCTGAGACATTATGTACTAAATAAGACGCTGTTTCTTGGGAGCATTGTTTTAGATACACACAAGGCATCTTCTTACAGGAGCAAGGAACTGCTAAGGAAGCTATAATTGAGTGCACAAGTGCCAGCCTGGAAAGGCTCATATTTGACTCTTTCAATTAGTTCCTTTTCACAAATCACATGAGGAAACCAAATGAAACTGAAAAGCCTCTTGGCACTATGACAGTTCAATTCATTTACCTTCTTTTGCTCTTTTCATGCAAAATATTTCAGGTAAAAGGGGTGGGGGTTTTCTTTCCAAGTGCAAAAAACTTCAGCTACGATTTGAAGAAATCACAGAATCCTTAGGGTTCAGAAGGGACCTCGAAAGATCATCCAGTCCAATCCCCCTGCCACAGCAAGGATCACCTAGACCAAGTCACACAGGAACACAGCCAGCTGGGTCTGGAACGTCTCCAGAGAAGGAGACTCCACAACCCCCCTGAAATGTGAAGGAAGATCGAGTCTAGAAAAGCTGGACAGGAAAACTGCAGTTACCTTAGAATATTATGATTTCCTAGGGTCTGTGTTTCAAGGCAATAACTGGAACTAGATGCTTCCAGGTGTTTTTTCTAGAGAGCTGCCAGCCCATGTCCATGTAATCTGAGCATGCCAATAAATATTTACATACTCTGT
Source organism: Upupa epops (assembly GCA_013397515.1). Taxonomy (NCBI): domain Eukaryota; kingdom Metazoa; phylum Chordata; class Aves; order Bucerotiformes; family Upupidae; genus Upupa; species Upupa epops. Next base: position 190,077 of record VZRI01009101.1, on the reverse strand, counting down.
TTGCATGCTGGCTGCTTTGCATACTGTGGTTAAAGACAAGATAGGTTAAAATCCCTTTAGCATGACTGAATGCATTATAGCCCCACTCAGCCTTAACTTGAAATATAGTTCCCATGAGTTCCTCTCCCATGAATTAAACTGAAGATCCTGCTGATTTCATTAGGCTTGAATCATGCCCTGAGGAATTGCAGAGGGCAGTACCACTGCTAACAAATCACAGGCTTCTCTCACCAAGCTTATGGCCATCTGCACATCTTCTGCCTGGCTTAATTTGCCTATTCTATTTTTTAGCTCATAAATATTACAAAACCAATTCATTACCACCAACATAAGTCTACTTTTCCTGCATGAGTCTACAGCACATTGCAAACACAGGTACACTGACTGATTCTATAACTTCTTCCCAGGGAGGGTGACAGGGCACTGGAGGGGGCTGCCCGGGGGGGAGGATGTGGGGTCTCCTTCTGTGAAGACATTTGAAACCCACCTGGACCTGGTCTGGGTGATCCTGCTGGGGCAGGGGGATTGGACTGGATGATCCTTTGAGGTCCCTTCCAATCCCTGATGATTCTATGACACAGTCACTTCCACAAGAGATGAGAGCAACCGCGTCATTATTCCTTTCTTTGCAAAACCCTTCCTATGTGGAAGATTTCAGCTACGGCTCCAATTTTGTTTTTAACAGAGAGAGAGACTTTCTTTTCAGCAGCTTTGAGAAACACTTGTCAGAAATGCTGCAGAGATCGGGGTGTCACTATTGTAATCAGAAACAGCATTTCCATAGGAGGTGACAGCTAAGTAATTATCAGACACTAAAACCTGTGCCTGCTAGAACATGCGGTTGTGGGGGGGTAACAAATAATCTTCAGAATAGTCCATGAATTTTTATGACCTTCTCCAGGCCAATCCTTAGGTGTTGGTGTAATTTTACTCCTGCAAGTAATCCCTTCAAATGCAAATTTTGTCAGAGGCAGACAATTCTGCAGTGGCCCTTCCATGCCTCCTAATTTCAGGCACAGGTTTACCAGCAAGAAGTCTGGTCATTCTCTGCACATTATTCATCCAGGTGGCCAGGCACCCTGGTTGGAAAAGTGCTTTCAACTCTCAAGCCTCCATCCTCCTCCTCAGTGACTTCTTAAACCCAAATCCTTGTGCAATTATGGAAGTCCTTCCTGGCACCTTATTCTTCCTCAAATGGACCCTGCATGTACAGCCCGATCCTGCAGGAGCACCTACAGCTGCTCCTGCTATGGGAGGTTGTAATCACACTCTGCCCTTTGTGGGCTGCTACCCCCCATATCAACTGCTCCCCACTGCTCAGTCACCACAGAGGATGCCAGCACCTGCCCTCACAAAGGCTCAGAGCTGTGGTTTGTACAGAGGTGCCACATGAGGCACTGCAAGAGAAAACACCTATCGTCCTGTTGCAGAGGAACTGGAGCAGCGAGCGACGGAACAAGCTGCAGCACGGACAAGAGCTGGCTGCTGCTGTAACCTCACTGGGCGCTTGTCAGGTTCTGCTTCCTCCAGGCAAATTGCAAGCGAAGTTTGCTGAAAGCTTTTGAGCACTTTCCAGATCTCAGTTGATTCTCAGTCTGACAGTTGCGCTAGATAATTTTTTCCCACAGTTATCACACTGGAAAAGCTCCCAGCTTTCAAATAAATATTTAAAAAGATATTTCATTTTCTCTTGCACCATGAAGTCATTTATTTAGGATCTGACTTGGTCTCCCGGCTGCAGACTGATGAGATAAGCGCTGATTGCTGACAGACTTCTTTGCCAAAAAAGCCCTTCATTTCAAAAGCTGTGGCTGAAAGTCTATGTGGGCCCACAACAGGAGAATCACTGAATCATTAGGGATCGGAAGGGACCTCCAAATATCATCCAGTCCACTCCCCCTGCCACAGCAGGATCACCCAGACCAAGTCACACAGGAACACAGCCAGGCGGGTCTGGAACGTCTCCAGTGAAGGAGACTCCACGACCCCCCTGGGCAGCCTGTTCCAGTGCTCCAGTACCCTCCTTGGGAAGAAGTTCCTGCTGATACTGAGATGGAACCTCCTCTGTTCCAGCTGGCACCCATTGCCCATTGTCCCATTACCAGATGATCTAGAGAAGAGCCTGTCTCTCTCTTCTGAGTTGATTCCACATGAATTCTATGTCCTATTAGGTTATTCAGAGTGTCAGGTCCTGTTAGATTTGTCCTGACCAACAAAACTGTGATGTTGGGGAAGCATTATCACTGCTCCTTCAGGCTCTATGCTAATACGCACCTCCATTTAATGACAAATTGACTGATGCATGGTTAGCAAACTAGGAAACTACAGAAGAGTTAGAACTTCAAAAAGTTATTTAAACAATGTCATTGAGATAGTGAATATAAAATGAATAAAAATTCACTAAAGTCAGTCATTTTCCTCACGGAAATGATATTGTCTGAGGATCAAAGCATAATTTGTATGTAAATTAAAAGAATTCATAGAGATGGGAAGGGAGGTGATTATATACAGCTTGTTTAAAATCCGGCCAACTGAAACAGACTATGAGGTAACAATGTGCTCTGGTGCCCAAGAGGGCCAACAGCATCCTGGGGGGGATCAGAAGGGGGGTGGTTAGCAGATCCAGAGAGGTTCTTCGCCCCCTCTACTCTGCACTGGTGAGACCACATCTGGAGGATTGCGTCCAGTTCTGGGCCCCTCAGTTCCAGAAGGACACAGAGCTGCTGGAGGGTGTCCAGCATAGAGCAACAAAGATGATGAAGGAAGTAGAACAGCTCCCTTCTGAGGAAAGGCTGAGGGAGCTGGGTCTCTTGAGCTTGGAGAAGAGGAGGCTGAGGGGGGACCTCATGAATGTCTATAAATATGTGATGAGTGGGTGTCAGGAGGATGAAGCCAGGCTCTTCTCAAGCTCATCTGGGAACAGGACAGATGGTAATGGGTGCCTGCTGGAACAGAGGAGGTTCCATATAAATATCAGCAGGAACTTCTTCACAGTGAGGGTCCCGGAGCACTGGAACAGTCTGCCCAGGGGGTTGTGGAGTCTCCTTCTCTGGAGATGTTCCAGCCCCGCCTGGCTGTGTTCCTGTGCAACTTGGTCTGGGTGATCCTGCTGTGGCAGGGGGATTGGACTGGATGATCTTTCAAGGTCCGTTCTGATTCCTGACAGTTCTATGATGTCAAATTGTTATAATGAGATTTCAGGTTTTTAGAAGCACACACTCCCCTTGCACCACTCAGAGTAAAACAAATCCTAACAGGGCCACAGTCTGCAAAGGCTCTCAAACTTAAAATCTCCGAACATTTCTCATGGTGGCGGTAGAACACACCGACAGAAGAGACTGGAAACGAAATGATAGTCAAGCAAATGCTCTGAAGAGGAACAATCCAAATCTGAACTATTATGGACTATTTTCATACGCTCTTTTAAAACAAACTGTTCTAGTTCCTAGAAATGATGGATCATGAGACGATGACGATGCGACTCCTATTTGGCTCGTATGATGAACCTTGAAGACACATGCATAGCTGCAACCTCTCCTGCAATGCAGGAGAGAAAAGGCTGGTGTTGCTTCACTTTTGAATCTACAAACTCTGAACTGCTTCCAATTACGTTCTTCTTCCCCCCCACCCCTCACTGCATTTTACTTGATCACCCTGGGATAAGACAGGGTCTTGTCTCCAGTAGATGACAGGCAGGTTAAGATAGGGTACCTTGCAAGGATCTGAAATCCTAGACCTTCAATTAAGTGATCTGACTGTCCTCCACTGGGACATGGGCAACACATCCTCCGATGCTTAGAAAAGGGGTTTAGAGAGGGCTACCTAACAGCAGGCTTCTGCTCCCCTCCTCTCAGCAAAGCAACTGCTGAACTGGAAAAGGTGTAGCGGAGGACAACAGTGATAACCAGTCCAGGTTGGTTTCTGAACAAGTGATTAGAGCAGCACTTGTCAGACTGGAGAAGAGATGACCCTGGGGAACTGACTGGTCTACAAAATAAGGGAAGGCTCAGGGGGAGCAGATAGCGATCTAGTGCTTGCTGTCACATCTGCAAGGACAAGGGGACAGAGAGCAGATAAGCAAATACAAAACAAAGAGAAAGAAAAGTGATTGCTGGGCAGTAAACAAACATCAGCTTGGTGCCAAAGTCACAGGAGCAACACTGTGCATGGGTTCAAAGGGAGACAGAACAAATGCCTGCAGGAGACATCTCTTGAGGATTATTATACAGGCAGAAACCATAGCTGGGAAATCCCTAAGCTAAAGATCGCTAGAGGCTGTGAGAGGATTTGGAGGATACATACACATACATACTTCGTCTTGCCTAGACTAGTTGCCTCTGATGCTTCTTAGAAATAATATCCAGGGCCAGTATAGATCCTCCTGTGTTCCTGTTACCAGATTCATTTGTAGTGATGTAATCTGAAGTCTTTTCCAGAAGCATGGCTCTTCATGTAAAGCAAACATAAACATGCTGCATGCTTGCTCTTAAAAATACCTCTAAACCAGTTCTCTAGGTTGGAGTCTTCAAAGTTCCTTCCCACAGATCCTGATATCATAGAGTCATTAGGGATCAGAAGGGACCTCGAAAGATCATCCAGTCCAATCCCCCTGCCACAGCAGCATCACCCAGACCAAGTGGCACAGGAACAGATCCAGGTGCGTCTGGAATGTCTGCAGAGAAGGAGACTCCACAACCTCCCTGGGCAGCCTGTTCCGGTACCCTCCTTGGGAAGAAGTTCCTGCTGATATTGATAGGGAACCTCCTCTGTTCCAGCTGGCACCCAGTGCCCCTTGTGCTATCACCAGATGACCTTGAGAAGAGCCTGGCTCCATCCTCCTGACACCCACCCCTCACAGATTTAGAGACATTCATGAGGTTACCCCTCAGCCTTCTCCAAGCTCAAGAGACCCAGCTCCCTCAGCCTCTCCTCATAAGGGAGGTGCTCTACTTCCTTCATCATCTTCGTTGAAGGGGTTTTGAGAGAGCAGCAANTTGAGAAGAGCCTGGCTCCATCCTCCTGACACCCACCCCTCACAGATTTAGAGACATTCATGAGGTTACCCCTCAGCCTCCTCTTCTCCAAGCTCAAGAGACCCAGCTCCCTCAGCCTCTCCTCATAAGGGAGGTGCTCTACTTCCTTCATCATCTTCGTTGAAGGGGTTTTGAGAGAGCAGCAATGCTGCTCTGTGAGCTGACATGGGCAGAGATCAGCCCCCTGTCACCAGCCCCACTGCTCTGCACTCACCAACTCTGCAGGTGGCAGGAAGACCTTCCAGTCTTGTTTCCTTCTCATTTGTCTTTTCTGTGCATAATACTCTTGACAGAAACTGCCTTAGATTGTTGAGGAATGAGTAAACCACCATGACAGGCTTACAAGCACGGTCTGATTTACAGCCCATCTTTTGCTTTATGTTATAACTCTGGATGCTGGGAGATGAGTCTACAGGAAAGCAGCTTTTCAGTTTATTACCTCTCAGCCAAAGCTGCCTCCCTCAGCAACGCACATGCTGCATTCTCACAGTTTAACTGCCCTCTGCTGTCTTTCCTCAAAAAGACAGCCTCTACTGGTACCATCCATCAGCTGAGAAGAGTCCCAAGGACAGAACTGGCCATCAAAGAAGGAGCTGTGGTTCACAGTTGCGCTTAATTCAACTCTGAGATATATTATTGCATCATAGAATCATGGCTGGAAAGGACCTCTAGGATCATCAAGTCCAGTCCTCATCCCAACAGCTCCCCAACCCCTAGACTGTGGCCTCAAGTGCTCTAGCTACTTGGTTTTTAAACCTCTCCAGGGATGGGGACTCCACCACCTCCCTGGGGAGCCTCTTCCAGTTCCCAACCACTCCCTCAGTAAAGAACTTCTTGCTAAGATCCAATTAAACCTCCCCTGATACAACTTGAGATCACTTCCCCTCATCCTATCATTAGTAATTTGGGAGAAGAGACCAGCACCAGCCTCTCTACAACCTCCTTTTAGGTAGCTGTAGAGAGAATAAGGTCTCCTCTCAGCCTCCTCTTCTTTAAACTAACACCAGTTCCCTCAGCAACTCCTCACAGGGCCTGTTTGCTAGACCTCTAGCCTTGATGCCCTTCTCTGGCCCCACTCCAGCACCTCGCTGTCCTTATTACACAGTTCACTGCCAGGTAGTGGCTGGGCAAAGGTTTTTGTAATATTGGGTTTTAACCATCAGTCTGCCTCTTTCTCCTCGTCCTGCATGATCCCAGCACACTTTCAACTCCTGCAAAACTGATTTCATCCCCCCCGAGTTACTCCGTACGCCACACCGAGCTCACTTCCAAAGAACAACGTGACTTGGAAGAAGAATGTGCTAGCCAACTCTTCACTTCCCCAACACCAAGCTATTTAAAACCCATTTCTAATGCGCAGAGGAAAACACAAGCTAAGAACAGAGAGGAGAAGGACTGAAGCAGGCTCTTACCCAGTGATCTTTCCTTCGTTTGGTTTGCTGACCGCACCACGGGAAGACTTGCCCGCGTGCGGCTGCCCCTTGAAAAGGGGGTTGGAGAGTCGCCCTCAGACATGGCCTCCAAGGAATCAGCAGAAGCTTCGGAGAGGTGTTCTGTCTGGTCGCCCAAATTGGGCTGCGGGCTCTGGCACTGCTTTGGGCTTCTTGTCTGCAAAAGAGAGCATGTTGTTATTGATCTACTGACCCTGGAATACGGGGGGAAAAGAAGAGGTTGAGGAAAAGGAAGACGTCCAAACGTCTTTAAATACTGGTATGCTGAAGATCACATCTGCGTAGCTTATTCAGGAAAACAGAGTCCTTGGGTACTCTGCTACTGGGTTTATGGCTTCACATCCCTCTGCAAGTTTTGTTGCAACAAGACCCTGACGATAAGAGGTTCCGAGAAGACAGATGGCAATACCACTCCTTGCTGCTCAGCTGGCCGCTGCAGCACAAGTATGTCCACACACACGCTCGTATGTTGACAAGTCTACTTAGAAAATTCCTTGGAAAGCAATACTGTGGTACGGTGTCTCTGTCATCAGATCGCAGCCGGTCTGAGAGAGGTCTGAGTGAATCTTTCTCTGAAGAAAAAGAGAGGAATCTGAGCACAAGAAGCAAATCTGTACCTAGAGTCTTAGATCAGGAACTGGTGAGTTGTAAATATCTAAGCGTTTATCTGGGGGAGATCCCGTTCAGACGTGTGAACTCGGCACTGTGAGCATCTCTGTGTAGAACAGGAGAGTCTCAGAGACCATTTAATGAGTGGTTTCTTAACCGCCGCAGCTTCTGGGTGCTTTGGCTAAGGGATGATTCCAGTGAAGAATCACAGTCATGGTTTGTTATCGATTTTTTTGAGTTTAGAGGTGAAATATGTTCAGCCCAAAATAAATCTAAGGCACTGTAACACACATGCTCTGAAGTGCAAGCTGGAACAGAGAAGATTCGGTGTCAGTATCAGCAGGACCTTCTTCCCAGGGAGGGTAGCAGAGCACTGGCACAGGCTGCCCAGGGGGCTGTGGAGTCTCCTTCTCTGGAGACGTTCCAGACCCGCCTGGCTGTGTTCCTGTGTGACTTGGTCTGGGTGATCCTGCTGTGGCAGGGGGATTGGACTGGATGATCTTTCGAAGCCCCTTCCAATCCCTAATGATTCCATGATTCCTATGATATAGTTGCAAGCTGAGTACGTTCTGCTGTGCCATCTACGAAAAGCACAGGTCATGCAGCAAAGCCAAAATACCCATCCAATATTGAATCCTAAGTATTTCAGCCTGAGTAAGGAACACTTTCAATATCAGACCAAACTACCTATACTCTTTCCTGGACAATCAGATTGCTGAATACAGGATCAGCAAAAAGCCAGCTCTCTTAGGAGCAGAGAGAAATGGTTTCATTTAGGCACTTGTACTGGTTGTAAGACCTGCCTAATAAAAATACACTCGATAAATGGTCTTTCCAGGTCGCTTCCAGCCCATAATGTTCTGTTCTGTGACTTGGTCTGGGTGATCCTGCTGTGGCAGGGGGATTGGACTGGATGACCTTTCGAGGTTCCTTCTGATCCCTGATGATTCTATGATTCTAAGATCCTGAACATTTCTTTGCTAACTCTAAGTGACATTGCAAGCACTTTCTACAAAGCAGGGCTGCTTTAGGAAGCAAATTCAATAGTGTTTAGTGAAATCCCTCAACCACACGCTACTGTTACTTTGGAATACTTTTCCAGTCTCTTGAGCAAACACTTTATCACAGCAAAGTGAAACAGACACGGTACAAGCAGAACGTCCAAGCAAAGCAAGCTTACCATGCCCCAAAACCAGAATGTAAATATGAACTTTATATAAAGTCCTGTAATCAGCACCAGGCACAAGATATCATAAACCACACAGACTTGCCTCTGCCCTGTCATTTAAGGTCAGATGCTAGTATGTAAAATATCCCCTGTACTGAAGTCAACTTCAGTGCCATGTTTGAAGATGCTATCTCCTTCTCTGGAGATGTTCCAGACCTGCCTGGCTGTGTTCCTGTGCGACTTGGTCTGGGTGATCCTGCTGTGGCAGGGGGATTGGACTGGATGATCTTTTGATCTGTGATTCTATCAGATTCACTAAAGTTTTTGCTGTTTTCTAGGAAGCCCAGGTGACTTACCTCGATAACACAGAATCACAGAATCATTAGACATCAGAAGGGACCTCTGATTCCACCTCACTACCCAATCATCCAGTTCACACTGCCTCAGTTTGGCTGCGAGGATGCTATGTGAGATGTGTCAAATGCCTTCCTGAAGTCAAGATAGAGCACATGCCATCATCTATCCACATGGTTATGCCTTCATAAAAGGCTCTCAGGTTGGTCAAGCACGACTTTCCCCTGGTGAAGCCATACTGACTGTCCCTAATGACCCTCTTGTCCCTGATGTGCATAGAGACAGCGTCCAGGACAAATTGTTCCATCACCTTTCCTCGGATGGAGGTGAGGCTGACCGGTCTATAGTTACCCAGGTCGTCCTTTGCACCCTTTTTGATGATTGGAGTGACAGCTGCTAACCTCCAGTATCTAGGCACCTCTCCTGATCCCCATGACTTAGAAAAGATGATGTATAGTGGCCCAGGAATGACTTCCACCGTCTCCCTTAGCATGCACGGGTGCATCCCATCAGGGCCCATGGATTTATGTACATCCAGTTTGCTCAACAAGGCTAACTAGAGAATGCAGGCATCGATCCCACTCCCTCTTGCATGCTAAGACAAACACTCTACCATTTGAGCTAATTCCCCATCCAAAAGGAATGCACACAACATGGGGCTCAAACCCAGGACCCTGGGATTAAGAGTCCCAAAATGAGTTGAGCTGGGTTCAACCACAGCATGCCTCACATCGCATCCCCTCTGTGACCTTGAATACACAACTTTTACTCCATCAGGTGTCCACTAACTGTATAGAGTCCTGTTGCCAGGTCCTGCAGCTGCTCACAAATAGCAGCAAATTAGAAATCCCTCACACGTGAGCTCAATCCTCCAGACCTTTTCTCTTTTGAAAAGGGAATTTTAAAACACTAGGAATTAGCCAATGTCCCACCGTGAAATTTTTCAAGAGCATTGAATTTTGCAGGACTTAAAGCTAACAATATTTGTTCTCAGCAAACCAAAGTATGCTTTGAAGTGCCTCTGACATGGCCAGCACTGGGCTACAGGTTGTAAACAGAGGGGCTTTCTGCCTGAAAGGTACAGAGGTGACAAGTGAGCTGCAAACTCTGAGAAAGAATTTGATTACTCAGTGCTTCTTCATTCAGCGTTCCAAAATGCCTTGGGAATCAACACAGCACAAGGAGTTGATTCTATTTACACAGGGATATTACTGAGGTGCTACCAAGCTAAGTCAGTACACTGCTGCAGTTACTCGCAGTGGCTGTGCCAGACTCTTCACTGACCCTTGTTGTACCTCATTCAGTTTCTCTCTGAGAAAGAGCACATTGCTGGCTCAGAGTCATCCTGCTGGCCACTAAGATCCCCAGGTCCCTTTCTCCTCCACTGCTCTCCAGCAGGTCAGTCCCCGTCCGATTCTGGTCCCTGGGGTTGTTCTTGCCCAGATACCAGACTCTCCCCTGACCCCTGTTGTCCCCATTTCTCTCTGCCCAGCTCTCCAGCCTGTCCAGGTCTCTCTGACTGGCAGCACAGTCTGCTGGGGGGTCGGTGACACCACCCAGCTTGGTGTCACCAGCAGACTTGCTGACAGTGCCCCCTTATCCCTCATCCAAGTCATTAATGAATGGGTTTCTTTCAATTCCATCCGTCTGTGAAAAGACAACAGGCTGTGCTTAATGTATGATGAGTTTATTAATTCTGAATATTGTCACAGCACACACATTCTATTACTGTGACAATATTTCTTTCTCCCATTTGTGTCAGATCCAAATGACTGTAGAATTGAATCACAGAACGGCTTCAAGTGGAAGGGATCTTTACAAGTCATCTATTCCAACCTGCCTCTGCAATAAGCATGGACACAGAATCATTAGGGATAGGAAGGGACTTTGAAAGATCATCCAGTCCAATCCCCCTGCCACAGCAGGATCACCCAGACCAAGTCACACAAGAACACAGCCAGGCGGGTCTGGAACATCTCCAGAGAAGGAGACTCCACACCCCCCTGGGTAGCCTGTTCCAGGGCTCCGGTACCCTCTCTGGGAAGGTAGTCTTTGGGATGACATTTTATACCAGCTCTGGAGTTGTACTCGCCTGGGCATGCTATCAGTTTAATATGTGTCTGCATAAACTGAAGTTCCTGTTACACCCGTGCATTTGGACACTCTCACTCACGGAATCAGGGGCAGGCAGATGATTCAGCAGCTGAATGCAACACAACACTACCGTATGTGACACGCTCACTTTCCTCTGAGTTACTTCACCACTGTGAGATGCAGAAACCCAAGACATCTTCCTTCCAGACACAATCAGTTGGAAATGGTACCATGCCAGGAGTAGGCACATACCAGCATGTGCTCTCAAGAGCCGAAGACAGCAGGAAGCCAACTGCCCACGCTGCACCATGCAGACTCGGTAGGAGTTACTTAGGCTGCTTCACTATGCCTGCTCATTTTTTCTGTTCAATCAATGGCATTGAGTTACAAAGCCCATTCTCACCCACAAGCACTCTCACTTTGGTGACAACACTCATAGCTGAGTTATGAACGGCCAAAACTCTTTCCTTCTGGATACGAAGAGACAGCAGTGCCCAAACCATGGTTGCCCAGCATTCCTAGCACGGACCCAAAGCATCCCAGTTGCCTGCAGCCTCCCTGAGTTTGAGGCAAGTTCTGCACTGGATGCTGCCCAATTTCCCCCTTGACTGTAGCACTACTGGCCCTCTCGTGCCACTGGTGATCCTCACCATACTCACCATACCATCCTCACCATACTCACCACAGGAGTAAGACAAGCAGAGCACAAGTCAGAACTGAAATCAGAGCCCTCCCCAGGCTGCCTGCAGTGCAGTTGTTAAGCAAAGCATAGCATTCAGTGTAGGGGAATATGAAGTACAGCCCTGGTGCAGATCTTTTCATGTCCTCAGGAAAGGAGGAGACAAACTCCAAAGAACTACTTCCCAGTGAGGGTAACAGAGCATTGGAACAGGCTGCCCAGGGGGGTTGTGGAGTCTCCTTCTCTGCAGATGTTCCAGACCCACCTGGCTGTGTTCCTGTGTGACTTGGTCTGGGTGATGCTGCTGTGGCAGGGGGATTGGGCTGGATGATCTCTCAAGGTCCATTCCGATTCCTAAGGATTCTATATGTTCCACATAGTCTTGGTCGAGGTGATGCTGCTGTGGCAGGGGGATTGGACTGGATGATCTTTCGAGGTCTCCTCTGATCCCTAAGGATTCTATGATTCTATAATAATAAATTATCCAAGTAAGGTAAGAGAAAGCTTATCTATTCCTTCCCAGTGTGAACAAGGAGTGCAAGATAACTCTGCCAATGGCACCAGCTGCTACAGAACGTTGCTGCATCACACCTTGGCAATGCCCGGTCACAGCCACACGTCACCAGAGCCCACTGCTATGGCAGGCTTGCGACACCATGCTGAGTGGTTGTTTTACTCAACTCTGTGAATTATCTGAAGGCAAAACTCCTCTCTGTTATGGCAGGATTTTTATCACCACTATTTGTATTCCCTAATGCTGACCACAGTTTCTTTCATCTTGCTGAAAACAGCGTGTCTACTGACATGTCAGAAGTTATCTGCCTTGTTTTTACGTTGGAATGAGATCCAAATAACCTCAAAAGTCTGCCCATTTTCCCAGGAGCATTGCTAGCTCCTGTTGGTGGCCAACTGCATGCTCCCTGCTGCGTCAAGCCACCAACATCCAGTTCTTTTAACCCTGTGGATCTCCAGATGTCTACAGCCAGTTGACTCCTGCTTGCCCTTCACAAGATCATAGAATCATTAGGGATCAGAAGGAACCTCGAAAGATCACCCAGTCCAATCCCCCTGCCACAGCAGCATCACCCAGACCAAGTCACACAGGAACACAGCCAGGTGGGTCTGGAACTTCTGCAGAGAAGGAGACTCCACAACCCCCCTGAGCAGCCTGTTCCAGTGCTCCGGGACCCTCCCTGGGAAGAAGATCCTGCTGATATTGATATGGAACCTCCTCTGTTCCAGCTGGCACCCATTGCCCCTTGTCCTCTCACTATCATGATTCTTTCCTCAGCAGGAAAATCCTCGGAGTTAGAAGAAAAAGTTTTTCACCGATGTGAAGAAACATTTTCAAAGTTTGCCTTGGAACTGTAAAAGCCTGGATAAATTGCAGCCTGTTTTTCAAGAGCGCCTCGTGTTTACAGTAAAGAGATTCATTAGAAGCAATAAAAGCAGTAGGTGCTCAGCACGTCTGCTGCCAGAGCTCTTATTCAGATGTTTAATTGGAGGAACCTGCATTTGAAAACGTTGCCCTGAGGAACTCAGCAGCCCTTCTAAGAGCAGCTTAATTGGTGCAGACAAGTCCAGACTGAAATAGGCAACGTGCTGAGGCATCTCTCTGGAATACATGAAACATCCCAAAAAGCGAAGCCATCCATGTTCAAGTGTAATCATATTTCTCAGGATGTTTCTGTCTAAATTCTCTCTGCAAATGCCAGCCTGAGATTTCAGGGTAGAAACTGGAGTCAAATAATAGACAAAACCCACTGGTGACAAGCAAAAACGCAACGGAGTGATTGTGTGAGTCCATGAATTATAGAACTCGTTCATTTTAAAATGAAATCGCATAACTCCCTGCTTCACTCTAATGCTTTGTGACATGAAATATTTGTACATGATAGCCGAGTTTTAAAAGTGACTAATCACCTCACTGGTTTACCCCACAGAGGGTTCAACGGCTCCATCAATTTTGCTTGAAGCAAAATTTGTTCTTTCACAGCCTCTGCCATACTCTTGCATCATCGTTTCAATTTATTATGACTCTGTTTACCTAAGTTATCCATAAATTCCAGCCTAGACATAAACATTTCTCTTAATTAAAATCTTACAGCAGTTTCACTTGGAAGCGATTTCTCTTTTCCCTCCTAAAACAACCTACCGTGAAGTACTCCTCAGCCAGAATGACCCCTTGTTCTAGCTGGGAGATGGCTGCGTTTCAGCAGCAGCGGCAGCAGATGAGGTAACTCCTACCTACACCACCCCCAAAACCCATCATGAGAACCCTAAAGATTAAAAGAGCTGATTTATACCCAAACTGTCATTAGGCTGATTAAAGGGGAAAGATCTCTACGTGCTTCAAACCACATGCAAAAACAGAGGAGGGGAAAAAAGAAGAATACATACCAGATGTCTAAAAGTACCTAGGGGATCGTGTGTTCTGACTTCAGAAAATTATTATCTACCCATCCCTGTTCTTCCCCACACACACACACACACACAGAGGTCCCTAAGGAAAAGAGGAGGAGGGTCTGTTTTTGTGGTGTCTGTTTCACAAAGCAAAGGAACACGATGCCTGGGTCCTGGAAAAACCTGCTGTTCTGCATTTCTAGGAGCTAAGGAGGAGTTCTTAATTAAAATGCTATTTTAAAAATAACTGAAAAAAGAAGAGCCATCAATATGAAGGCTGTTAAGTGGGAGTGAGGTCTCCGGGACAGGGTGTGAGCTGTCCTCTGTGTGGGCCATCCCCTAGCAAGAACAAACACCGGGAAAAGCAAGCGGGAGGCAGAGCTGCCTCTGGCAGCAGCACACCCACGCTAGCACTGCTGACTTATTTTTAGCCTCTACTCATGGAAGTAACCGTGTAATGATGTGCTTATTAGACTTGGTTGTTCTGGCACCGGGGGAGAGTTTGGGGGCTGCTGCAAGCAAGATGCTCTGGAAGACAGGAGCTGCGTCTACTCCTCTCTTCCAACGTGTCACCCTGCCCTTTCTCTTCTTTTTCTCTCCCTTGAGGCCATCTCCTTGGCAAAGGAGGGGGAAGTCTTAGTGCTCTCCACACCTCAGCCTCTCCCACTCTTCCCTCTGTTTGGCATGTTTATTGGTCTACTTAAATCCTGTAAGTGCAAACAAAACGAGTCCTGAAGTGACAAAGCAGCTGTGCATAGGTTTCTGTGCCCTCTGCATGCTCCAAGGCCTTATGTGGGGCTTGCAGCCCATGCTTTCTTGGTGCTGTTGTGATTGCCCTTGTGACTGCAGCCAGGAAGAACTCAGCTGCACCTTTCAGTAACGTGTCTAAAGGGTGTACGCTCATGTGCTGCCTGGCAGGGCAAAGGCCCCAACTGTAGGAGAGGTCCATTGCATATGGCCCTACAAGCCATGCAGAAATGGAAGAGGAGCTTGAGAGGAAGAAAGGTGAGATACAGGGTTCAGAGCGTACAGGTAAGAACATTCTGCATGCTGGCAATCAGCTTTTTTAAACAATTTTGTCTGCACGTCAAATAAAATGTATTGACTCTCACGGCCACAGAACTGGACTCGACTGAACACCAAGACTTTTCCAAGTACAGATCGAGAAAGGTTCTTCTCCCTCTCTACTCTGCACTAGTGAGACCGCATCTGCAGGATTGTGTCCAGTTCTGGGCCCCTCAGTTCCAGGACACAGAGCTGCTGGAGGGTGTCCAGAGTAGAGCAAGGAAGATGATGAAGGAAGTAGAACACTTCCCTTATGAGGAAAGGCTGGGGGAGCTGGGTTTCTTCAGCTTGGAGAAGAGGAGGCTGAGGGGGGACCTCATGAATGACTACAAATATGTGAGGGGTGGGTGTCAGGAGGATGGAGCCAGGCTCTTCTCAAGGTCGTCTGGTGATAGGACAAGGAGCAATGGAACAGAGGAGGTTCCATATCAATATCAGAAGGACCTTCTTTCCAGGGAGGATAACAGAGCACTGGAACAGGCTGCCCAAGGGGGTTGTGGAGTCTCCTTCTCTGGAGATGTTCCAGACCCGCCTGGCTGTGTTCCTGCGTGACTTGGTCTGGGTGATCCTGCTGTGGCAGGGGAACTGGACTAGGTGATCTTTCAAGATCCCTTCTCAACCCTAATGATTTTATGAATTTAGAATTGGGACAGTTGGGAGGAGTCATTTATCTACCACCTCCCCCTGGATTTTAGGGGATTTCAAAGCACCTAAGAGGTTAAGTGTAGACTCGATGTCTGTCATGCCGCTGAAGGGAGAGTCAGAATTAAAAACCCGTTGAAGGATGCACATGCATCACACTCCCAAAAGCAGTTAATCTGTATAAACGACACTTCACTGCTGTGAGATACAAGGGGAATAGCATGCAAAGCGATAGTGATTCGATAACACAGTTGTGAGACTAAACACACACAATTCAAGGGTGCCAAACGCAATCCACAGCAGAGTGCAGAAAAGGGAAAGTATAGTACTAACTCTCTGAGAGGATTCAATTTTCATCAAGTACCTTTGAATGTCAAGCTCTGAATGAAGAGAGATCAACATGCACTGCAAAACCTGTGGATCAGAGAAAGAAAAGAAGGGAAGGGGGAAAGATAATTGTTAACAGGAAAAGGAAAAGGAGAACTATAGAACTTAAAAGAGAACAAGTACATAGTGGAAGCATGGGAGAAGAGAAGAGAAAGAAGAGAAGAGAAAGAAGAGAAGAGAAAGAAGAGAAGAGAAAGAAGAGAAGAGAAAGAAGAGAAGAGAAAGAAGAGAAGAGAAAGAAGAGAAGAGAAAGAAGAGAAGAGAAAGAAGAGAAGAGAAAGAAGAGAAGAGAAGAGAAGAGAAGAGAAGAGAAGAGAAGAGAAGAGAAGAGAAGAGAAGAGAAGAGAAGAGAAGAGAAGAGAAGAGAAGAGAAGAGAAGAGAAGAGAAGAGAAGAGAAGAGAAGAGAAGAGAAGAGAAGAGAAGAGAAGAGAGAAATGAAGAGAAAAATAGAAGATAAAAGGGAAGAGGAAAGGCAAGAGGAAAGGCAAGAGGAAAGGCAAGAGGAAAGAGAAGAGGAAAGAGAAGAGGAAAGAGAAGAGGAAAGAGAAGAGGAAAGAGAAGAGGGGAGAGAGGAGAGAGGAGAGAAAAGAGGAGAGAAAAGAGGAGAGAAAAGAGAAAAAATAAGAGAAAGAAAATGAGAGAGAAGAGCACTGAAAATAATGAAGGAAAAGCACATCTGCAAAGGAACAAAATACTCTATCAATACCTGATACACAAAACTCTCAGGACTCTTGCTGCATGTACTATGAGAGGGCAGCGTGTCAAAGAAACACAGAATACTCTTCTACTATAAAAGTTAATGGCAGAGGCTTGAGCCACAGGGAATCACATGGATGTGTATACCCACACATACCCGTGAGCAGCCGTGTCTGACAAGTAATGACAAAATCTGTACTCTTCCAAAGAAACGATACAGCTCTTGGCTGGAGTTGGCTGCAGTCATTAACTTCTGTGTTGTTCTCACACTTGCTACAGAGACATGGAATCCATCAAACAGAAGTGCCCCATGACTCTTGATTAACCACAACTTTAAAAAGAATAAAATATCAACGATGGGATGATTAAAAACTATTCACCAGTCACATCTATCTTTACTGTTCTACACATGCAATGGGCAAATGTGCTCAAAAGGGGCAAAAGAGTCCAAACGTTGGACACAGATTAGATGCAAAATGAAGGGGAAAATGCCTACTGCTCTTAGAGTCCTTATAGGCAGAGGTCCTATATTTTCCTTACTCTTCACTTGCCCGTGGGGTGGAGGGGAGTGTAAAAGAGGTTTGTGTAACAGTCTCAAAACTTCTCTCTGAGCAACCGCTTCCTCCTTCAGCCAGAGACAGGCTCGATGACAACTGCTGTGCCTTGATAACAAGGATGTCATTGTTAAAGAATCTCATATAGCAAGTTATGAGGAACGGCTGAGGGAGCTGGGCCTCTTGGGCTTGGAGAAGAGGAGGCTGAGAGGGGACCTCATGAATGAATCTAAATCNGTGGAGTCTCCTTCTCTGGAAGAAGAAAAGAAGTAGAAGAAGAAGAGAAGAGAAGGAGACTCCACAACCGTCTGGTGTGTTCCTGTGTGACTTGGTCTGGGTGGTCCTGCTGCGGCAGTGGCATTGGACTGGATGATCTTTCGAGGTCCCTTCCGATCCCTAAGGATTCTATTCTAAGTAATTATAATACCAACGTCATAATTAAGAGAGTAATTCAAAGAATCTTTTGAATTTTCCAAACCCAGAGGATATGAGCATTTGATTTCGGGGGCAAGATAAGCGATGCAGAAGTATGGTGTGATCCTGCATGGCTTTGTCGATTGGATACCCTGGAAGGGCAGTACCATGTTATTTAAGGAGAACAATAGATCTTTTTTCCCTGTGATAAATGCAACATTAAGAATTGTTAGAGGAAAATGTGATTTTTTTTTTTATAAGTAAACTATTTATGCAAACACAGTACAAATTAAATTTAGCCTTCCGGCATCAACTGGAGAACTTCCAATTCCAAACCACAAAGAAAAAGCAGTCTGTTGCTAACGTCTCGGGAACACTGAAACCGTATTAGGGTTTTTCATGGCTTTATAATGTCACCACCCCACAGAGGCAAACATGAGAAGTTGTGTTCGCCCTTTAATTTAACTATTTGGATTAAAAACAAAAAGGTTGTGGATTCTCTAAGGACTAAATTCTATCTCAATGTCAAATACATGAGGCTTCCAAAGGAAAAATGCATGCTGTGTGTTTGCTTGATGTTCAGGCTACATAACAGAGCAAGATCATGCTTTGGAAGCGACATTACTCTGCACAATGGCAGCATCAGAGGGCAATAGTAGTGCTCCCTAAAGCCATTGCATAGGATCAACTTAGAATCATAGAATCCTTAGGGATTGGAAGGGACCTCGAAAGATCATACATACCAATCCCCCTGCCACAGCAGCATCACCCAGACCAAGTCACACAGGAACACAGCCAGGTGGGTCTGGAATGTCTCCAGAGAAGGAGACTCCACAATCCCCCTGGGCAGCCTGTTCCAGTGCTCAGGTACCCTCCCTGGGAAGAAGTTCCTGCTGATACTGATACGGAGAATTACAACTGTATGACTTTTCCCTGGACTTTCCTACTCCCAAAGCAAGGGCAAGTAAGCAAATGAGGACGCTTGATGAAACCAGCAACACTTCCAAACCCTCAGTCTTGGGATAATACTGTCTGTTCTCATATCTCTTCCCCTCCTCTTATCATAACACACAATATTTTCCTTTCAAACAACTGAAACACGAGAATTTGCAGTTAAGATACATAAAACTCTAGATCAAGAAGTCTCTCCCTCCCCTTACAGTAGTTGATCTGAAATTACAGGGGTGCCATTCAGGATTAAAAGCATTCTTGGGACAAACATTCTTGCAGGAAAAAAAATGGACCATAGACAAATGCAGAACTGGAACAGAGCGGCAGCAGCAGGCTGCTCCAGCTCCCGCATAAGGCAGCGCAAGGAGGCAAATGACACCTGCACAGTTAACGAAGCAAATTTGGCGTCACTTAAACAAGATGCAGACACCTCAACATGGAAGAAAAACAATCAAGAGTATTACTGCAGCCCATGTAAAGACCTTGTTATGAATGAAATCTGAAGACACACTGGTGTGGATCCAAACCCGAAGCAAGGCTTCCTTTGGAACTTTCCAACCTATTTCTTACCATTCAACACTCCTTTCCAAACTTAGCACCACACCGATGCCTTCATCAGCACTCTGATGACCTCAAGAGTATTTTAAGAAGGGAAAATCTGATGATCTATTTCTTCCTTTCCTCTTAGATTGCATATTTCCATCTGTGGGCATGCACGTGGATGGATATAGTCCACAATGATGGGAAACAAATTCAAGGAGAGCTTTACAATCTCCAAACACAGTAGGGCTGCAGTCTCACCTACCCCAGGGACAGGGTCCTGGGGGAATTCCCCACTGACTCTGCCATTGTATCACCAAGGCGAGGCATCAGAGCAAATACCTAGCACAGGAGGAGGAACAGGATGCTGGAGAAAATGTAAAACCTCTGGATTTGACTTAGAAAGAAATTAAGAGCTCTACAGCATACAGCACACAAGTAACGTGCTCTGAGCAACCTCTGCTGGCCAGCAGATAGGATCTCACGCCTTCTCCTAAATGGAGTTGTATGAAGCCTGTGATTTCATTCCCACATGAGAGTGCACAATCTTAGTTGGCTTGAATGAACACTGTTCGACCAGCAGGGACAGCACAACAACCCATAAAAGATGTGCTCTGGTGGCCAAGAGGGCCAACAGCATCCTGGGAGGGATCAGAAGTGGGGTGGTTAGCAGATTGAAAGAGGGAAGTTCTTCTCCCCCTCTACTCTGCACTAGTGAGGTTGCAT
>VZRI01009101.1:104985-157148 GCA_013397515.1 Upupa epops | reverse complement strand
CATCCTGGGCTGCATCAAGAGAAGCGTGACCAGTAGGGCAGGGGAGGGGATTCTCCTACTCTGGTTTCATGAAGCCTCATCTGGAGGACTGTGTTCAGTTCTGGAATCCCCAACACAGGAAGGATATGGAACTGGTTCTCCAGACTCATAGAATCATTAGGAATCGGAAGGGACCTCGGAAGATCATCTAGTCCAGTCTCCCTACACAGCAGGATCACCTAGACCAAGTCACACAGGAACACAGCCAGGCGGGTCTGGAACGTCTCTAGAGAAGGAGATATTAAGATAATAGATCCACCAACTGCTTGTTGGTCTACTAAAGGCAGAATCTTAAAAACACTGGGAAAACCATAAACTTATTAAACCTCAGCCCAGAAGCAGGACAGCCGCTTTTGGCGCAGTAAATGTGTCAAACACTTGGAATTCACATGCATACGGACTGTGGTGAACAGACATGAGACCTTTCCATGGGAATGTTATATATAGCTCTGATCCACACAGACCTGTCCAGTCAGTGTATTTACGCATGGAATTCTATACGATCAGTGTACAGAACCACGTGTGATTGCACTAACAGCCACTCTTCATTTTGGCTTGTGTACTGTCTCCAATTTGACAGGTACTCACTCTGAGCTGCATACCTTAGGTTCTTTGCCACAGCTATCAACAAGAAACCTTTGGAAAATATTTCCCTGCTGATCTAGTGAAACAGAAAGCTTCTTGTCCAAAGGTTGTTCAACCTACTGACAGATATGTGGTCTCTCTGGTGTTGAACTCAGTCACATAAGAAGATGGATCATTAAGCATAAATCAGTATCTGAGATTATAATGATCTCTTCTCTATCTCAGCGCAGAGCAGGTCAAGAACTCTCTGTTTTAACTTATTCCAGATAAAAAATAATGAACAGGGAAGGCAGAGGAACCACTGAAAGCTTCAGAATAGAACTTTCTGCTTCAGATGAACATTTGAAATTCACTGCTAGCTGTTCAATCTGAATTCTTAATTGCACCCAAAAAGTTGAGGAGAAAATAATCGGCAGATGCAGCCACAAGTTTGCTCTGTCTGTGATTATCTGCTCTCTACATGATTTACAGTTTTCAACTCTTTTTGAGAAGAAGAAACCGAATTTGTTCTCCCAATATTGCTACCTGTGCACAAGTGTTTAATTGTAGGCTCCATGCAACAACTGTTGACTGCGGAATGCTTATTTCAATTGCTGGAGCTCATACTTCCAGAGAACAGGGAAAAGAATAATCAGGGATTTCTGGGGGCAATTCCAAAACATTCCAAAAGCTCAGACCTGTTCCCCATGCTGTTCTATCCCCTAACGCCTGCTTTCCCCGGGAACTCAAAGAAACCTAACAATATGGAATGAAAAAAGGAAAGTAAGAAATGGCAGGGGAAGAGAAGATCATAGAATCATTAGGGATCAGAACGGACCTCAAAAGACCATCTAGTACGGTCCCTCTGCCACAGCAGGATCACCTAATCCAAGTCACACAGGAACACATCCAGGCAGGACTGGAACTTCTCCAGAGAAGGAGATTCCACAGCCCCCCTGGGCAGCCTGGTCAAGTGCTCCGGTACTCTCACTGGAAAGAAGTTCCTACTGATAGTGATAGGGAACTTTCTCTGTTCCAGCTGGCACCCAGTGCCCCTTGTCCTAGCACCAGATGATCTTGAGAAGAGCCTGGCTCCATCCTCCTGACACCCACCCCTCACAGATTTATAGACATTCATGAGGTCACCCCTCAGCCTCCTCTTTTCCATTCTTAAGAGACCCAGGTCCCTCAGCCTTTCCTCATCAGGGAGCTGTTCTCCTTCCTTCATCATCTTTGTTGCTCTGCACTGGACACCCTCCAGCAGCTCTGTGTCCTTCTTGAACTGAGGGGCCCAGAACTGGACATAATACTCCAGACGCAAAGGGGGAGGCAAGCACAGCCTTCTGGTTTATCTCTTCTTTTTCCCATCACCTCGCATATTCCATCTCCATACCCCAGGTTGCAGACAGTCTATAAAATCACACTTTACATGCGCTTCAACATGTTGGTTGAGAGAAGCTACTTCAGAAAGAATTCAAGCCTGAACACTTCTCCATTTGCAGCCTTTAATCATCTTGTCTTCCAAGCACATTAACCTGAGCACTAGGAATAACACGATGCTTCCAGGTGTGCTGGAGTGCACCAGGGGTCTCCTCACGTCTGGTGGAGCCTGCACGCATCTGGTGAAGGTATGGACTTTCATATTCACAAATGTGTTAATAATTTATCGTGAAGGTCTATCACACTTTCATGTCAGAGAGGCAAGAAAAATGGGTATTTATCCCAGTAAATCGTGTGACTTCGTAACACAGAAGCCAATACAAAACGGATAAGATCTGGAATCTATTAGAAGACAAAACGGAAACTAAAGGCTAAACACATAAATAACTGATCTATTTGGAATTTCTTTTAAAAATATTGAAAGGTATTAGACACAACCAAGATCAGATGTCTGTAAAGTACATTTTTAAAATACACCCTTTCACCAGGGTGCATGCGAACAAAGAAGCATCTAAAACCTCAACTTCTGCCTAGAAATTGTAGGCTCCAACCTTATTTCACTTTGCTCCTCGAGGCTGTGATGCAGTTCACTTGGCAAATACGTTATCTCTTCTAGCAAAATATTCATTGAGGGCTAAAGATGCCCAGAGATTAGAGCACTGACCCTTTCGAACGTAAGGAGTGGTTATTCCAAGGATGCACAGTGTAAGCATTGGCCTGTGCAGGGGTTCCTCCTCAATGACCAAATGTCGTGGATTATTTAAGGCAAGGTCTCTTAGGAGCGGATGGGTCAGCGGGATGGAAACAGTTCAGCACAAGTGGAAAATTTTTGATCATTGACTGCAAACGTGCAATGAAAATGAGTTCCAGCATGTTGTGTTTTATGTAGGAGAGCTTACACTCCATAAAACACTTAGAAGGACTTCTCTTGTTAAGTTATTCGAACGGTCACTTAGCTATCTTCAGGATGCTATCAAAGTACATATGTACATAGATTCTGTGTTTATCCTATGGCACCCATTCCATCCGACCTTTAGCAATGAGTTTTAGCCAAAAAAGCTACATGTGGAGGGCAGATGAAAAAAGTTGAAGCTATTTTTGAAGTTAAAATCCAATCGAAAAAGCCTATCTTCAGTGGAGACACACCTTTGGTTAAATACACCTTTGCTCTTCAATGAACTCTGGAGTATTTCTCTGCTCACATACAGATTCTACAAGCACTACTCTAAGGCAGAAATCCACAGGACTACTTAAATAGCCAGAGTATATAAGGTTCCCCCCAAAGTGCTTTGTTTATAATAATTTATAGTTTGAACATTTCCAGACTACACAAAACTGGTGGGTTAACATACCAGCAAGGCTCTGGACTTCAGACATTTAAAACAAACAGTGGGTAATGACACCGCAGCGTGGCAGTGACTACAAGCATGAAAGGGCCACACAGCAAGAGGCATTCATCTCTGCAAATGCTTGGGTGCTGTGTAAAGAGAAGATGCCTTAGAACAACTCTAGGAACCTCATGACCATGGAAGTACAGCAGGTGGGCGAGGTAAACAAACATTCCCTAAGCAAAGTCTCTATCACTCTCTTCTTTAATAGTCTCTTGTAGCAGTTAATCACCATCTATCAGGGTGTCAGAAGTCAACACCCTGACCTGGAACCTAACACAGGGACTGCATGTAACACCAGACATACTGAGCCAAGGGACTGACCACTGTGTGAGGATGCAGGCTTGATTAGGGCAGTAATTTAAGAGTTTGGAAGGTACCCCATTTCCAGACCTCTAGGGCTTGATGCATGTTCTGAAGGAAAAATGAACTCTCCCAAAATAGTCATGAAAAAAGCCTCTTCCTTCTCTTAGCAAATGGGGCGTGAGAGTCCCATGGGAGCACATGGGACAAAGCCTGCCCCAGGGTAGTGGAGAGGAGGCAGGTAGCTGGGCTTGGGGAGGCCGTGATAAATTCTTCCATGCTATCCTGAGCAGCAGGCCATGCCACACGTCAGGGCTGCTACCCCATCGTTCTGCCATGCTCCAGCAAAGTGGCAGTGGGAAAATAAGGAGGGGCTGAAATTGCAGCTCCTAAGAAGACCTCTCAGACCAGGATTCCTTCAGCTTCTTCAGGGTGAACACCAGGATCTTTCCAGCTTGATTCATGAACACCTCCTGTCATCAGCTTCTTCCAGACAGGGGAGGCATGGAGGTCTAATTCAGTCTACAAAACATACCTGGCTTTCCACAGGGGATCAGAAAGAGGAGAAAGGGGTGATTCCCTTCGAGGCAAGGTAAAGGTTTGCAGTCCAAACTGGGCTCCAAGAAATCATCTGTGTCCGAAACACTGAGCAAAACAAGGAACATGCCAAAGAGTCCTTCACTACTGGGTTATCAGGAAAGTTAAAAGCATC
This sequence comes from Upupa epops, assembly GCA_013397515.1. Taxonomy (NCBI): domain Eukaryota; kingdom Metazoa; phylum Chordata; class Aves; order Bucerotiformes; family Upupidae; genus Upupa; species Upupa epops. The sequence goes on along the minus strand of VZRI01009101.1, from coordinate 152,702 downwards.
AAGTACACTCGACCAGAAACCCTCTGCAGGTACAAAAGAGAGTAAAATGCACACACCATGAAGAGAACAGCCTGCTCTCCAGAAAATGCACAGCATTTGACTCAACAAAGCTACCCTAAGTTCCTGAAGCAGTTTTCTCTTTGTATAACTCCTAGGTGAGCTTTTTGCTCTAGTACCAAAATTTCTGTGGTGTAGGACTCGTGCTGAAACTTGACACCCATTCCATCCGAAAAGAAGATGCAAGACTGAGCAAGGATGCAAGACTGAGCAAGTCCTTTGCAGCACTTAGTGTCTGTTTTCCACCAGACTGGACGGGACTTCTAAGGGTTGGAAAGCACCTATCCACAGGGATCTGGCGGTTGTAAAACTTACCCACTGTGAGGTGTTCTAGGTCAGATGCTGAAATACAATGGGCTCTACTGATCAGGGGGTGTTAAGTCAAAGGAGTGTCAGGAATGAACCACAACAGACAGTCATAGAATCATCGAATCATCAGGGATTGGAAGGGACCTTAAAAGATCACCCAGTCCAACCCCCCTGCCACAGCAGGATCACCCAAACCAAGTCACAGAACAGAACATTATGGGCTGGAAGTGACTTGGAAAGATCATCCAATCCAAACCCCCTGCCGCAGCAGGCTCACTCAGATGAAGTCCAGGCAGGTTTCAAACGTCTCCAGAGAAGGAGACTCCACAAACTCCCAGGGCAGCTCCCTCCAGTGCCCCATCACATCATCAGGAACAAACTCCTAAGTGCACACTTGGAAGTTTACACCTTCTCCTGCTTGATCTTATTTTCCAAAAAGGAAAAAAATGTGATGATTTCATGCCCCTAACTAGCAGTTGCTCTATAAATAATAAGATAAAAGGAGAATATATAACAATAAGCACTTTAACATTTACCTCATAAGCTATTAGTGTGGAAACACAGCACTATGAAAACACTAGGTCTGCACACCAGCGGTATTAGCCTGCTCCGCGTGCCAAGGAACACAACGCGGTTCACGGTGCATTTCATGTGCTGGTAAGAGGCCACTGATCTGCACAGAACTGTCCTAGAAACATGCGTGATGCTGACACATAACGAATCACTTGCATAACAAAATCATGGTGGAGAAGAGGAGGCTGAGGGGGGACCTCATAAATGTCTCTAAATCTGTGAGGGATGGGTGTCAGGAGGATGGAGCCAGGCTCTTCTCAAGGTCAGCTGGTGATAGGACAAGGGGCACTGGGTGCCAGCTGGAACACAGGAGGTATGTATGTATTGGCTGCACCATAGCACTGGGAGCTGATGCTCCCAGTTGTTGCTATTTTTATTTATACCTTTACCTTGAAGTTTGTTATCTGTCGGTGGCAAAGGTCTCTCAAGTTTCCTGAAGCTAATGAAGCAAAGTGGAAAACAATTTATACTTCAGCGTTTCTCTCAGCTCTTTGCATTGCTAAAGCTATTTACGTTACTGAGCAAAACTCTTCAACAAGGCAACACTCTGTTACGATTGGTAACCTAATGTATTTTTTCCTTAAGGTTTTTGATAGTTTGTCACAGTCAATAAAGAGTTGCAGTCCTACACTATCCCTATAGAGTTGGGATGTTTCCTTTAGAAGTGGGGCTGTTAAGGCACAAATTTGACCGTGTTCAGAGTACAGATGTATCTGTACTGAACCTCGCTTTACTGAGTTCATGATTTCAACTTTCTCAAGCTGCATAGGAGAATAAATGATGTATACTTAATGTCATTCATAGAATCGTTAGGGATCAGAAGGGATCTCGAAAGATCATCTAGTCCAATCCCCCTGCCACAGCAGGATCACCCAGACCAAGTCACACAGGAACACAGCCAGGTGGGTCTAGAACATCTCCAGGGAAGGAGGCTCCACAACCCCCCTGGGCAGCCTTTTCCAGTGCTCCGTTACCCTCTCTAGGAAGAAGTTCCTGCTGATATTGATAGGGAACCTCCTCTTTTCCAGCTGGCACCCATTGCCCCTTGTCCTGTCACCAGATGACACTGAGAAGAGCCTGGCTCCATCCTCCTGACACCCACCCCTCACCTATCTATAGACATTAATGTATCCAAGATGCACAGTGTGTTTCAGTGATTTGTTGATGTGCCTTCTCTTCAGTTTTATGAGTGTTCAGTCACAATGAGAACCTTAAATCTCCATACAATCCAGCTCTTGTAATCCTCCCAACAACAGTACCACTTAGCTCCAGATACGTCTAATACATCTATTTGCCACAAGCCTCCATTTGTTTTTATCAGCGCTGGCAGCCCGCAGTCCCATCACCACGAACGTAACAGACAGCTAACACACAGTCAGGAGAGACCCTGGAGCTGACTCAGCTGTTCTAGGAACTGAACACAGAAATTTCCAGATTACTGTACTGCCTGCTGGGCTCCTGCAGAGAGGATAAAGGCAGTGAAACTGTTAGAAATGCCTGTGTTTCAAACCAGCCATTGCTAACCAGCCAAGACCTCTCTATCTGAGTTTGGAAACTAACCTGAGGAATTTCTTTTACAGTCCCCTCAAAGTGCTCCAGCGGCAGTGCAGCAAACTGAAGCTTCACAAAAACCTTCTTTCCTCTCATGGAGCCGTAGAGAAGTAGGGTTCATGGATCCTGCCACCCTGCAAACAGCGCTGGCGTACCTGCAACCCTTCTGGGACTTGATGCAATTCGTAGGACAAGCAGGACTCTGCTGAGCTAAGATCAAATACCTCAACAATTGTACACATTCCTTTTTTAAAACATCCCTGGATCTGCATATGTGAACAGCAGAGACCGCATGCAAACCACACTGTTCAACGCCCTGGGAGACAGCAGCTACTGCATTTAGCAAGAAAGAAGCCTTGAACAACCCATGTTGCTCATCTTCCTCTATTAAAATGCATAGAACACATTGCTGCCTGGAAATGCAGTGATATTTTCCTGATAGAGTGCTTCTTTTCTTAGATGTTTCAAAACTAAAGAGGCCAAACAATACGTAATCAAAGAGAGTTCCTTCAGAAAGACACTGGCTGCTTGTGGTTAAATATTTCCCCAATAACCGAACAAAGAAACAGCTAAGACTGATTGTTGCTACAGTGGAAAGTACCGTTTTCTCCTTATTTAAAGCTGTGCAGTTAAGCAAGCTCTATGCTCTGCATGAGAAAGACTGCTATTGTTTAGGTCCTGACTTCATTCAACAGGCTTCCTCTGACAGATGCAGGCACCTGGGGCATCAACCAACCCGCAAGCAGCAGAGGTGGCCAAGAGAAGCAGGAGAGTGCAAGGACATTACTTGGAAATAGAAATCTGGGCGAGTACTTTCCAAAATACACAGTCTCATAAGAACTGATTTTCTTCTGAAGCTACTCCATCACATACAGGAGTACTTGGAAGATGTCTCTGTTAGTGCACCTGCTCTGTCACGCGTGGTCTCTCCATGGACTCCTGCCAAACGATTTTGATTCTCAACTCGGCAGTTTTCTTCTTCCAGCCTCTCAAGGGCTGGTGGGGTAGGGAGGGGAAGTTATGGTCATTTCTCTAACATCACCAGAGTCAGAATTTCAGCACAAGATGTGTGTTTTAAAAGAAGTTCTACTGTCACTGTGAGCAAACTGTGAAAGCCTAACAAGAGAATCCAATGTTTTAAACCAGAGCTATAATTTATGAAGTAAATAACTAAACGCTGGTACTTCTCCAGACTCTCATTACTTCAGTTCCCTCTGACTATCCTGTGCGGGCATCCCACATGGCACATACTGAAAACACTCAGTTCCTTTAGAAGGCAAGAGCACAGGGTAATGAAGAAAATATTGCAAGTGCGGTAGTAGCTGTGTGGATTTGGAATCAAGGAATACCTTGGGTTCAGACATTTGAAGTGAATCACCACGAGAAAAAATACTAGGAAAAACAAGAGTACTAGTGAGCAGCAACTCATCTGACTCTCTCTGCAGCACTGCCACATGTTGCCCTGGTTATCAAAAGTAGTGCAAAGCCCAAACACTCATAATGCCACAAGCAACCTCCTCTGTTGTCTCCTCAGTACTTCTGGGCAGCTTCAGCAGGCATTCTGTCTGGCTGTGGAATAATTAAAAGCTCATACTAAACTTCATCACACACTGCAGAGTGATGGACATCGTAAAAGCATGAGAGAGAAGGAACAACTGCCGTGGCAAAAAGCCAGCTTAATGGCCACTCTGTTACCCTCCCTGGGAAGAAGGTCCTGCTGATGTTGATAGGGAACCTCCTCTGTTCCAGCTGGCACCCACTGCCCCTTGTCTTATCAGCAGATGACCTGGAGAAGAGCCTGGCTCCATCCTTCTGACACCTACCCCTCACAGATTTAGAAACATTCATGAGGTCCCCCCTTAGCCTCCTCTTCTCCAAGCTCAAGAGACCCAGCTCCCTCAGCCTTTCCTCATCAGGGAGCTGTTCTACTTCCTTCATCATCTTTGTTGCTCTACGCTGGACACCCTCCAGCACCAACCTGTCATGATTCCATGACTCTATTCTATGTGGTGTTAGGGGATAGGGTTAGAGATGAACTTGTAGAGTAGGGTTAATAGTTGGACTCGATGATCCCAAGGGTCTTTTCCAACCAGAATGATTCTGTATTTATACTGCCCTCTTAGGACCCGCCTCCAGTTGAGGGATTAGGTGTCAGAGTGCAAGGTGCTGTACACAGAAGCAGCAAAGCTTCTAGGTCACAACAAAACTCCCTCCTCAGAAGCCACGATAATAAAAATGCATGGTGAAAGAGAAAACTGGAATGTGCAAAGAGGCTGCAGAACAAAAAGGCACAGACCATTATGGCCATTTCAGCAAGGTAGCAATTAGCATACCAGCTGCCCAGCCATTCGTGAGGGCTGTACAGGCAGCCTGACAGATCTGAGTCTTAATGAAAGATCTGAAAGAGGGTGTGTAAGCAACTTTGAGGAGATCCTAATAAAAACGTGAACTATGTGGGAGTTGTTTGGAAATGTTCATGTAGCCCTAGGGACTTTCAGCACATCTCTACCAATGTGAATGTCATAACGCTGTGATCCACAGCAGGACAACATAAACGCTTCTGAATCTGAAATGGAGTCGACCAAAACCATGTAAACAAAGGCAACCAGGGAACAACCTCACATCACTGTGCTCCTAAAAACCTTCGAGTACTAATTCACTTACCTAAAGACCAGCAGATTCATTACTGGATATGATCCTGATGACTGTGTTACAGTCAGTCAACAACTTAAAAGAAGTGGCACTGAGCTGCTTCATTCCTCCACCATCATCATCTTTGTTGCTCTACGCTGGACACCCTCCAGCAGCTGTGTGTCCTTCTGGAACTGAGGGGCCCTGAACTGGACACAAGACTCCAGATGTGGTCTCACCAGTGCAGAGCAGAAGGGGAGAGGAGCCTCTTCCATCTGCTAACCAATCCCCTTCTGATCCCCCCCGGCTCAGAGTCATCCTGCTGGCCACTAGGACCCCCAGGTCCCTTTCTCCTCCACTGCTCTCCAACAGCTCAGTCCCCACCCTCTCCTGGTCCCTGGGGTTGTTCTTGCCCAGATACCAGACTCTCCCCTGACCCTTGTTGTGCTTCATTCCTTTCTCTCTGCCCAGCTCTCCAGCCTGTCCAGGTCTCACTGAATGGCAGCACAGTCTGCTGGGGGGTCGGCGACACCACTCAGCTTTGTGTCGTCAGCAAACTAGCTGACAGTGCCCCATAATCCCTCATCCAAGTCAATAATCACAATGACAGGGCAAGAGGAAGGTTAAATTCAGATACCTACTGACACCCATAGAAAATCTCATATAGATACATGGCCAAGATAAACAGCCCTGCCCACATCACAATGCAAGGCATTATTTCACGCATCTGGAAGACTCCCAGAGCTTCTACTGCTGCTTCCACTACAGCCTGACCCTGCAAAAGCTCTTGTTGATTTTCTTCACAGCTTCATAGGACAGAAGTTTTGGTTTACACTTGAAACTCAACACAGAGGCTACAAAGAGCCTTCAAACAGATGGTTCTGCGCTTGTGCTAGTGACTCTGCAGCACACTGGTACTGCAAAGGTCCTTACACATCTGGCTCTTTGCAGAGAAAACCCACTGACCGATGCACAAAACATGATCACAGGGTGTTGCATGAAAACAAGATTAATGCAGTTGGCACAGCGAATAGTGATTTACAAATTCCCTCTGCAGCTGTTATTGTATAAAATGTAAGTATACGGTCTATTTGCAATTAGTTGTATTTATATCAGCCTCCATCTAAGGTCAGTCCATTTCAAACACAGCGTGAAGGACATCAAGCCATGAGCGAGCACGTATTTTCAAACAACCTTACCTCAGGGACATAGTGGGTGCTAAATAGCGTCCATCATTTCCAGGTTTACCATCTCATCAGAAGGGGGGTGGTTAGCAGATCGAGAGAGGTTCTGCTCCCCCTCTACTCTGTGCTAGGGAGACCTCATCTGGAGGATTGTGTCCAGTTCTGGGCCCCTCAGTTCCAGAAGGACACAGAGCTGCTGGAGGGTGTCCAGCAGAGAGCAACAAAGATGATGAAGGGAAGAGAGCAGCTCCCTGATGAGGAAAGGCTGAGGGAGCTGGGTCTCTTGAGCTTGGAGAAGAGGAGACTGAGGGATGACCTCATTCCTGTCTCTAAATTTGTGAGGAGTGGGTGTCAGGAGGATGGTTCCAGGCTCTTCTCCAGGTCATCTGGGGATAGGACAAGGGGCAAATGGGTGCCAGCTGGAACAGAGGAGGTTCCCTATCAATATCAGCAGGAACTTCTTCCCAGTGAGGGTCATTGGAACAGGTTGCCCAGGAGAGTTGTGGAGTCTCCTTCTCTGGAGATGTTCCAGACCCACCTGGATGTGTTCCTGTGCAACTTGGTCTGGGTGATGCTGCTGTGGCAGGGGGATTGGACTAGATGATCTTTTGAGGTTCCTTGTGATCCCTAATGATTCTATCATTCTATGAGTCTATGACCTCCTACAGGACCAACTGCTGCAGTTCCTTGTCAACTGGATTACAAATGATTTCTGCATCAGTCACCAAACACCCAAGTCCAACCTTTGTTTTTTTAAACAATTTGATTAATTGTAAATAATTAACTATGCTGGAGATAACAAATGCAGAACTGACTGCCAGCATCAGCAGCTGAACCTGCTGAGTTGCTGATGGTGGATTAGACAAACTTCACACACAACAAGAGCCACAGCTGCATGTGTCTTCCAGGAAGACAACTGGCGGGCCAGGTTTGACTAGGTCATCTGTCCTTAGCAGACAATAACAATGTTTTATTCTTCCCAGATATCTGACATGAGTAAACTCGAATGGGTTTCCTTCCAAGGCAAACAAACGACATGCCTCTTCTGTAACACACCAGCACATAAAGAATATGCTCTGTATAATAACCATGTGGTGATAACTCACCTCATTATTACCAGGGCTTTCTGATTTCAAGACTTCTCGTCTCCTTAGTATGTTTAAGTAGATCAAATATAAAAGGTCCATTTCTGTAGCACAGCAGTAGTTAATGTTCTCTGTGGAAGGCAGAAATAATTCCTCTTTTGCTGTGGTTTACACGCTGCTGCAGTAATTGGCAAAAAGGCTCCTGGCTACTCTTCCTGTGGAAATTATTCTACTCATACCTGCAGGGCAGGAACAGTTGATGTGGAGAACTCTGCCTGTTGCTCTTTGTTTCGGTGGTTTTGGTTGGTTGGGGTTTTTTGGGGCACAAAATAAAATGGGTATTAAATAATGAACACCATAGGAAACCTTCGAGGCAGGAGCTTGTCTCTAGATTAGTGACCACACAAGCACTGAACGACTCTCTCCTGTGCTGCTCACAGGTAGCAAAGACTTTGCTTAGGAGTAATTGTATGTAGGACTCACACAGAACAGAAAGACTCCCTTATGGAACATAGAATAAATAATAAGTAAGGTTTAGAACAAAATTCTCCTTTTAATCAGTAACATACCATGAATTACTGATGACACAGCACTTTTTCCTACCCTCGTTCCAGGCACACAAGAACTGTAAACTCAGTTTACAGGATCTAGGAAGGGCTAGCTTTTTTCTCCTCATTGCTTCAATCTGCTGGTCACTCAGGTGCCTGCTTGGTCACTGCACTGCCCTCATTACTGTGATCTATAAGAATAAACATGTTTCTGCTCTGTGTAGCAGACGAAAGGCACTCATAGATCAGTGTCCAGTGCACTTGCTGTCCATGAGACAGGCCTGCAACCTTCGAAGGAACATTTCACTTCTCATCTCTACTGAAAATAAAGGTATTTGTTATTGAGGTGTCAGCTCAGTATCTCCCTGTCTCTCCAAAACACACATATATCTAAGTTCAAGAAACCTGCCTAACACTATAATACCAGTGCCTTTAAAGATACAGACACATAGAGGAGCCTGCAAAACGAGATCTTTAGGTAAACCCAGGATAAAAGGTAGAAGGACAAGGGGTAATGGGTGCCAGCTGGAACAGAGGAGGTTCCCTATCAATATGAGCAGGAACTTCTTCCCAGGGAGGATAACAGAGCATTGGAACAGGCTGCCCAGGGGGGCTGTGGAGTCTCCTTCTCTGGAGATGTTCCAGACCTACCTGGCTGTGTTCCTGTGTGACTTGGTCTGGGTGATGCTGCTGTGGCAGGGGGATTGGACTGGATGATCTTTCGAGGGCCCTTTCAATCCCTAATGATTCTATGGTTCTATGAAAATAGTCTCAAAGCCAAATAAACCAGCGCACCTGATGAGGGTGTGTACTGCACACCAGCCAGCAAGAAACAGAGAAGTAGATCTGGGAGCTGGATCTAAAAAAAAGGCAACTGATGCTGCAGAGGAATCCAGCTGAGTATAATTTAACGTTGTCCTACAAACTGACAGCTTCATCAGTGGCTGTGGGAGACACAGGGAATCCCAAATGACTTACTTTGCTAGGAAACTAAGACTGTAAGCACATGCTCAAAGAAATCCTGGATCCACTGAAACCAAACAGCGCTATGACATTAACATCCATGCCCTCACAATCACACTCTCATCTGCACCAGGATCCCAGTACATGATTTATTATTACAGCCTGGATTACTGGGTTTTATTTGGTGCATTGGCTTTCATTTCATTCTTAAAGTCTGATTTAAATATAACAAATAAATTATGACTCTGTATTAAGTTCCCATGAATTTTAGTTCATTATGCAGCTTTCTGGCAAAGGACTACAAACATAACTCGGTCTTTAGATGTGCAGCACTCTTATTAATTTAACTAGTTTCTGTTCATGTGTGTCTGGAGGGACAAGCAAAACAAATAGTCCTGCTTGTATCTGAACAAATACTAGCAAAAGAGCTTCAGCAGACTGCTTGGGAAGAGCAAGGATGAAGGATGACATTCTAGACTTATTTAAGGCTGAAGGCATTTAAGCATGGCTCAGCTGATCTAAGAGCTCCATGTAGCTGGAAGAGGGGAGGACAACTCCTCACTTCTCCTGATCCATTTCAACTACCTATCCCTATCTCCTTCCCTATGCATAAGATGAAGCAATTTGCCTTTCATTCCCCAAGGTTAATTTGCTCCTGTTCCAGTGAGTCTTTACCCAGCAGGTGGGAAAAGTAGGATAGTGTGCTGTTAGATCAGCCCAAGGCATCACGTTCAGTTTTACTCTAAGTCTTGCTGCTGTAAAAATTCATAGAAACAGCTGATTCACACCTACTGGATAAACAGTGTGCCCAAAGGCACACAAGAGGAATCCAGTGGCCCTGGGTGCAACTGGCACTTACTGGCTTCAGTGAAGCCTGTACACTTCTCCTTCAACAGACACATTTCCATCATGCCATTGCTACCGGAATTCATGGTAAAGGGGCTGGAAGGTCAGCCCTATGAGGAGAGGCTGATGGAGCTGGGTTTGTTTAGCCTGGAGAAGAGGAGGCTCAGGGGTGACCTTATCGCTGTCTATAACTACCTAAAAGGTGCTTATGATCAGGCGGGGACACTGGAGACAGGACAAGGGGTCACAGTCTTAAGCTCTAGAGGCTTAGACTTAACATCAGGAAAAGGTTTTTCACTGGGTGATCCAGTTTTGGAACGGGCTGCCCACGGAGGTGGTCGAGTCACCATCCCTGGAGGTGTTCAAGGCTAGTCTGGATGAAGTGCTGAGTGGCATGAGCTAGATGTCAGATGTTTAGAGTTACTTGGTTGGTTTTAGGTTGGACTGGATGATCTTTAAGGTCTTTTCTAGCCTCATCATTACTATGATTACTGTGAAGTACAGTCAGAGCCATAGCCCTTATCTTGACTCCTCCAGCTGCTGCCTCCAGCTTGCCCTGTCCCCCTCACCCCATGCTCAACTCTACCCTTGTCTTCACAGGGAACCCCCACTTCTCTGCTCCACTTAGAGGCCAAATGGCACCCCTCAGACCTTGACATATTAACGAGGCACAGTGCAAGGACAACAGATGCAAATGATAAAGTCAAGATAAATCCAATATCCGATGCTTCTCAGCAGAATTTAATGGCTGAGAAAAGAGTATAATGATGTGGGACAAACACATAAAGTCAACAAAAAATTCACTTTAAACCACCTGTAAAATTATGTTTTGTTAGGGATTTTTCCTATCAGCATTATCTACACAGATTTATGGGCTGAAGTGTTTCCAACAGCAAATACAATGCTAAGGGAAAACACTGCCTATGATTTTATGCCAAATACAGCCTATAATTTAGCCTGCAGAGTTTTGACAGCTGAATTTCAAGATTCTGTAAATTCCCCTGATTGTGTTTCGGATCAGGACTGATCCAAAGCATGAGTAATACCTACTGGGGTATACGACTTCCTGCCCTGCTCAGGTTGCTCAACTCCATGCATATCATAGAATCATACAATCCTTAGGGATCAGAAGGGACCTCAAAAGATCATCCAGTCCAATCCCCCTGCCACAGCAGGATCACCCAGACCAAGTCGCACAGGGACACAGCCAGGTGGGCCTGGAACCTCTCCAGAGAAGGAGACTCCACAACCCCCCTGGGCAGCCTGTGCCAGTGACCCAGTACCCTCCCTGGGAAGAAGGTCCTGCTGATATTGATAGGGAACCTCCTCCGTTCCAGCTAGCACCCATTGCCCCTTGTCCTATCACCAGATGACCTGAAGAGCCTGGCTCCAAACTCCTGACACCCACCCCTCACATATTTAGAGACACTAATGAGGTCACCCCTCAGCCTCCTCCAAGCTCAAGAGACCCAGCTCCGTCAGTCTTTCCTCAGCAGGCAGCTGTTCTCCTTCCTTCATCATCTTTGTTGCTCTGCACTGACCACCCTCCAGCAGCTCTGTGTCCTTCTGGAACTGAGTGGCAGTGATGGCACCAGTTGGTAGGGCAAGACAGACCCATGAAAAATGCTTTATGGACTGACTGTGTTTTGAGGCAGAACATTTCCCAGGGCACATGCTAGAAAATGATGATGGCTTTTCCATCATGCAGCTATACCCCTTCAGTAATCCAGTCATTATTTAATAAGGAGGATGGCACTGGGATAGCTCAGCTGTAACAGGCATGAGAGCATACAAGCATAACAACTTTTGCTGTGTTATCACACCATTTCCTTGCAGGCAGTCAGACACAGAAGGGGATTGAAAGCAGCCTCTTTGCTCGCACTGCTCCAGAACAACCTTCCAGCTACCCCGGCAGCAGCAGCCTCTGCCTATATTCATCAGAGCCAGTATATATCATAGAAGCATAGAATCATCAGGGATCAGAAGGGACCTCGAAAGATCATCCAGTCCAATCCCCCTGCCACAGCAGGATCACCTGGACCAAGTCACGCAGGAACACAGCCAGGTGGGTCTGGAACATCTCCAGAGAAGACTCTTCTCTAATAAATGTTGGTGTGAAAGGTGTGTGCTGTTTCACACGGTTTCAGTGTCTGATTAAAGGCTGATTAGACATTAACATAAAAGATGTTGACATTTAAAAGAAAGCCATTGTAACTGTGTCAATTTGCATTCTCAATTAACACAATTATCTACATGAGTAAACTGTAGCATGCAAACTATTAGCTGCTACTACTACCCAGTAGCTCTAATCTAATCAACTAATCAGTTATTACCTACAACTATCTAAAGGAGGGTGTAGATTGGCCAGTGCTGGTCTCTTCTCCCAAATTACTAATGATAGGACAAGGGGAAATGGCCTCTAGTGGTGTCAGGTGAGGAAGATGCTCTTTCCTGAGAGAGTGGTTGGGCACTGGGACAGGCTGCCTAGGGAGGTGGTGGAGGTGCCGTCCCTGGAAGAAGAGTAGATGGAGCACTTGAGGCCATGGTTTAAGGGTTGGGGAGGTGTTGGGATGAGGGCTGGACTTGATGATCCTAGAGTTCCTTACACATAAAGAAAGTTCCATTTCAAAGAATGAATTTACATGCAAGTCAAAGTTGCACTGCAGGCTTGAAAGAGTGTCCTATTCGGGATAATTGGTTTTAGGGGGTAAAAAAAAACCCCAAATTGCAAAATTATCTCCAAAAGAGTCTTTAATTGCATATAAAGTAGTTTATGATTATTTCCTGTAATTAAAACCATGATTTGCTGGGACTAAGCCTTTTTTTTTTGCAGATGAGTAAGGTATTTTTGAGTCACACCATCCTCAGTAAACCAGAAAAGCACAGTTGCTGTATTTAAATGCCCGCTCATGGACTCGGCTTTTCATGTATTATTTATATCCAACTCAAATGTAATTACAAGCCTTTCTGTAAGATCTATGTAAGATCTGAAAGAGCCACCACTAGGCTGCTCAGCCTGCCTCTTGCTTGCAATGGCACCGGCCTTAGGTTTACTCTGGGTCTCAGTACCACAGCACACGGTCCTTCTGGAGAGACAGTCACAGCAGCAGGAGATGGAGAAGATTCTCCATGCCCTTGGAGCCAGCTCTGCTCATGTCACCACACTGCACTGGATTGTGGAGCAGCTCCAGCTACTGTCTTTGCTGTCACCATATTTGAGTCCTTAGGCAGTTTAAAAATTGCCTGCTCTGTCTCTGTTTTTACGAGTACTGGACATCCATGTTCCTCCTGGGATTTTCGCAGCATGAGTTAGCTGCTTGCATTTGGCTAAAGAGAGACCTGAATGAAATGGCCTGGGGGGGAAACAGATTTACATCCTGCAGTGCTTAATGGAGTGTTTCTTTGACTTCATAGAATCATTAGGGATCGGAAGGGACCTGGAAAGATCATCCAGTCCAATCCCCCTGCCACAGCAGGATCACCCAGACCAAGTCACACAGGAACACAGCCAGGCGGGTCTGGAACATCTCCAGAGAAGGAGACTCCACAACCCCCCTGGGCAGCCTGTTCCAGTGCTGTTACCCTCACTGTGAAGAAGTTCCTGCTGATACTGATATGCAACCTCCTCTGTTCCAGCTGGCACCCACTGCCCCTTGTCCTAGCACCAGATGACCTTGATGACATGAGCAAATGCAGGGCACAGCTTCATAATCACTGTTTGACCGTGCACCAAAGGCAGCTGGGGAGACAATACGGTGCGTAACAGTTTCTGCCTTGCTTTCTATTTCCTCACTGCAGTTCCTGCCTTCCTGTTGCCAGCATTAGCAGATAATGAAGGCGTTCACTCACTTCACCCTGGATCACGGCAATATGCAGAGCTGTGTCCAAGCCTCTGTGTTTTTTTATCAAATCCTCTGACTTCCCATTTACACCTCGTGATCAGAAAAGCCAGTAAAGCAACTGGCCACCATCCAGTTTCACCTTGCAAATGATCACAGGGAATAGGACAAAGACAAAATGGTTTCAGGAGCTGTCTGACCTACACAGGGCATCCAGGCTGTGGTTTTTTTCTGCTGCTAGAAAAGGATTAAATTTAATTTATTTTAACTACATATTTTATTTGAAAGCTTTTCTTTTTCCTGAGAAGCTGGGTTTGGGGGGTTTTTGCTGTTACACCTCATAGGGAATGCATTTAGGGCATTTCCTACTGCACAGAGGAGGAATTTCCCTATGTGCAGTGAATTATCCTGCTCTAAGTTGCCTCCTCTGACTTCTCTTTCTTTATTACAAAGACTTTTCCATTAATAAAGTCCGTTAAAAAAATTTATACCCCCCCCTCACAATACAATTTCATGCATTGATTACTACATTTTTCTTCTGCTTTTCTTTCCTCCAAGACTTGTTCCCCAGATGCCTGCTCCTCCAGCAATGTTACCTGACTGAGGGTCTGTTTGACCCCTAGGTTCTCACCAAGAAGCCAGAAATCAAGACAAGCAACCTCTGTTTCTCTCTCTCTCTCTCCCAGAGGAAAGAGCCCCCAGCAGTAGGTCACACATTTGTTCTTAGGACAGGAAGAAGAAAGCAGTTTTAAACCTGGGGTATCTTTGCATTCCTGCTCTTTGAGCCTACCTTTCTTCACTCCTTGACACTACATTTATCACTAGCCCTTGCTCCAATGATAAGCTCCTACACTGCTGTCTAACAGCTCAGTCCTCACCCTATCCTGGTGCCTGGAGCTGTTCTTACCCAGCTGCCAGACTCTCCCCTGACCCCTGTTGTCCCTCATTCCATTTCTCTCTGCCCAGCTCTCCAGCCTGGCCAGGTCTCACTGAATGGCAGCACAGTCTGCTGGGGCACTGGTGACACCACCCAGCTTGGTGTCATCAGCAAACTTGCTGACAGTGCCCCCTGATCCCTCATCCAAGTCATTAATGAATAGATTGAGGAGGACTGGTCCCAGTACCGATCCCTGGGGGACTCCACTAGATCCAGGCCTCCAACTAGACTCTGTCCCATTGACCACCACTCTCTGGCTTCTATCCTGCCACCAGTTCATGATCCTCCTCACTACCCAATCATGCAAGTTACCTGGCTGTGTTCCTGTGTGACTTGGTCTAGGTGATCCTGCTGTGGCAGGGCGATTGGACTGGATGATCTTTCGAGGTCCATTCCCATCCCTAAGGATTCAATAATTCTATATCCTATATATAGAGAGAGGCCTGACAGTGTGATGACTGGCCAGCCAGCCAGCCAGCCAGGCCATGCAGTTAAAGGCTGCTGCTGCTGAAGAAGGAAGCTGCAGGTCTGTACAGTGCCCAAAGGTCTTGCAAAAAGACAGGTAGAGGAACGCGCTCACTTCACTGCATTCTAGAAATGGGAAATACCTCTGGCCTCACTGTACATAAGAAAGAAGTATGTCTTCTGTTTGCTAAGCTAGTAAAAGCTGGCCAGACGGGTGCTGTGTGTCCCAGGGGTGAGATCGGAGTTTGAGTGTTGGTAATTAACCTGTGCTGGAAATAAGATGAGGTGTCCATGGATGAAGGGGTGGGATCAGAGCTCCAGTGTTGGTAATTAACCTGTGGTGGAAATAAGATGAGGTGTCCATGCATGAAGGGTGCACTTAAACAGTGACATCCACAAGAGCCTGGAAAAGATCTCCAAGACCTGGAATGGGAATGGATTCTTTTTAGTTTTGGAAAGTAATACATTTTCTCCTTTCTTCCTCAAATCTTACTGCACCTCCTCCATAAATCTCACCAAGGCTGCCTTTGCTTCCTTTGGTTGAGGTTTCTTCTGAGGCAGTCTCAGGAAACAGCAGCTCTAGAGGTAGGAAGTATCAGTTCAAGAGCCTTGTGGAGAAAAGAAAGGTAGAGCCAGTGCGCTTGAGAACAGACTCAGCATCCAAGTTAGAATTAGAAGAAGTCTGGAGAGGTTCACACCATGAATCAACTTTGGATGTAGCGTATTACGTTCCAGAAGCAAGGACCAATTTAAACACAGCTGAAAGCTGTCCACTTCTGGATGCAATTACATTTAAAAGAAGGCGGCAGAGTCACCATCTAACTAGGTTAAGCTCTGCACCAGCCTACTGCCATCAGAACATGTTTTTAGAATTGTTAAGGTTTGACACAATGTTCTTGATCACCAGGAGCCAAACCCCCTATTTACTCCCAGCTGATCACAAAACCTCCAGGAAAGGGAACCAGACAGGGACTTGGCATCAAACTCAAAACCGGCTCAGACACATTCTTCTTCCTTATTTCCAGGTTTAGAAATCAGCTATCTCAGGCAAAATTATTTATCGTTAAGCAAGCTAGGAATTTACTATTCCTTTCCTTCAGCTAGAATAATTTCTAAGGATTTAGAAGTCCACGCACTACTCTTACCAAGCGTTGTCAAAGAAAAGCTTTAGTTCACAAGTATCATAGAATCCTTAGGGATGGGAAGGGACCTCGAAAGATCATCCAGTCCAGTCCCCCTGCCACAGCAGCATCACCCAGACCAAGTCACACAGGAACACAGCCAGGCGGGTCTGGAACGTCTCCAGAGAAGGAGACTCCACAACCCCCCTGGGCAGCCTGTTCTAGCGCTCTATGGGAAGAAGTTCCTGCTGATATTGATAGGCAACCTCATGCACAGTCAGAGTATCCAGATACATATACCACCAAGGTTTTCTATTGCATATGTGTCCATTTTTAGGTAAGAAATAGATGTCAGACCATTGCATCCTATTAGCTTAAAAAACATGCATTAAACCATGTTAACTTATCCTAAAGTGAATTTGTACTCACTTAATGCACAGTCCCCCTTCTAAGCACCAAGACACCTCCTTTTTCAGAAGGAAATGTAGTTTATGACTCCGGGATTACAGGTTCCTGCTGTGGATTTATAGTTATATTTTCTTCTGGAAAACAAAGGACTACCTGACAAACAAAACAAGAGATGCAGTATTGACCCACCACGCCACAAATGCCAGCACAAGGATAAATAAGGTAGAATAAAAAGGAAACTTTCTCTAAGCCTTCTGTCTAATGATTTAATCTATTACTTGCACATTTTTCCTGGGACAAAAGTGCAAATTCTAAGCATTTTTTCTTACAGGCAATAGAATCTCTGTACAGCAAGGCATAAACGTAATGCTATGGCCAACTTAGGCTTTTCTGCTGCTCTGACCTCCTCTAGCCTCCTGACATTTAAATTTACCAAGCTGAGTTGAGCAGGACAAAGTCAAAGGTCATATGAAAGCAGATATAAGCTGCATGTCACTCAGCAGGTGAAAGTCCAACTTAGAGTGACACAAGAATGAATGGGGCTGGAAAACTTTCAACCATACACTCCTGCCTCCCACTCCTCTGACTTTCATACCGGGAACACAGCGGGCTGGCTGGATGCCAAAAGGTTTTCACTTGTACTGCAGACCAGCTACCCAAACAAAGGAAAGACCGCTCGTCCGAGTCACGGGAGCAGATGGTCAAAGCACCTTCAAGCAACAGCAATAGCTGGAGGAGAAATTATTGAAAAGAAAACAAGCTTCTCGGAAGAAGAGAAACTGTTCGAAGCAGGATATTGGTGAGCAGCTGGAGAATGACAGGCTGGTGAGATCTGGAGAGCTGGAGACGTTCTAGTCTCAGTGTTTATGGCAGGAGTCTCAAAGACTTCTCCTTTCTCCCTAAACTTGGTACTTCTGGTGTACTCCATCCTTGTCCTCAAGACTATTCCAGGAATAAGACAGACCAGACCAAAGGGCCACCTACTCCAGTAGCCTCATTTCCCTACTAGCTTCAAGTAGATACTCAGAAAAGAGGCTAAGAATGGGGATGAAAATAGCAATGCCACCTCTTATTCTGATGCCTAGAAATTTGGAGCCCTGTAACTTGCCTATTCTTCCTCCTCTCCATCACATCTCAGTCATCTTCTAGCTTTGCTGACTGGATCCCGGAACTGCTCTCAAATTCTGATCAGTGATGTATTTCTCCAGTCCTATTACACAATTCTGGTGTTGGTGACACTTGAACTGCACCCACCACAGTATCACAGTAACAGTATCACAGTCATGATGAGGCTGGAAAAGACCTTAAAGATCATCCAGTCCAACCTAAAACCAACCAAGTGAACCTAACATCTGACACCTAGCTCATGCCACTCAGCACTTCATCCAGCCTGACCTTGAACACCTCCAGAGATGGCCACTCGACCACCTCCATGGGCAGCCCGTTCCAAGCCCAGATCACTCTTTCAGTGAAAAACCTCTTCCTAATGTCAAGTCTGTAAATATAGAGCAGCAGGTGATAGTCTTTGCATTGTTTCCTGGTGTCTTTTCCCTCATAACTGCCAACAGCAGATTCTTTTTTTCAATAGTTATTGAATACTGCATTGACATTCCCATGGATCCATAACAGCCTCCAGATCTTATACGTGGGTGTTAATGCTCAGCTCAGAGTTGGCCATGTTATACGTTGTTTAACCTTCCTTAGGTGGTACATTTTACACTCATTTAAATTGAACTTCACCTGCTACTTTAAAGTAAGAATCATAGAATCATCAGGAATTGGAAGGAACTGTGGGTCTGGAACATCTCCAGAGAAGGAGACTCCACAATCCCCCTGGGCAGCCTGGTCCAGTGCTCCGGGACCCTCCCTGGGAAGAAGTTCCTGCTGATATTGATAGGGAACCTCCTCCGTTCCAGCTTGCACCCATCACCCCTTGTCCTATCACCAGAAGAGCTTTAGAAGAGCCTGGCTCCATCCTCCTGACACCCACCCCTCATCCATTTAGAGACATTTATAAGGCCACCCTCAGCCTCCTCTTCTCCAAGCTCAAGAGACCCAGCTCTCTCAGCCTTTCCTCATCAGGGAGGTGTTCTATGTCCTTCATCATCTTTGTTGATCTATGCTGGACACCCTCCAGCAGCTCTGTGTCCTTCCTGAACTCTTCTTGAACTGAGGGGACCAGAATCGGACACAATACTCCAGATGTGGTCTCACTAGTGCAGAGTAGAGGGGGAGAAGAACCTCTCTCAGTCTGCTATCCACCCCCTTTTCTGATTCCCCTCCAGGATGCTGTTGGCCCTCTTGACCACAAGAGTACATTGCTGGTTCAAAGTCATCCTGCTGGCCACTAGGGCCCCCAGGTCCCTTTCCCCTACCCTGCTCTCCAATAGGTCAGTCCCTGGGGTTGTTCTTGCGCAGATGCCAGGCTCTACACTGACTCCTGTTGTACAGCTTAATACGTTAATTTATTTTAAGAATTTGTAAAGGTCAAAAGTTCCATGTGCAATCCCGGTTACTGTGTGGTCTTTATGTAGCTTTGCTGTGAGTTACTTGCTAAGTTTAAGAATGCTTACATATTCTTATCTGGATTTCATTAGAACAAACTCAAGTGCAACTAGTCTCCAATCAACAAACACATCTAGCAGAAACCACTAAGGCTATAAAGTAATTGTCTTTCATTGCAAGCAGCTGTTTACTAATAAACAGCTACACGGAAAGCCTTGAAGGAAAGGTTATGGGAGGGGAAAAACGGTCCTTTAATTAAAAAACAAAAACAAAAAGACTAACTAAAAGCACTTCTGAACAGAAACCATAAGTCTTTCTGGCAGCCTTCCTAGCTACTATTTGATGGCATGCCCTGGGTGACATTTTATAGATCCTCGTATTTGAACTATGCAACCGTATTTTGTTTCTTCCTTCCACTGTTTTTTTGAACTACTGCCATGACAGTGATGCTGTATAAAGGAAATGCTTTCTGCTTGTAATCTGAGTGATGCAGCTGTCTAAAAAATGTAATTTATCTAAAAGATCCTCACGTTCATAGAATCATTAGGGATCGGAAGGGACCTCGAAAGATCATTTAGTCCAATCCCCCTGCCACAGCAGGATCACCCAGACCAAGGCACACAGGAACACAGCCAGGTGGGTCTGGAACTTCTCCAGAGGAGACTCCATAACCCCCCTGGGCAGCCTGTGCCAGTGCTCCCGGACCCTCCCTGGGAGGAAGGTCCTTCTGATATTGATATGGAACCCCCTCTGTTCCAGCTTGCAACAACTGCCCCTTGTCCTGTCACCAGAGGATCCTGGCTCCATCCTCCTGACACCCACCCCTCACAGATTTAAAGACAGGAACGATATCACATCTCAGCCTCCTCTTCTCCAAGCTCAAGAGACCCAGCTCCCTCAGCCTTTCCTCATCAGGGAGCTGCTCTACTGCCTTCATCATCTTCGTTGCTCTATGCTGGACACCCTCCAGCAGCTCTGTATCCTTCTGGAACTGAGGGGCCCAGAACTGGACACAGTCCTCCAGATGCGGTCTCACGTTATCTCAGCATTTTTCATGAAACCAGACAGGATCCTGCAGTAAGAATTCTGAATTTTGAACTGAGTTTTTCAGCCCCTGGGTTGCCCTGTAGCACCTGTGATTTTGTCTGCCTTGATCCCAAGTTCAGTAGTTATTTTTCTAATTAACTGACATGACCGCATCCATCAGGTATTACAAGGCATCCAGGCAAACAAGAAACGGTCCCTTCCCCACAGCACTCAAACCTGAAGAACAACAACGGACTAACTCCACTAATTAAAATTTCCTAGGTGACAAATCTATTCAAACACCGACCTTCCCTGATGCTAACCCGGGACATCCACACTGTATATTCCCACAGCTGAGCTTGTCACTCCGGGTTCCCTTAAAAACCCGTGTGCATGTCTGAGATGCATGTCATCCGATTCATTTTAGATAACTCCTTCAGGCTAAGTACTGAGCCGTAAGCCTCTCCTCCCTAAGGGGAGCCTCTATTAATTAGGGAGACTGCTTGTACTAACGAGCCACGCAGCTGCACTGTTGTAGTCCACTGAGATGCCATGGCACACAGAGACCTCGCAGAGGAATGTGTCAGTCGGCGAGAGGGATTTAAAGGCAGAAAATCTTAAGGGACGAACTTATTCAAGCAGCTTGTTCTGGGCTTAATGGGTGCATAAAAGCAAGTGAAAGACGCACACAGAGCAACAGGCTGCAAAACAAAAGAGGGAGAAGTGTAATGGAGTGAGTAACAGTAAATGACCTCTCACAATTAGCTGGCTGGAACTAATACTTGGAAATGAAACTGAGAATTCCACGGAAATATCTAGTGCTACACCCTGTCCACAAAGAGAAAAGAAATCCCCCAGGAAATTACTCCTGTTTCACTAAGCCTTCCCTGTGAAAGAAAAACATATATGCTCACAAACATTATCTAAATTACCTTAACATGCCCAGCTCAAACAAGTCTCCCATCTGAAGGTCCTGTGTGCTGCCTCGTTACCTGGGCATCATTCAGATCCTATCAATCCTGAAGAATTGTTTAAATAATTGCAAACTCCCCGGCTTCTCATCGCATCAAAAAAAAATACCAGTGTCATCCTTCCTCTTTTGATTGTCCCTCCCTCAGTGCCAGTACACAGCTGCCCAAAAGGATCGCATTTCATCTTCCTAAGCCATTTCAGTTGTGATGGATCCCATACCGCTGTCTATAAACAGCCTTAGGTACATCATCGCTTATGAACTGGTACATTTCCTACCCAACGTTATTAAAACAGAAGGCAGTTCACTGAACTTGGAAAACTACTAAGAAATTATTCTCCAGAGCGTAACATCTGGCATAAAGCAGGAGAAAAAATACTGTTTTCAAGTGCAAGGCATGTAAGAACTGGAGGCTAAACCAAAACCCATTCATCTACCTCCACCCCCACGTTCAAAATGAAAACCAGAAAAAATACCCTCTGGTGCTTCACGTTAGGAAGAGACAAATCTGAGATGTCGCCCATCTGTTTTGTTTGCTGATTTTAATAAAAAAAGTGAAATCACCCTGTCCTTTCTTTTTTTATATATCATGTCCTAGGTTAGGAAAAAAATCCCACTCTGGTATCGCTTTTCCTTTCCTTTTGATGGCAAAAAAAATATAGAGAGATATAGAGATATATCTGGTCTGTTTTGAGGCTGTGAGGGGGGTAAGAACCCCCTCTCCTGACAGCGTTTTCCGCTGCCCAGGATGGGCGAGTCGTTAGCAGTCATTAGGGCTGCCTATTCTTCCCTAATGGCCCGTTTGAGTGGACAAAAGACAACTGCGGGAGTCGTGAAGCCATCCAGAGCAGAGATAGAAGACTCAGAGGGAATCAGAGGGAGGGTTTGTAGCCGGTTTAGAGAGGGGTGAGATGGCGTTTCCACCTATCGCTGCACCCCAATAAAAACCTGCTTGGGAGTAGGCAATCACCCATCCATCCTTCATCCAGCTACCCCTCTCGACAGACTTTTGCCTGGACCCTGTCCTGTCGCTTCTACCCCCAGCTCTGAGACGAACCCTGAACTGCAGGCTCCTCCTGGTCCAGCTGCCTGTGTCTCCCTTGTCAGGTTTTTGAGGGGAGAGATGGTGAGGGAAAGAGCCAGCTCGTTACGGTGGGTGGGAGCCTGGAGGTCGCTCTCTATCTCGGGTTCACTTTACCTCATTGCTATTTTATATAGTATTTTATGATTCTATACCCTACTTAACAAAATTATTTCTTTCACTGGTGTCCGAGTGCTCGGTTTGTTTATCCCTCCCTCTCTTTCTCTCTCTATCTCTCTTGGGGAAAAAGGGAGAGCCACGGGGGGTTGAATCAGGAGAGATTTCTAGCCAAGGGTCTCTGCTTCCAAATCCTTCCAAACCGGAACAAATGCTTTCAAATTGAAATCGTGAGGTATATTTTCAAATCGGTCACTTACAAGGTTTCCTTAGTGCTTTCATCCTGTCTTAGCTTGGTGCCAGTCAAACTGAGCCTCAGTAAAGCGAGCTCTTCAGACATTCTTATCACCATGTTCAGCTTTACACAAACCACAGCTCTGGCTAAATTTAGGAAACTAAGAGGGCAGGCAACTACCTCTACACTCCTGCAGTAAAGTCTTCATCTCCCTGGTACAACTCTGAGTAGCCCGGGGGCTTGCTAATTTCCTGCTGCCCTCAGGAAGCTGCCAGCAGACGTGACCCATCAGATGGATGGTTCTATGGTGACAGCACTCATCGTGATCCCTCTGTTTTAACCTCTAGGACCACTATAAGAAAACTAGGTAGAGTTTGACACACTGGCTTTAAACCACCTGGCCATTTCCTTCCACTGGAGAAATTCCAGCTGTCTAGTCATGGGTTATGACTTAACTGCACCATCAGAGGAACGATGCTAGGAATCCCACTTCCGATGCTTGGCTCACATGGGACGGTACCTCTAGTCCTCAGTGCACAAACATTGCTGCACATACTTTCCATGTTCCTAAGAATCTTGGATGAAGAGCTAAGGCAAAAACTGTCTTTCCTGGGGACACAAAGTGCTTGAAGATAATGGGGGGGTGCTCTTCTTCCTACCCAAATCTGGCCCTGTTGTGCTTATAGCCCCAAATATCCACTCTAGGTTCAGTTCCATCTGCATCTCTTTTATTTTTCCTCTTACTATTGCAGGTAAGGTTTCCATGCTGTGGCCCATCAGCTGAACAAGTCCTAGCTCACTTCACAAAGCTTAAAGAAGTCCATTGAATAGATGCTCCGGTTCCTACAGATTTAAAACTGGTCCTCACTTCTAAGGAACCTAAAAATGCTAATAGAATCCTTGTGTGACAACGTCAAACTCTCGGTGATTCTTACCACTTAAACCCCTAACAACCTTTGGATATGCATGGGCTGCTAACTAAGGCAGAGAATTGATTTTCAAAATTGGCTTTGTTTTTCTAAAATCATAGAATCATTAGGGATCAGAAGGGACCTCGAAAGATCATGTAGTCCAATCCCCCTGCCTTTATTATAGAAAGCTGCAACACATTAGAATTAGAAATTCTCTACTAAGTGTGGAGGAACAGGACATGGTAGGTGTTTTTAAGATATTGAGTGACACTTGGATGTTTATTTTAACTGAGAACTACGAGTTTCCACAACTTTCAGCAAAGAAAACACTTAAAAGTAACCATATTCTTCCATTTGTTTCCCACAGCTGAGATTTCCTTCTGCATAGTTTAGTAAATAAATGTCTCTCTATCCAGCTGCAAGCATGATCACAGAGCTGAACCTAACTAGCAAAACTCTCTCAAAACTCTGTTCTTCTGCCTCTTGCCAACTTTCCAGCCAAGCGGCTGAGAAGTTATTTCAATCTTATTAGAAAGAGGATAATATTTTCAAGGTCTCAAGTAAAAGAGAGTATTGTTTTACTCTTGCAACACAACAGCACACAGACATTCCTTCGAGTAACATTTTCAGTGTTTAAAAGAATTGCATGAACTTGAAAAGTGGTTTGAACTCTGCTGTCCTCAATCTCAGTGTCTTATTAACGGAGTAACATAATGCTCTGCAAAATGCTTTACTGGCAACATCCAAAACTATGCTCCTTTCACATAAACGGAGGGCAAAATTACCCTCCTCTCCAAGCCTGAATACAAGAGACTTGCACAAATATGTCATGGGAGAAAGCTTTCCCTTGGGAAAGGTCACGGAGTGATATCACTGACCCTGGCCTCTGGCACAGGATGGCTGAACGTCACTGCTGCCTGTCTGTGCTCAGCGGATGATGGCAGGGGTCTGTGGGCTGCCCCTGCCACTTTACCAGGCTCATCCACGGCCATCCCTCCCCTCCTCAGGCTCTGTAGCCTCACCGGAGTAGCAATGAGTGGCAGCAATCCTTTGACATTTTCTGAAAGAAGAAGTACCATTTCTGTGGAGACATGGTAGAGCGTTAAATCAAGTACAGAGTGCCCTTGCTTTACAGAGAGAAATTTGCTAGCAAGCATTCACATGTGCCCTGACTTCAGTGGTCAGTGGCAGGAGATAGCCAGGCGAGCCAAGCACTGGTCCTAGAGTGAAAGGATACACCACAGTCAATACAGATCCCTTCAGATCATAGATCATGGCCAGAACCCTCCAGAGAGGATGAAATCAAGGCTTTGCCAAGGGCTGGAACGAAGCACAGGATGGGTATTTGCAGAGAGGATGATTATTGAGATTGTGCTGGGTCTGTAACCAGCTACAGAGTCAAGGGGATGCAGGAAAAAAAATCAATTTCGCACTCCAGTGTGCTTTTCAAGAAGCTTTACAGCCCCAGTCCCTCTGCCTCGTGCTGGTTAACACATGATTTTTAAAGGTCTTCTCTAAGCTTAGTGTTATTCACAGCACTAGTAATCCAAAGCCTGAGAACTGCAGGCAGAAACTACGACATCCCCCAGGTCCAGCAGCATAAACCACTGGAAGTGCATTCCTCATCAGCTGCAAAGCCCTGCATACAGCCTAGAGACTTTGCAGACAACAAAGGCCAAAGCTAGGAAGAGGGACACAGAGAAACCCAGCACCACCTAACACATGGCAAGATGCACTTTGGTGTTGAGATTTCATTTCTGAGGAATGAATTGGTTGGTTCCATCACCCACACCCTACAGGTGAGTTGTGCTTTTTAGCCAGGAACAAAAGCCTATGCAAAATAATACTCGGCTCCACCAAGAACTCTAATGAAGAGCAACTTGACTCATTCGCCCTTTCCCTGGATGCTTTCATAGAATCATTAGGGATTGGAAGGGACCTTGAAAGATCATCCAGTCCAATCCCCCTGCCACAGCAGGATCACCCAGACCAAGTCACACAGGAACACAGCCAGGCGGGTCTGGAACGTCTCCAGAGAAGGAGACTCCACAACTCCCCTGGGCAGCCTGTGCCAGGGCTCCATTACCCTCCCTGGGAAGAAGTTCCTGCTGATAGTGAATGGGAACCTCCTCTGTTCCAGCTGGCACCCATTGCCCCTTGTCCTGTCTTCCTTTATTTATTTTAAGTCAGGTGAGAATTAAAAGACTTGTTATAAAAGCTGAAATGTGCATTAATCACCTGTTTGATGTCACAAAACACTGATTCCTTTTAAAAAGGGGGGGTGGGCGACACACAGACACCAATGGTTGAAACACATGCTACCAGATAATTTCATATACCCTGGGTAAGAAGAAATGTTTTAGAGCTCAGTCAGCTGGAAAACAGGAAACAACTTCTCTTTTTCAGAAAATTTCTATTCAAAGGTGATTCTTTTTAGATCATAAAATCCTTAGGGATTGGAAGGGACCTCGATCATCCAGTCCAATCCCCTGCCAGAGCAGCATCACCTAGACCCTGTAGCACAGGAACACATCCAGGCATGTCTGGAATGTCTCCAGAGGAGACTCCACAAGCTCCTTGGGTGATGAGGGGTCTAAGAAAGGACGTTTCAGTAGCAGATACGAAGTTTAACAAAGTATTTATAGTATCAGTGAATGAACCCCCATGTTCACAGCTGTAGTTCTTTACCCATCTTTTTAAATGAAACTGAAACTCAGCTGAATCTGATCCCAATGTGCACTGTCTATGCACTCAGTTCCAAAGCACTCCTGTTTGTGACTGAAGAGAAGATTTTTTCACATCACTTCATAAATTCTGATTCCCAAAAGGAGGTACACGCCAAGGCAATGTTGACAATCGATCTCAACTAGAGGAGATTCAATAATCAATCTCTACAAGTCAAGACTGATTTTGTTCTTCATTGAATTCATTACTTCAGGCTGACATTTCAGAAAGAAACCCCCCCACACACAACCAGGAAAGTATCTCTCTCAAGTACTGGTCACAGCGTTTCTGGTTTGGAAAATGCATGTTCCCTGCATTTAGACACCAACAAATGGGTATGGAGGTGAATGATCTCGTTTTCCAGAGCCAATCCTGCTGACAGTGTGACTGCAAACCTCTGTGAGTGTACCTACGGAGACTTGGAAAGTCTGCCAGGGGGGCATGGGGAAAGCTTAGTTTACATGCTGCTTACTGCTGTAGAGCTTACTGCTGTTTAATGCAATGCTGGGTACTTATGAATATAGACTGTCTAAACTACACCAGGCATAAACGAGATAGAGATAGCTTTTTTAAACTTAAGCTGTTATCAACTCTTACTACAAATTTGGTGTTGCTCTCAACACAATTAAGGTCTGGAAGGAAAGGCAAGCGTAACAGAAAGATAGAGCTGGATAGCAATTTCTCTGAGAATGCTACCAATTTATCCCTCCCATGATTGGAAATTACAAATCACAGAAGCATTAGCTTACAAGAAAATTATATATTGACATGTAAATGTATTCTGAAGTAGATATAGTTCAGACAGTCTCTGAACCGTAAGTCCGATCCATAACTAGCCATCCAGCAGAGTGAAGATGTCCACACCTACCCTCAGCTGGGCCACATGCAATCGAATCAAAGCCTGATTTCCCCAGGCACAGGCATACAGACCTCCTGTATATCATTTAAGGCCTGCTTCCCAGCCACTGGAATGAAGCTCCTCAGCATCAGCAGCTTTTTGCATTGCTTTTTTTCAGTCACTGGCTGCACAACACTCTTCTGCTGCAATCAGCTCTGCAGCACAGCAGGAGCTCGCTTAACCCCTTCTAAACTTGTGTGTGCCTCCCACTAACATCTGTGCTGTGCCTTGAGCTCATCACCCTGCATATACTACGCATACTGCTTCCCTTCCTCTTTTTACATACCGCTACGATTATAAGAGCACATAAGGAATTAAGTCCTGCTTAGAAATTTCCACTATTACAACAGCAAAGGTATCACTGCCCCCCTTCTTGTTTCTGGCCCGAGTCCTAACAGAAGTGCTTTTTATTTCTCTGATCATGTCGCTTTGTTCCCATTCTCCCTTGGAAAACTCATTCTGATTTCTGTCACCTTTTTCCTCCAGGCAGACTCCAATTTCTCATTCTGCTGTGCCCGCAAATAACTGTCAGTGCGGTGCATTGTCCCACTTTCAGGTACACAGCTATGGAATGCTGAACGCTGCTTTGGTGATGGGGCTTTTTTGTCTCTTCCTCAACCCACCATGCCCCAAACTAATTCAACATGGGTTACTTCTTGATGGCTTTAAGGTGTTCTGTAGCTTTGGTCCTGTTCAGACAAACTCACTGTAATCAGCTCTATTGCTTGCAAGAGACATTGGACGAGCAAAGGGGGGGGCTTTTGCGGTACCTTACCACACAGCAATTTCAAGGTGGACTCATCCCAAGATCTTTAGTTTTGCCAAAAGTTACTGATGATGAATTTTCCCAAGGAAGAGCCAAGGAGAAGTTCAACCTTTAGATAAAAAATGCTCTGAATGAAGAGCAGCTTAAAGGCTGGGAGGTTTTTGAGGCACTGAACACTCATGCCTCTGTTGTATCTGCTTATGATAACTACTGGGCTACTAAGCAATGATGTACTGTTGTTGTAATTATTAATAGCAAATTCTGTTTCCCTCAATTCTATTCATTCTAATTCATTTGCTTGTAATAGTTCCCTTTACCATTTGGTTCTTCCCTTTTCGAGTAACCTGGAAATTAAAGCAATTCTCTTATTTCTCTCAAACAGTTTGTTCTTATTACAGGGCTGCATTCAAAAGCAGCTGGGTCAAACTCAGTTCCTCAGACACAGTCCCTGCTGTGGCAGGGGGATTGGACTAGATGATCTTTCAAGGTCCCTTCTGATACCTAATGATTCTATGAAATATTAATATTGCATAAATAGCCTCCAGCCTGGGTTGCATAACTGAGGCCAAGGAGGAACCGATAAATCTCTGCCAGTTAGCCCTATTCATCAGTAACGTTTGTTTGACTAAAGCACATCAACTAGAAAAGCAGCCTGTCATAGCAGGAAGATTTAGAGAGATGAAGAACCTCTTGCTTCCCTTGATAATTTGTCAGAATAATGAATCGTTTCTCTGTGAACAATGTTGTGCATTACTCCTGATTCGAATCTTCCCAACTCTCCAGTTAATTAGTTTCTGTTCTGCTATATAACCAATATAAACCCAGTTTATTTTCTCCTGCTTCAAGATACTT
The DNA here is from genome assembly GCA_013397515.1 of Upupa epops. Classification (NCBI taxonomy): domain Eukaryota; kingdom Metazoa; phylum Chordata; class Aves; order Bucerotiformes; family Upupidae; genus Upupa; species Upupa epops. The sequence goes on along the minus strand of VZRI01009101.1, from coordinate 124,100 downwards.
AATGTTTCTTAAGGAGGGTCTCTGCTTTGATAGGGTTAACAGAATAAAAAATGCAAGGTTCTCAACGTCTCCAGAGAAGGAGACTCCATACCAGCTCAGGATCTTAAATTCTCACAGGTGAAATTTTGATCCATGTAGTATTACAGTTTAGGGAACGTTTTTATCCTCAATATATCACACGTTTATACAGGGCTGATAGGCACTAACTGGCTCTACTCTTTGCCCCCAGAAAGCGTCTGCAGGCGGCTCCACGCAGACTCAGCTGCACAGGAACTGTGTGTAGGCATATGCTTGGCCACACACAAACACATGCAGACCGTTGCCGGAGATGGTTACTTTGGTCTGGCAGTTCATTATCGCTAGCTTTATCTTTTAGCCCAAAGGATCTGTTTACAAATCCAACTAAAATATTTCCTCTCCTGTTTTATTTGTCAGTTGCTTTGTACCATCGCCATTTGAACACGTGTCTCTATTCACATCTTCACACGAGTGCTTGCCAACTTTGTTTTGCGTGTGTGCAGTTTAATAATGAAGTCTTCAGGAATCAAAAGATAATCGCATACGAAGACACTGTGTACCTGACGGGACAACATGTCACACTCATGTTTAAACAACCAAAGTCAACATCGTGTTAAATTCCCGTTGCCAAAGCAGGACACGACTATGTTAGTACTGACCCTTGGAGGGATCCAAGATTCCTTCAAATGTTAAACACCACCTCTTTCTCCCACTGCTGCTCCCAAGAGGCAGCAAGCCTTGAGGCATGATGATTATCCTCCTTAAACTGTCCCTTGGGAAATATTCAGAAGATGGCCTTCCCCTGCCTGTGTCTACATGGAAATCACTATCTTGCTTTCGATTGTTCTCATGGAGAAGCGGAAACTACAGCGGTACCAATGACATGCTACTTCCCAGGACTACAACTGGATGACTTACTCCACTGTTCCAGCCACGCTGGAGGCTAACGCAGCTCTGCATCCTCTACAAGGAGCTGAAGTTGGGAGGAAGCTGTAGCTTTTTTGTATTTCATCCTTTAGATAATATCTTGGATGCTACAATAACTTCCTCTCCACAGCTATCAAGACAGTGACCCCTAAGCACTTGCCCTAAGACTTGCTAGTTCTTCAGTAAAGGTCATAGAATCATAGAATCATTAGGGATCAGAAGGGACTTTGAAAGATCATCCAGTCCAATCCCCCTGCCACAGCAGGATCACCCAGACCAAGTCGCACAGGAACACAGCCAGGTGGGTCTGGAACGTCTGCAGAGAAGGAGACTCCATTCCAATTGCATAAAGCTGCTTAGACTCAGACCCCATTGCTTTCATGTGAAGTAGCCCAGCCATGTGTCAGACAAACAAATACCGGTTCTATCCTGTTGACTCTCAGATTGCTTACAATAGAGAGAGGGTAAAGGCCCTGTTACATATCCTACGGTCTTATCCCTTATCCTTTCTGACCAGCACAATCTGGCAGGAAAGAAATAGCTCTACTGATAAGAAGGAGTATCTCCCTCACTTTTAAGTGAAGAAATGGTAGTTGTTCTCCTTCAAGTCAAACGGAATCACAGTACAGTATTTATTTAAGACGCTTTCCAACGTGATGAATTATTAACTTGTTTCTATTGTGTCATGTTGGATTAGGCTGAGGAAAAGAAGCACAACTCCCACAATGGCTCTAGGGCTCGGCATCACTTTTCTTTTGATCAGGGCACTCTGGACCCACAGAAACAAATTCCATTCCTATTATCATTTAGAATAAAACTGCTGAAAAACAGCACTTCCATTAACGATGCAGAGTGCTTTTGAAATCATCTACAACAAACAGCACTTAACCCAAACCCCACCTGGGATGGTGAAGTCATAGAATCATTAGGGATCAGAAGGGACTTTGAAAGATCATCTGGTCCAATCCCCCTGCCACAGCAGGATCACCTAAACCAAGTCGCAGAGGAACACATCCAGGTGGGTCTGGAACGTCTCCAAAGAAGGAGACTCCACAACCCCCCTGGGCAGCCTGTGCCAGTGCTGTTACCCTCCCTGGGAAGAAGTTCCTAAGTTGATATTTGTATAGTCCTACTTTTTGAGACCTTCCAATGGGAAGAAGGACCCGGTTATTACATACCAGCTGCCTTGTCACGCATTTACACATTGCTTTTAGGAGTGGCAGTGGGAAAAAGAGCCTTCATTGTGCTGCTGACAACCGTTTCACATGAAGCCCATGTGGGTATTTGAGCATCGTGCCTAATCTGTGTCTAAAGTCAGGGCTTAGATGAGAAACAACTGGTTGATCCTCGTCTTAGATGAGAACAAAGTAACAGGAGAGATAAGAGAGATCCATGGGCTCTGGGGGCTGGTCAGAGTTGTTCTTGCAATGCTTCTTGGTGCCTGAACTTTTGAATGATCTAGTAGTAAAGCTACAGTGATGACCTATTGCCTGTCTGTTATTCACATGAAACTTGGGACCTCTCCTTGTATTTGTAAGCCCAGGCAATCCAGTCGTGTAACAGTGTTTTTGTTGAGCAGGCTACCACAGCATACAGTTAACTCTGCAGTCTGCCATGGTGATTAGTTTCCAAAACTCTTCTGCTCTTAAGAACAGCACCAACATACCTAGAACTGACTCCAGGTGAAACATTTTCCCTAGCTCATAAACTATTCCTTTCCCCACATAAGTCTTATTCAGCTTTCCCTCCCTCTTAGATTTCAGATAAAACAATTCAGTCTGCCTGTTGCAACAGGACGCTGCCAGACTCAGCTATTTTGCTGAATTTAGGTGAACAAAGGCAGGTGATTTTGTGGGCTGGCAGCGATACCGCTATGAAATCAGACTGGCTGCTCCAGTTACATGAGCAGGCAAACGGTGCCTAAGTGTATGTTTTCAAACATAGGCCCTTGCCATATATTAAAGTAAGTAAAACCAGATCAGCACCCTTGTCTCCACTGAAACTATTTGAAGGCCGAGTGAACACTTTGAAATCATGACTGCCTTTTAAAGCACCTCGAAAAGATCACAGAACCCAGACGCTGAAGAAAGTTTTCAAGCCACAGGACAGATAAGCCAAAACCGAAGCAGCAGTGGCCAGACAAATCTCCCTTGATAACTTTTGCCTGACTGATTTTTTCAGAGGAAGTTAAAAAGTTATAAAAACCCATTCAGCCCTTAAAATCTCATAGCGTGATTCTAGTTCATTACATATATTAAATGTAAACTTATTATTTCAATACAGTAACTCTTTAATGATGTGCTGCCTGGCCAGAAGAGGTCTGTCTCTTCTGAAGAGGCACTGGTGATATGCTCAGCAAGACCCTCTGCAGTGAACATCTCTGGACCCTCTGGAAAAGACCCAAGAGGGTCAAGGGAGGTCAGATTCACTTACTCCAATATCCATTTTCCTAACACACTTGTTTACAATGGAACAGGTCACTGCTCTGCAGAAGGGTGATGTGCTTCGCAGTTTCCTGATGCCTTCATCACCTGAGTGAGCATCGACTCTGCTGTCTGTGCTGAGAAAAGATATGTGTCACGATGTCACCAGCAAGGTGAGATCTGGAGATCATCCCTGAACTGGGATGATCACCCAGTCTTCATCAGAGTCTGGTTCAGGGAGTGCCTTGGACCAGTGATTTCTTTGCCTGCCGTAGGTACTGGACAAAACAGACGAAGGGATCTGTGATTATCAACCCCAGCTGCAGAGAAGATCCGACCTGGTTTGCAGTACAGACTCACCACATACAAGGATTCTTTACTCACAGTTTCACTTGAGAGAGACATCTTGGTCAACAGTATTTTTCAGACTAGGAATGCAAGAGATTTCTCTCTTCTTCTAGTTGTGTGACACCTCAGTGTAAGAGCTATCAGTATGGTTTGGGGAGCTGACCTTCCCAGTGTCTAGCCTGACCCTGAAATTTTGCCTCTGTGCAGTTAACATGAAAAAGAATCAGTCATTGGAATCCACACTTTGCTGACTCTTAACTGGTCTGAGTGACGGGATGATCTTTCCAGGTTGCTTCCAATCCGTAATGTTCTGTTCTGTGACTTGGTCTGGGTGATCCTGCTGTGGCAGGGGGACTGGACTGGATGATCTTTGGAGGTCCCTTCCGATCCCTGATGATTCTATGATTCTAACTGATTTTTTTTTTAAAGAGAAAAAGAATGACAAAAGCAGAGATACAGTGGCAGTATCCAGGGAAGTCTGACAAGCAGCAGCAGCAAGCACTGATCAACAGGACACATAAGTTCTTTTACTGTAGAAAATACCTAGAATTCCACGTTTATCTTACCACAATAACTTACTGAGTGGTTATCTAAGCTGCCCTTGTTCTGCCAGCTGACTCGATACGTCTGTAGGTTTCACCCCGCATTAGTTTTAGTCTGCTGTATGTGAAACTCTATACAGGAAATAAATAGAATCTGAAAGTCTATATGTCTATTAAGAAAGAAGAGTCTTCACAGAAAATTATCACCTTTAAGAGGAAATCTTTGTAGTGTTAACCCAGATTTGCCCTAATTTCTACAACTAGAACAAAACAGCTTTTATACACCAACCACTCCTCTCTCTAGTAAATCATCCTAGAATCATTAGGGATCGGAAGAGACCTCGAAAGATCATCCAGTCCAATTTCCCTGCCACAGCAGGATCCCCTAGACCAAGTCACGCAGGAGCATCTCCAGGTGGGTACTGGATGTCTCACTAGTAGCCACAGGGGAAATCCAGCAAAGCACATTACAAAACCCCCACCCCACATATGAGAAGTGCATTCGAGCACTTGCGAATATTTTCTTCTATTTCACAGAATTCTTGAGGCTGGAAAAGACCTCTAAGATCACCAAGTGCACCCTATGACCTAACATCACCACAATTCCTCATCTCAATTCTACTTGCATCAAGTATCACAATTCTCCCTAAAATGCAAGCGAGGTTTGCCTGTGTAACATGGTCACACAGAAATCTGTCTAACACACTGCATGCGGAACTATTCCTGACAAAACCACTTCTCTGAAACAGGTTTCAGATAGGCAGATACAAGACTGAACTTGTGAGTTGAGTTTCTTTAAAAACAACAACAAACCTGCTGCCACAGCTCAAGGAAACAAAGTTATCTCCACCCCAACACATTACAGCAGAAGCAGAAGACACTGGGAATAAAAGTAGCTCAACTCATAGAACCACAGAATCATTAGGGATCAGAAGGGACCTCGAATTATCATCCAGTCCAATCCCCCTGCCACAGCAGGATCACCCAGACCAAGTCGCACAGGAACACAGCCAGGCGGGGCTGGAACGTCTGCAGAGAAGGAGACTCCACAAGCCCCTGGGCAGCCTGTGCCAGTGCTCCTGTACCCTCCCTGGGAAGAAGTTCCTGCTGATATTGATAGGGAACCTCCTCTGTTCCAGCTGGCACGCAATACCCCTTGTCTTGTCCTATCCCCAGATGACCTTGAGAAGAGCCTGGCTCCATCCTCCTGACACCCACCCCTCACATATTTAGCGACATTCATGAGGTCCCCCCTCAGCCTCCTCCTCTCCAAGCAAAAGCGACCCAGCTCCCTCAGCCTTTCCTCATCAGGGAGCTGCTCTACTTCCTTCATCATCTTTGTTGCTCTACGCTGGACACCCTCCAGCAGCTCTGTGTCCTTCTTGAACTGCAGGGCCCAGAAGTGGACAGGGACCTCGAAAGATCATCCAGTCCAACCCCTCTGCCACAGCAGGATCACCCAGACCAAATACAAGCAGGTTTCAAACGTCTCCAGAGAAGGAGACTGCACAACCCCCTGGCAGCCCCCTCCAGTGCTCCGTCCCCTGCACTATGCCAATATCTTCACAGTAGAAGTGTAGTGTTTTCTAATGCTTCACTGCAGAAGAGACTTACAAAGTCAGAGTTACTCCAGAGGCTGAAACACCTCCAGTCAATAGATGACTCTTTACACATAAACATTTGTTATAAAGAAAGAAGAGAGCCTGTTGAGTTTGGGACAGTGCATGACAACTTTTGAGACAACTAGCGTTTTAAGCTCTTTCAAGTGAAGCCTTTCTCTTGCAGACTGACAGTCTCCCTCTCAAACCATCCGAGACCACATTAGTGGAGTTAAGTGGTTTGCGTCTTTCAAAAGCAATCTAGAAATGCAGACAGGCAATAGGACAGGAACGGCTATGAGCACTGAAGGACACTCCTCCTTACAGGGTGCAGCCCTCTGAAACAACTGATGCATCCAAAAGCTTCTACTAACTCGTACACAAGGCCCAGAGAAGTTCTTCATCAGAGCTGTACCTGGCTTGCAGACGAGACACCGGAGGAGCAGCAAAATGCTGAGAGGCTCCTTTTTCTTTTTGCTCGTGCCACAGGACCACGAGTGGTTACGTCCTCCTCAAACTTCATCCCCTGGGTAGTAGACTGCTACCAGCATAGAGTGCCAGATGCAGGAGCAGCACAAGACCCTCTTCCTCCCAGTGCAGATCTTCTATCAGTGTGTATGTGCAGCAGAGGCTCATCTGATGTGAAATTTACTTACACATCCGGGTGTCTGAGTGACTCATGTATACAATAATGCTGGGTTCTCATGCTTGCCCACGGGTGGAGATTGCACAAACACACAACTGCACACGGGCTACAACTACTCTTTTGTGACCGGATTACTATCTAAGACCAAGGAGTTCCTGATTTACCAATAAGGAAAGAGGGTAAAAGACGCACAGTAAAAGGACGTATGATCAAAGTAACACAAGTAGTTAATGCTGTGGTGAAATCTCTCATGGAATTAGGCTACAGTAACATCCCTACATCATATGCAACCACCACAATGGCCCTGCATTACTGAGAGCTATTCATTGGCCTCAGGAAGAAACCCGACTCCTCCTTGCAACAGGGTCCCAGGCTCAGTCCAGGATTAACCCAGCTGTCCAGGACTGGGTTAGAACACTATGGCCAGGAGTCTGGCCTTCACAGCAGTGCCCATCAGCTGCTGGCATGAGTGAGCTATGAAAGCCCAGCGTGCCAGGGAGTAGCAGCAGTAGCAGGTGCCTGCAGGACCTGACCTGTGGGCTGGCGCCTGCCACAGCGTCCAGAGCAGAAAACACTTGGTAAAAATAAACCAGAAGGGAAGTACAGATGAGCCAGAAATTAAATACTTGCATGTGATATTGGAGGAAGAGCATGTGGGTCAAACAACCTGCTAGGGGTCTGAGCCAACTGTACTGTGGTCAGCAGGAACATTTTTATGGACATCAATACCAGCATCACGAGGGCCAAGCAGAAGATTTTGTGATCTCTGCCTTCTTGCTAAATCCTACCCCATCACTACTTTTTATTATGTTTAGAAGGAAATCTCCACTGATTTCCAGAACTCTTCTGATGCAGATTCTATCCCGTTTTCATTTGAATTCTCCAGCAACAGCCACCACACTAATTGCTTATGGTAAAACAGAGAGTATCCCCAGGCTGCGTAGTGCAGAAACCCTTCTCAGCTCCGCTCGCCCACACGGGAGCATGTCAGGGCTGGCAGATGCACCATCCTGCCTGTATCTCCCGCACTAGATTTAGTACGAGCCAAAAAGATGGAAGCTTGGATTAGCAGCTGAAAACCAGCATTGAAACAGCAGTGAACCTCTGTAAAAACAAGAGGTAAATACTGCCAGGAGTTACTGACACACAGTACCATGGTTATTCCCATTTAAGAACTGAGGAATACCAAGCTTCTCCTCTATCTCTGCATAGTAGGCATTGCCATAACATTGACTATTTAATAGAATCATTAGGGATTGGAAGAGACCTCGAAAAGTCATCTAGTACAATCCCTCTGCCACAGCAGGATGACCCAGACCAAGTCTGGAACACATCCAGGCAGATCTGGAACATCTCCAGAGGAGAATCCCCTGGGCAGCCTGTTCCAATGTTCTTTAGAGAAGAGAGGAGAAGTACCTGGAGAAGACCTATCTACCACAACCAGCACCATGTTGCTTCTGTCCCCACCAAGATGCTGTATGCTCTGCCACTGAGAGAAGCCTCTGATAAGAGAGGTTGGTCATAAGTACCGATCTCCTGAGATTTTGGCAAACAGGAAGAGACTGGTGATCTGTTGTATTCTTAAATCTGATGCTGCTGCAGCCTCAAGGAAGATTCCCTGAGTTAAGGGGAGCTAGAAGTATGCCTGAGACATCAGGGAGGGCTGACACCTGCAACAGGACCAGAAAAGGAGCTTTTCCACAAGCATCAAATGTATATTTTGTGCTGCATTTCCCAAACAACTCCTTTCCCTTCTGGAAGTGGGGTGCAACTGTGTGTGTGGTGGCTTTGTGGTGGTGAGTGTTAGTGTACACTTTTCCTAGGGCTCTCATCTGAAGCCAAAACTCAGTGTTAGCTGTCTCCCTTTTCTCTCAGAGTGGGTGTAAAGGCATTGTGATGCAGTTTCTGTTTCATCTTTTTGATTCTTTTACTTATTAGGGGATTTTTTTCCTTTTCTTCTTGGTGATGGGTTCAACAAATTCCTTTCTTCTTAGCAAAGTTGCTTCCCTGCCTGTTGAATTCTCAGCAAGAGCTGGTAGTTGTGCTGGAATTGCAGGCACCAACCCAAACCAATTTAGACCCTCGCTCTAGCCCATCACAAACAGACATTTCAGCTGCTGCTGTCAGAGTCACTGGTGTTGGCTACAATTCTAACAACAGCAATCTAACAATCTTCTCCCGGGGTGCTCAACTCATTTGAAGAGGGAGAAAATGTAAATATATATTCATACAGTAATTTGCTTGTCTTATTTACTCTTGTTCTCTTATTTGAGCCCAGAAAAGAGATTTAATTGGCAGGGATTGTGGTTAAACCAAGCCAGTTAATCAGGTGACTTCGGTGCAATCTGCCTTTGTCAGAAAACCTAATGAAAAATGCTGTAGGACAGCAGCAATCACCCAGAGGTCACAAACAACTGACATAAATATACGCTCCCTTCCCAACTGACACCATGCAGAGCACAGAAATGTTCCCCTGTGGAAGCTAAGAGGACTATTTGGGTGAAAAGAGAACCCAAGCACAATCACAGCCATTTGCAGAGAAACCATCTTGAGGCAGAGCAAATGTTCATAAATATTGAGACTCACACAGACTACACAAGGAACCTCTTATCAACGACAAGGGAAGCTACACTGTAACCTCAGCTCTACCTCCAGCACAATCTGCTGCCCTAACCCAAGACCTCTATCAGTCTGTGATGCTCCTCATCTGCTAAGCAAATGACCCTCACACCTGTGATAACACACCAACAGAACAGCAAGAGAGGACACCTGCTCAGATCCAGCACTGTCAAAGGTGTCAGTAGACCAAAACTCTATTTTCACCTCCATCACAAACTCCTGATGCTTCTGTACGTGAATAAGGGGCTTCAAATGAACCTTGGGGTCACTAACAAGCATCGTGTAGAATGGGGTTCTAAGGACATCTCCCACATTATTCATCTCTGAGCTGGGCATGAAGCACAGCAACCTAAGGTGCACTGGTTTGAGTACAGTTGGAAAAAGAAGCAGTGACAAAACAGTTTTCATACATCAGTTCTACATATTCAGCAGAATATGCAAAGGAGGGGAAGATTCAGCTTTCTGGTTGCCTAAGCATGAAGGGAATTCTACAGCCGAAGATCTACAGCGAAAGATCATCCAGTCTAATCCCCCTGCCACAGCAGGATCATCCAGACCAAGTCACACAGGAACACAGCCAGGTGGGTCTGGAACATCTCCAGAGAAGGAGACTCCACATCCCCCCTGGGCAGCCTGTTCCAATGCTCTGTCACCCTCAAGGACCAAAAGGTCTTCATAGCCAGGAGGACTATACAGAGAGAATTCTGCAGTCCTGTGCTGAGGTTCCTTCAGTGGCTGACCTGAAGGACTAACCATGAGGCCACAGAGACCAAACACTCTTAATGTCATTGCCCTATGGACTGACTTCAAAAGAGTAGGGTTTGTCTATTGCAAACACCTCCAAGTGTCCCCAGAGACAACAGGCACAGGTTCAGAGGAGGGATGAGGTGCCTCTGGCACAGGGGTGGTCACTGCCAGGCCCCTGCATGTGACATGAACTCTCAACATCATCACTGAAGAAGCTGGTCCTGCAACAAAGCTATCCATCAAAGAAGGTCGTGCTGACTGCTTCGGTACCATTTCTGGTAATCATCTACAGAGGCAACTCAGAAGGCAGCAGAGCTGAATGGAAGATGTGCAAAGAAGCATCTATAAATGGCTCAGGATTGGATTGGGTTGGCCAGGAAATCACAATTTTCCTGATACCTCAGGAATTGCCAGGTGTCTGCAACAACTGGGGGAGGTTTCCAGAGGCAACTCTCTTGAACGCACTGTGCTTTAGGGGATATCTTTGCTGGAGCTAACTCTAAGCACTAAAACAAGCTGACCGCAGACAGTCAGTTGAATACAAAGAATTCTAAAAATACTTTTCCTTGTCGTCACATTAGATGAGAAAAAGACAGGGGGAAAAAACCTCACACGAACAAAGGTAAGCATGAAACAGCTCCCTGGGACTTCTGAGTTACAAACAATGCCGGTTATTTAAAAAGCAGAGGCGTTGCCACAGGAGAGAAGTTACTAATCCTGTTGGGGCAAAGTAAACGCGCTGGTGTGTGGTTTGCATGGGGGGAAGGGATGAGAAAAGGAATTGCTTTATTAGCCTCTTTGCAGCTTCGTTTTGTTTGCCTTTTCAGAAGAGCTTTTTGATTACTTCAAACAGAGAGATATAAATGAAGAAACTTATGTTTATCAAAGCAAGTGTTGCTACTCCAGTGAAATCCCATTTCATCCCAGGGATACCTTAGGGCTAGGAGTTTAGTATGTATCTTAATACTAATATTCATTATCTTAATATTAATTATCTTACTATTACTACTAATATTAATAGTAATATTAATATATTAATGTACAAATTAAAGTAATTAATATATTTTAATATATTAAATACTTTTAATATATTAAAATATTAATTATATTCATATATTAAGATATTAATTTATATAACTCTTTTTCAATCTAAAGAGTCAAATTGAGAGACTTTCCACTGAGATGGTTCTACTAGGAATATTTCCCTCCCTCTCCACTTCTTCATTGATAGTGAATACAAAGTAAATCCACTTTGCTGAAGAACCAGCTCTCTGTTCATTTCTCTACCAAGCTCTTTATAAATACCTCGCAATCACAGCACTATCGGGGGGCTAAAGAGCGTGTTTCAACTCAAAACAAATGGCCATGTCATCTCCCGTCCTTCCATAAACAAAAGCAAAGGGCTTGGAATCCGGCCGAGGTTTAAGCCTGTAATCACGTTTCAGATGTTGGTTTTCATAGCTTTTCCTAGGTGCTTTAAACAATGCAAAACACGAGCAGTTGCCCTTAACATAGAGCAGCACTGGAAAGCAATAAATTGTTGTAGCAGATGGTACATGAGACAGGGGCCACGTGTGGCTGCTGCGGAGACTTCCCCCCTCCCCAAATGCATTTTCTGTTGGATTTACAAAGAGTATCTCGAGAGGAGGGAGAATTTCCATCTCAGCTGGGCAGGGAGGTAGTACCCATTGGCAGAGGGAAGGCAGGCACTCACAGAAATCTCTTCAAACAACTTTTGAAACGTTTCTTTTCCTCTCTGAATGAAAACTCACAGCCTATGCTGACACAACAAGAAGTTCTCGCTGTACGTATGTACAACACTGACCCCTTGGAGAAAAACAAGCGTTTTTGATGACGCGTTACATGCAGCAGGATGTGAATCAAGTAGAAATTCAATGAAATGGATGTTCTCAACTAGAAAAATCTGCAGCAACAGACACCCAGATTAAAATCCCATTCTTTACAGACACCGGGTACACGTTAGAATCAAATGCAATTTTATAAACTCAGACTCTTAACTGGTACAGACCACGAAATTATTCACACAGTACTAACAGCAAATCAGTTTGTCCCTCTCCAGTTTCATGGCATCAAACAACAACAGCGTAATGAATGCAAAATATGCTACTGCATCTCACACACCGTCATCCGTACCTATTCTACTACTAAATAATTAAAGCTCAGACTTTGGAAGAAAGGTTAAATTAAAATTAATCCTAAAATATGATCTTTCAAAGCCCCTTCTGATCCCTAACGATTCTATGATTCTTTGAATATTCCCACTGCTGGCTTAGTTTCAAGATTTAACTCCAAGTGAAAGCAAAATAGCTGTAACTACAACAAATTCACTTTGTACTCCTTTCAATTCATTCACTTCAATAAAAACACACGGCAAAAGCAGCGTCTTTAACCTTGCCTGACCAAGCAACGTAGAACATCATAAAAGCTTCACACCCTGGGCTTTTTTACACCTGGAATTAGATAATGTGTTTACCATCTTCTACAACCTCCTCACACCCTAAATTCTAATGAGGATTTACATTAAACTACAGCTTCTCTCAAATTTCCATTCCAGGTGCCTTCAGGCAGTACCTAAGATATTTTTTCTCCTTTCCTATTTTTTAGGCTCAGACGTTAACTACTGCAAAGCCCCAACCCTTTCCCACCCAGATCTAACTGCCTTCATACTGAGTAGTACGAGCCAACTAAAATGCTGTGGCAGGCAGCCCTAAACCTGCTTCCCACTCCTGTTCATCAGTACCAGGGGTGGGGTATGACTATCCCTACATACTGCTGTTTACTCCATCTCTCATGATTAATGTAAACAAAAGTATGGTTGCAACTGAGAACTGCGGGTTTCACTATCTGTCCACAGGGGCTAAAAATCATAGAACCATTCGGGATCGGAAGGGACCTCGAAAGATCATCCAGTCCAATCCCCCTGCCACAGTAGGATCACCCAGACCAAGGCACAGAGCAGAACATTATGGATTGGAAGCGACCTGGAAGGATCATCCAGTCCAATCCCCCTGCCACAGCAGGATCACCCAGACCAAGTCGCACAGATATCCCCTTCTGTTTGACACCTAAAACCGAGAAGGCTGCACAGCCTTTCTGCTGCTGGACTTTTACCCCCAAATGTGTTTGCACTCGACTAATGTACTTTACCCAAGCCAAAAAATCTACTAAGTGCCCCCGAGTTACCCTGTGACATGAACACACTTAAAAATCAGTTTCACCAACTGATAATCTGATCCAATAAAACCCCCAAAACCTCGGTATTTTTTACAGCTATCAAATTCTTGAAAAAATATGCTGCAGTAATTGTAGGGTTCTATTTTAACAGCTAAAGGAGAGACATCTGGCAATAATCTACAAATAAATACAGTGTCTCTGTTCTTAGCTTGTCCTCCAAAACACCACCTAGGACACTCTGGCAGCACGAGTCATAGAATCAACATAACAATTCTTTTCAAATCATCCTTAATTCGAAGTTCATCCAGTAAAGAACTCATTTCTGAAGAGAAAAGGAAACGTGCCATGCCAGAAACTTGCTTTATTGACTCAGCCCTGCAGCCAGAGCAACGTGGTGGAGCAAACGAACGGCGCTGCAAGGGGGAGAGAGAGAAAGAGGTTTACTTACCCGAACGTGGGATTCCACAGGTGAGCTCAGAGACGGTCTGAAAGCCTCTTCCTTTAGTTCCAAAAGTTTTAATTTACGATGAAGCCTGTAATAATCCTTCCAAGCTGCCAGGCAAAGCGCACGCCATATCTCAGCTGCATTTTCTCTTGCCCGGTTGCAGCCCTACTGTGTGATTTGCATAAAGCTCAGTCCCGGCCTACGGGACTTTTTTTGAACATCTACAGGTTAGATTAGCTGTCTTGACATGCTCTATCAAGCATGACATCATGGATCTCCATGGGAACCTTAACCACACCTGCCCAGATGCCTGAGTTACCTGTCATGTTCAGACCTAACTGAACAGAGAGAAACAAACCACCTTAACCACCATTTGCTATTCACTCAGCCTCGCACAGGCACTACAAGATTTGTTAGTCTGGTTTTCTTCCCAGTGAGGGTAACGGAGCATTGAACCAGGCTGTCCAGGGAGGTTGTGGAGTCTCCTTCTCTGGAGACGTTCAAGATGCGTCTGGACATATAGAATCATAGAATCATTAGGGATCGGAAGCGATCTGGAAGGATCATCCAGTCCAATCCACCTGCTACAGCAGGATCACTCAGACCAGGTCCAGGCAGGTTTCAAACATCTCCAGAAAAGGAGACTCCACAAAACCCCGGGGCAAACCCCTCCAGTGCCCCATCACCCTCCCTGGGAAGAAGTTACAGAATTGGTCATGTTTCTATACAACTCGGTCTGGGTGATCCCGCTGTGATAGGGGGATTGGACTGGATGATCTTTCGAGATCCCTTCTCATCCCTAATGACTCTATGAAATCTAATTTCATTTGCCACTTCTTCACCAAGCATTAGCTGAAACACTTGGGCTGTTCCAGAGCCTTCCACATTTCCCTGCACATTCCCTTGTCAAACAACAAAAGAAATCAGTAGCAAACATCTTGCAGCACATTTTCTCAGGGCAGGATCTTAGGCTGCTGCTCTGAAAAACTTCTACACTCTCATTTTTGCTCCCTGCCCCTCAGAAAGTTGGTTTTCTTTCAGTGAAGTGACTTGTAAAACAGGTTCAAGGCAGAGATTACCCCCCTCCCATAGCCAGGTTAGCATTTTAACCTCTTAATTGCCAACTCTTTTTCATCCTTGCAACTGCAGCTTCTACACTTGTTCCTGCTCTATCTGTCTCTCTGGCTGCAGTCAACCCCATCTCAGCAGGCGACCACGTCCTGCCGTGAGCCAAGCAGCAGGTGATTCACACCATCTCGAGCTTCACAAGACCAAGGATGTTTTCCTCCATCCTTTCTCTTTTTTTCTCTCCAACTTTCCCGGGGATTACGTTAGCTCTTTGCTTTCATTAACGCTGATGAAACAGCCTTGGCAGAGTCATCCAAAGCTCCTGCAGAAACTTGCATTTCCTATAAAACCCTATTTTTCCTTGGCTTTCCAGGCTTTCAGCGGGAGGGAGCTCCAGTGCCCTGCTGTGGTATTGTCTTGGGTGAGGGGAAAAGCCATAGCATGATGCTAAGCGGCCAGGCTGTGTTGCAGAGCTGCAGCCACAGGGTAATACAATCTCCTGTAGCATCAACTTGGGGTGCCCAAGCTATTGAGTACCTGCTCCCCTCCAGCTGCTGCAAACTCACACCCCAGTTTGCCAGGCAAGCCAACTTAGCTTCAGGTTAATTGTCTTGAGCAGAATCCCAAGGCCCTTGTGCAAATGAAGAGAGCCCCTGTCTCTGTGAGCATTCCTTGCCAGAATAAGACATCTCAAACAGAGCAGCCCTGCGGAAGGGTTGCTCTTTGTGCACAGTTGAGAGGTTTCAGGTCACCACTTCAGTTATCCATCGATAATCCTTGATGGCATTTTACCTGATCATGACTACTGCTGACAGGTCACTAAGAGGAGAAAGCAGGTCCTCAGGAGGAACACCCAGGGAGGAGTTTATCTGGAGGAAATCGCTAATAGAGATTGAAAAATATGCTGACCTTGCTTATGGATGCAATACACTACGATCTGGCGATATAAAATGCTTTTTCTTGATGCCTACTTTCTGGAAAGCAGGGATCACTTTGCCAAACTTAGATACTGGTGGTTAAAGTGGGCAAGAAAAAGAAGTCCAAAGAAAAAGACAGCAATTATCAGTCTTGATTTTCTGATCCATTTTTTGGTGCTTATGGACCTAATATTAGAGCAAGCTGGAAGAGAAATTATGTCACATTATTAAGACATTCTGCTTCGTCTTCCAGCTGCCTCATTAACATAGAGAGCAGAGAAAGGTGTTGCATTAGCTAGGATCCTTCACAGATCTCTCAGAGTGGGGAAATACCCACCACGGATAATATTGCCTTTTTCCAGACAGTGAGCAGCTGGAGAAGTAAGAAGGGAGGAAAGGAACCTGGAAAATATGTGATGACATTTTCATTCCTATCTTCCCATACATCTCACAGATTCTGTATGCGAGGTGTGTAGGTTACACACACATACCTACTACAACTGTATGTAGTTTCTCTTCTGTACCTCTGCTATGCACACACGCATGTAAGGTGGGAGATAAAAGGCTTAGCACGCACATATACATATGTAAGGTGAGGATAAAAGGTGATACACACACACGTAAGGTGGGGATAAAAGGCTATACACACATGTATGTAAGGTGGGGAATAAAGGGCTTAACACACACACACGTAAGGTGGGTGATAAAAGGCTAAACACACACACACGTATGTAAGGTGGAGGATAAAAGGTTATACACACACACACGTATGTAAGGTGGAGGAGAAAAGGTTATACACACACACACACATGTATGTAAGGTGGAGGATAAAAGGCTATACACACACACACACGTANACACATGTATGTAAGTTGGAAGATAAAAGGTTATACACACACACACACACATATGTAAGGTGGGGAATAAAGGGCTTAGCACACACATGTATGTAAGGTGGGGATAAAAGTCTTAACACACGTATGTAAGGTGGAGGATAAAAGGCTATACACACACACATGTATGTAAGTTGGAAGATAAAAGGTTATACACACACACACACACATATGTAAGGTGGGGAATAAAGGGCTTAGCACACACATGTATGTAAGGTGGGGATAAAAGGCTGTACACACACACATGCATATAAGGTGGGGGATAAAAGGCTGTACACACATATATAAGGTGGGGGATAAAGGGCTTAACACACATACATGTAAGGTGGGAGATAAAAGGGTAAACATACACACCCAAAACACAAAGAGACTCAGAGATACAAGAAAAAACCCCTCTGATCCGCAGTGTCACGACCAGAACATTCGTCCTGCATTTGAAGTGCCAGACAGCTGACACACTACATTTCAACTACGAACCTTTGGGACAATCAACACTATCACTTATTTCTGCACGTTTTTAAGGTGGCTTCGGTTCTGTTTAGAGTTTTACTTTCTAAGGTTATGCTGAATGGATAGAATCCTCAGTCTTTCCTCTTCCCAAGAAAGAGAAGTGGACGCTCTAATAGGAATTTCAAAGTTATTTTGCCTTAAAACAAATCTAAATGCTCATTACACACAACAGATATATGTGATCATCCAACAGGAGAGACAATTGCATGAATATTACCCTCGATAAATTAGCAAGGATGACACGTTTGAAACAAATAGCAAGAACAGTTACTGCATTCCTTCTGTAATTTATTGCCTCCAGAAAAGGCTCAAATTACAGCATGTGTAGGGTGTAATGCTGAAGGCTGTTCCAACTGGGTTTGCAGCGTCTGCAACACTGGAACTAAATATTTACATGACTCCAAAAGATCTAATCTCTGGGTTTCACCCTCCCCCCCCCATCTCCTTTATTTAATTTGTGTGCTATCTTTATCCACCACCCATCACATTCCACACGGTTACTAAAGTTCACGGAAAAGATAAGCAAGGAGAAAAAAAATATCAAGTCTTTCAAAGAAAAAGAGAGTTGTCGTTTAAGAATAAGAAATAGATCCTACTCATTAGAGCTGAAGTCTTGCAGCAGCTTTAGCTGGACACATATGGATTCTAGCAGTTGTGTTCTGAGGCAGTGACAGAGCGGGGAATCTCTAGGAACCCAGTCAAAGAGAAGTTGTAGGAGGGAATTACCAAACAATAATTCCAAACCTCTAACAATAGTCTGATCTCCAAAGGTTTGGAAGGCTTCAAAAGAGTCTGGGAATTCAGTAAGAACCCAACAGAGTACAGTATTTTTTCTGGCTTCTTTTTATTCCTTATTTACAATTAATTTGCTCTTAGTGCTGGAATAGCTATAAAAAACTAAGAAAAAAAGACCTTTTATAAAAAGGCTGCTATCACTCAGTTGTTAAACAGAGTAACAACCACAAGAGAGCCTGAACTCTACATTCTGCTGTTTGATTGAAAAAAATTAACCATGAAATAGAAGGTAAATTGTCTGTACAGTCACCAGATTAAACTAGCATTGCATCAAAAGCCAGAGCCCAGAGTTAAGCTGCAAAAGGATCCTTGCAAGGCATTCCCTGAATTCACAAGATCCGTGTGACAGCAGCTTGCACCTGCGCTGTGAGACACATGAGTGTGTCACTAAGTGTTTGACCCTGGGTCTACTTTTCTCTGCTGAAAAGTGATTGCAGGAGGCAGGCGAGAAGCAAACCACCTTAAAGTATGCTGCTGGGTCAAAACAGCTTGGAGGAAGAAGATCCCTTCTGTTTGTATGAAAAGGCACAAAAATTGAAAGGAAAGCAGATGAAAGGGGAACAGAAGCAGCTCCGTAGGTATTTTGTTTCCTCCTGGGCACTGGTGCCAATATTGAAAGTGTTAAAGGATTGAACAGCTGTTCCATATTTTCCCTTCAGCTGTGGAAAGCAGACGAAGTCCCCCATATCCTACGATCAGGACTCTCACCTTCATCCCTTTCCCCATGTATGCTCTAAAGAAAATGCAAAGGTCTTAAAAACATAGTCTCAACCAACAAGGCCAAGATCCTGTAGAGTAGTTTCATTTGCATTATTGTTTCCTTGAGTTTGAAGGGAGCAACAGAATCTTAGGCTACAGCCAAAACAAACTGTTTAACGTTATACTCTCACTTCTTGTAACGAGGTAACAGTTTTGCAGGAGCTGTAAGGACTGCTTAACCCAAACAGAAGATACAAATCAGACTTTCCTACCTGATCTCTCAGTCTCTCCTGGTGTCCCATTATTGCAGTAGCATGGTGGGGATATTTCTGTTTCAGATGCTCAAGAAAAGCCTCTCTCTTCCTGTCCATTTCTGAGGTTTGCATTCCCAATATTTCTTTGGAGCTGCGAGGGCCACCTACTGTATGTCTTCGAGGGATGTTGCGCGTGGATTTGGAATTAGAAAAAGTGTGACTGTTCGGGGTCGCAAGGAGCTCTTTAGATCGGAGACATTCTGCATCGTCCAGTGATGTTACATGCAAACTGGGTTTTGCCTGGTCTAAAAAACCAAACAAACACAAACAGTATATTACAGGGACCTACCCACAACATTCTCATTAATAGATAAAATTGAGATTCTTTTAAAAGTCCAGTCATGTTCAACAGCACAGTCTGCAGCATTCTTAGAATCATTAGGGATGGAAAGGGACCTTGAAAGATCATCC